>OZ018315.1:12357865-12846314 GCA_963969455.1 Arge pagana | reverse complement strand
TTCAAATACAAGATGGAACGGCCAATCATAGAGAAATGGAGTTAGCAGAATCGATTAAAGATATACTGTTAAGTGCCACAAATGATTTCAATGACGTAGATATGATTATCGAAGAGACATTACATTTTCAAGAACAGTACAAAGATCACGCAGCAAAAATAGTTGAAGATACAATACAGCATCATTTTCCTGATTCTGTTGAAGCACCAACGAATCATTGTACAGAATGCTGTTCGTGGTAATCAGAAGTTATCAACTTCGGAAAATCGTATTCATATTATGTACATATAAAAATACTCAAATATTCGAAATCAATTTGGTTTTTTCAAAGTAAAGTGCTCACAGGTCTCATTTTTGATTTTTTATTTCAACAATTATGGAAATCAGGTTCAGCTGCACATGTACTGACCCAGAAAACTTCAATACAAAAAACTAGAACTAATTCTATTGCGAATGAATATTTTTCAAATTCTTAATTGAAAGTGTATTATTCTATAAATTCATGACAATAATGGTAATCTTCATAGAAATGTTTGAAACATAATGATTTCTTACACCAGCCGCATCGTATCATAGCAATATTCTCACATCCGCTTATTCCGCATCGTATGTCGCACGAATCCCCGAAACTAAAATCTACGGGATTAACGAATTCCTGTGGTTTTTCATCAATATAACCACTTTTGTACCAGGAATATTTAAAAAGATTTTCATATCGTGGTGAAGATAGCTGATTGTGGGCTAAAGATTGGAGTTTGATAATGTTATTCCTCAAATGCAGATTTAAATCGTAATTCATTAAAATTACATTATCAGAAATACGTCGAACATAATTTTTCCATATGCGAAACCCAAACACATCAAGTGGTTGTATTTTTCCTGTTGTACCGGTTGGTATTTTTTTTATAGTTATTATTTTGTTTTCCGGCATTGTTTCCTGTATTACTGCATCGCAGTGTCCACTCCATGAATCAAGTAACAATACAGAGTGATGACCCACATTCGGATAAAATACTTGTTCTAACCAAATCTTAAAAAGGTCTGAAATTACAAGATATTCTTATAAAATCATTCAATTAATCATAGTTTGGTGATAATAATTATTGTGAGTGTGCTTACTTGTAGTTAACTTTCCAGATGTAGATGCCTCCGCATGTACATTATCTGCACGGAATAATGTTGTTTGTACGATAGGGCCGAATCGACCACTTGGCTCCTTTAACACCAGAAAAAGAGGTGATAGGAGTTTTCCTGTAGCTGATATAAGTGGTTGAATGGTATAACTGTGAGTTGTCGACGAAACTGACTGTACTAAACATTGCACTTGCTTCTCTCCTTCAACAGCTAACGTTCTTCCAGAGTGCATTTCCAATTGGAATCCACTTTGATCTGAATTATATAAATTCTCAACTCCAATTATAGGTATAGTTGTTTTAATGTCAGTTACAAACTGATTTGCTTTACTTTTGAGTTCTGACTCACTGTCCAAAGTTTTTCTAGTGACAAATTTATTTATTTTTCTTGATACTATTCGATGGGCTTTTTTAAACTTCAAAAGCCAACTTTCAGAAGCCTTGAATCTGAAATCTTCAGAGCCAATTTCTTTTTGAGCGTGCAAAGCCCATCGCCGTAAATCTCGATCATGAATAATTGAACCACCTTCAAGAGCAGCATTGAAATTATCTAATACATGTTGACAAATTCGTGCAATTTTTTCCCTGTAGGTACCACCCTTATTTATCTTGTTAGCCCAACGATGTAGTTGAGTTTTAGATTTGACTTTTCTGAATCTTCTTTGTACAGTTTCGATTTTCAAGTTTTTATTTTTCCCACTTCTCCAATAATCCAGTGCTCTCTGTTTATAGTCAAAACTCACTTCTTCTTCATCATCTGTACAATGATTTGTTGGTGCTTCAACAGGATCAGGAAAATGATGCTGTATTGTATCTTCAACTATTTTTGCTGCGTGATCTTTGTACTGTTCTTGAAAATGTAATGTCTCTTCGATAATCATATCTACGTCATTAAAATCATTTGTGGCACTTAACAGTATATCTTTAATCGATTCTGCTAACTCCATTTCTCTATGATTGGCCGTTCCATCTTGTATTTGAATATTTTGAAAAAACGCGGATAATAAATGTATAACAGTCAAAGGATTGATTCTCATTGTTGAGTCCGGATGGAGGAACAAACCTACTCAATGCTTCTAAAAGACTACACTTATTCCCGAGCATGGAGTTTTACGACATATATACCCGACCGATGAGTAACGAAACGAATAATCGAAACTGATAAGCAGTATCGTAAAAAATTATCGGACGAAAAGACGAATTGATGGAATAAAAAATCACTCGCGAATCATAGTTTATCTTGACCAAGATGATTCATTTTATGAAGAAATTATTGCCTCGTGATAAATGACTTTAAATATAAGATATTCGATATCTCAATTCATATCTTATTCGTATTTCTCTTGAGAAAAACATTTTCTTCATTATTGCAGATGACCAATGTCTGAAGGGGTAGTAACCGTGTTTGGGGAGGGTTAACGCGAAATCCTCGAACACGTCAACTTATTTACTTCATTTCACAACTCAGAATATTTACTTTTCAATTTTCAAGTCAATATTCGAATCAGTACAACGAAAATATCTTCGAAAAATGTGGTTTTTCTGGTATAAAAAATAGGGGTTGCAACCCTCGTGGGCATAACAATGTCTAGTAGCTCCGCCTTGCCGCAAAGAGCATTTTTCATTTTGTTCCGTCGCGGAATACCAATTAGAAGCAGAGATATTTCGAAAAAAGACTTTAAGAGTGAACTTTGAGGGTAGATTTCACCCCCTAAACGGGCTTAAGAGCACGTATAACAAAATACGTGTCTCTCAAAACATATCTCATTCGTATTTCTCTTGAGAAAAACATTTTTTTCATTATTGCAGATGACCAATGTTTGAAGGGGTAGTAACCGTGTTTGGGGGTAGTTAACGCGAAATCCTCGAACACGTAAACTTATTTACTTTATTTCACAACTCAGAATATTTATTTTTCAATTTTCAAGTCAATATTAGAATCAGTACAACGAAAATATCTTCGAAAAATGTGGTTTTTCCGGTATAAAAAATAGGGGTTGCAACCCTCGTGGGCATAACAATGTCTAGTAGCTCCGCCTTGCCGCAAAGAGCATTTTCCATTTTGTTCCGTCGCGAAATACCAATTAGAAGCAGAGATATTTCGAAAAAAGACTTTTTGAGGGTGAGCTTTGAGGGTAGATTTCACCCCTAAATGGGCTTAAGAGCACGTATAAAAAAATACGTGTCTCTTATTTTTCGATGTTCTACAACATATATCAAAATCATTGAAATCGGTGAGTTCGGGTTCGCAAGGTTTCCTTGTTAGTGTCGGAGAGGTAAGTCGGCAAGTATGTCAACTCGAGTCTCGTATAGTTTGCGGTGAAACAACCTCGTGCAGCACGCATTTTGAGGAGGAGTGAAACTAGCCCCACTTGGGCACCGACTAACTGCCGCTCTCACACGCACGGGGTTGTTCTCCTGCTCTCTCGCTCGCTCTCTATGGCTGGATCGAGGATTACGCCAGGCGCGCACGTGATTCTCGAAGCATCCGTGTGCGTGCGCGCGTGTGTGCGGCGTGTGTGCGAGGGACGAGAGGACGGGAGGGATGCCCCATCCAAGGTGAAGTTGAACGTTCTGGTGGTTGAACGTGAATCAAAAGCCTCTACACGGTTTGTTAGGTTAGGTCGCCGAAAGTGACAGTCACGAATAGTCGACTACCGGGACTCGGCTCGCGTCGCTCGTACGATTCGCGAAAGTAGGTTTCTTCCGAGGACCTCCGCGAGAATGGAACGTGAGGCGAAGAAGCGAGAAGAAGAAAAAAAAAGAAGAAGAAGAAAAAACAAGCGCGAATCCTTGGCGAACGACGAGGCCGCGATGGCGGCGCGGAGATGAAGGAATCCGATGTTTCGGATTGATTTTTTGCGAAACACTCGAGCGATCCAATCTCTTAGAAATCCTTCGGGTAGAGGAGAACCACCCCCCCGAGCCCATCGACTCGCCGTTGGGGTAATATGTCTTCGTCAGCGGGCGCCATCTTGGTTTTAGGGGGGTAGAGCGATTAAGAAAATGAAGATAGATACTTCGGGATAAAGGAGGCGCGGAGCGGCGGGAGGGGGGAGGCGAGGTGCGGAGGAGCAGGAACGAAGGATGGTGATCAGCAAGAAATAGCTTCGCAGGACGGTAGATCGTGCGGAAGATTTCAGACGCTCGGGTTAATCATTCGGAATCATTCCTCGGGCAACCCTAATCAATATTCACAATCCATTCTTGAGAAACTTCCTAGATCCTCTCAGCTTTTCACGTATCGGCTGAAACACCCCCGCGGAATCGAGCCCTTCGGGTCGCGCGATGATGCTCGACGATTCTCTCAGGCGCGATCGCAGAATTTCGGAGATTCCCCGCGTCGAATATCGCGAAGAAACGCTACGATTGCCGACGAGAATCCGGGAGGAGCTTCTTACGCGATGGCGAGCGCGATCGTCGCGGGGAGAATCGACGGACGGATACCGCTCGGGGGATTCTCCTGGCGAAGCTTGAGGTCGTTTGCTACGGCGTACAGAGTGCACGGAAATATGGTGGTGCTATTCATCTTTTTATGGGCACTTAAGAACCGTAGTCATAGCAACGCCCGGGGTATCAGAGGCAATCGTAAAATTAAGTAATGAGAAGATAAGAAAATATCATCTTGCCGCCCCCTCGTCGACGACTTTATACTACCACCGCTGAGGCCAAGACCACCACCACCACCACCACCACCACCACCACCACCACCACCACCACCATCTCCAACCGCCGCCGCTACCATCTCACGAGCATCGCAACGACCACCAACCGAACCACAGTCAACGCGCAACCACCACTCGAGCAACCGCCACACTACCGAAGTCGCTATCACGGACGTAACAGTTGCCTCGTGTTGCCTGAAGGCACATACACTCCTCCTCCACCCCATCCGCCTCGTCCTCTTCCTCGTGCCCTCGACGCGGCCGTCGACTCTGCGCGAAATGAACGCGAGAAGAGAACGAGAGAGAGGGAGAGAGAGGGGGAGAGAGTGGAGATCTGACAAGAGGTATGGCAGGAGGGCGGAGAAGAGGGCAAAAATGGGCAAACTTTGGACTCGAGCCAGAGGCGCGAATTTTCAGATAAACTGATCCGGCAACGCGCCATGCCGCCGAAGCATTCTACTTCGGGGGAATTATTCAACGCTCCTGAGATGACATCCTTCCGTCGAAGTTTCCGACGAAGCCTGCCTTCGTCAGCCTCGATCGGCCAATAACGACTTTCTCTCATCCGTCACCCGCGCGCGATGCCTTTTCTTTTCCCTTCGTCGATCATCTTTCCATTCGCTCGATGATGCGTACATCTGGAAAGCAGCTACATGCATCCCGATGCTCTTCGTACGCGAAGCTGCTAATGTCATTCGTCCGATCGGTCCGCGTACTCCGGAGATACGGACTTCTACGAGCCCCGCGTTGACTACGGTACTCAAAAATGTCTGAGCTTTGCAATTGGCTTGGGCATTCGTGTTTGCCCTTCGGACAACGCCATCAACGTTACCCGTTCCTCGACGTTTTCCTTGGCTCCCTCGATCCGATGGCCGGAACGTCCGATATCGAGCCGACGAAGAGACGACCTACCGATTCCTACCAATCTACACGAAATGACTCCTCGGAAGAAAACTCGTTTCTTCTTCCGATCTCGTTCGCTGGAGCCGTCCGCTCCTCGGTCTCGGTAGCCGCACTTCGCGGAGCGTCGGAGTAATATTTTTCGAAAAGTTTTAATAGCTAGATTTTCAAAGTTCCCGCGGTAGTTTTCCCGAGTTTAAGGACTCCTCCTCTAGAAGTGGCCGTAAATTTTCTACCGCGTAATCGAAGCCGCGGGCGTACTCTGTTCTCCTCTCTACATATCTTTCTACCATCTTCTATCAATAATTTCACCGTGAAGTTTCGCGATGCGAACTTCTTACCGCGAGAATAACGGCGTTCCGATCCTGCCGCGCGGCACTTCCGATCCATCCTAGTCGAGTTTCCACGACGACGAGGGGGTAAGAAAAGAGAAACAAAAATTGTGAGGGAGATTCGGACTCGCCACCCAAACTTTCGCTTCGGAATCTCACGTCGCGCCAACTTGCCGTTAGATATACGCGGGGCCACTTGAAAACGGATGTAGTATGCAGATTCGCGAAATAAATGCTCGAAAGTTTCACTATAACTCCGGGGACAAAATCTCCAGTTCAACCAGACGCCCCTTCCATCCCACGGCCCGGCTTTATTTACCGCTTCCGTCTCCTACGCCCGTTACCTGGAAATATGACGAGAGCTCGCGGAATTCTTACCGGAGAATCGTCATCGTCGTCGAGGAACGGGGGAAAATTCACGCGCGTCCTCGATGAACGGAATTGGACGCGCGGCGCGCGAGGACGCGTTCACGGTTACGTTGTGCTCGCGCGCGCGTCACCCGGAGGACCTTTTTCGCGCGATCCCATCAACGCTCGAACGGTCCGAAGCAATCTCGCGGAACAAACTCAACGATTTGTCCGAATGATTTACGACACGTAATCTAACCTGGCTGCTCCTCCCCTCCTCGCCTCTCGCCCTCGCCCTCGCCCTCGCGACGCTTACTTACAGGTCTATTATGCGGTGTTACGTAGAGGTATCCAACACTCTAATTCCTATGCATGGCAGGGTAATGGGTCGGAAAATGAAAAGGATGGAAAAGGCGGAGGCAGCCGCGGTCGCGAGGATCCAGAGCTCGTTGCCACGTGGGAAAATCGAAGACGTTTTTGCGCAAACGAATGGAAAGCCAAAAGCGCGAGGAGTGGGACCTTCGAGCGGCGAGAGATACGAGAACACCGGAGATTTCGCGAGCAGGAGTAAATCCGAGAAAAACCGAAGCGAAGAGCAGTGGAAAAACGCGGCGGATATTCCGTGGCAGGACCCACTGAATAAATCAGTCTGGCGAAAATCTGCGTCGAAATTGAAATTGGGCCACTTTGCCGCGGCGGTGTGTAAACGCGCGTTCTCGCCGAATATACACCGTGCTCTCTCCACACCGCCCCCGTCCAACGACCTCGTTTCACGGACGGCACCCCGCAACCTCAACCCCTGGGTTACCTCGCGCGCGCACGCTTCCGCCGCCGAATGATTTCCAGACCATTTTTGTCGCGATTCCTTTTCCTTCTTCCCTCGGACCGATAAACGTGGCCGAGGACGACCAGCGATACGACGCACCGCCGTGATCGGGAAAGACCCCCCCTGCCTCCGAGGCGTCGATAGCGGAAGGAAAGAGAACGGAGTACGCGAGAGACGACCAGAGCGATCCGCGTGGTCAACGGGAAGCCAACGGGAGCGGGGTCGACGAGCCAGTCGCACCGTGGAGGGGTGGCTGACCGCAAGCCACCAACAAGTGTACGGGGTGGTCGCAGTCGCCCCATCTCCCGTATGGACCATCAAATTAATTCTCTTTCCTGCCTTATAACGCGTAAACGGTTCATTGATGATGAAAGTTCTGGGCCGCCGATGCTGGGAGGGGAAAAAAATACAGGACGCTCCCGAGTAACCATCAATTTCCGATGCGCCCGCGTCGTTTTCGCAGACTCTGGATTCGAGCGATGCGCATCGCGCGAACCCGCCGGTTTTTCCTCCTTATCGAACGTTTATTATTCGTCGACTCGCGGAGATCGCAGGCTCGATGGAACGGCTCTGGCGGACAGAGCAAGCTCGGTAGTTCGGGAGGAGCTTTGCTGCGGAGGAACGAAGGTCGGGGGCAGGGGGCACCGGGTAAACGTGGCACCGCGAACTTTTGCCGGGATGCCGTGCCAAAATGTGCGCCCCGCGCGATGCGTATCCCGATGGTGGTTAGTCGAAACGCGGTGGTAGGAGCGACGTATACGCGCGCGGTGAGAGGAGGGTTCCTCTCTTGATCCCTGCGGATTAGGTTAACCCCTAAAAATGTTCAGCTAAGTCGCCAACTTCGCTTGCAAGACGTGCTTAAAACGAGAAGAGCTTTTCTCCGGGCGGGCGAAGGAACCGCGCGCCGGATCTGGGGGACGGAGATGGAGGCAGGGTCGATGCCGAAGGACCGAGAAGAAGATCTGCTCGCGATTTCCTCTACCGAGTAGCCGGAGACCCGCCGCCCACCGTTCGTCCCCGTGTCGCGTATCGCACGTTCCTCTCATCGTGCCGACGTCATTCGGCGTCGTCGTGAATTGTTATTTTCCCTAGACATTGTCGACCCCCCGATAAAAGCTTCTTAATCACAATCGGAAAACAATTCGGCATTCTCTTCGGGGTTGCCCACGCCGAACGGCCCGGCGAGGTCTTATCCGCGGGAGAAAGACGCGATTGATCGACGAACTGCGACTCGCGCTCCAGACTACGCGTACTCGAACGTTGCAAGAATCTGCGATTCGGACTTTGCCAATGTCACGGCCACGTAACCGAGAGATGCCCTCGAATACGCGACCCAATACAGCGTGGGATCTCCGTATCGTGTGGGCATCCGTTCCCGTTCGTTCCACCTTTTGTTCGACCAAGTTAAGGTTAAAGAGCTGCTTTGTCCGTCCGTTTCTCGTTGTCTCCTCTCGCTGGCACGTTTCGCGACACGTGATTCGCGTACGGGTTGATACGTCGCATTTCGGTAAATATCCGAAGACCGAGTTTCACGTATCGCGAGGAGGCAACGAATCGGTCAAAGCCTCTCGACTGGGGCCACCATATGGTATACCTGAAAAATTCTGACAACCATGCCGAGAGCGTTCACACGGTGCGATGTACGCGAAACGGATAGACTCTTATTATTGTTTGCGATCCCCGATATATTTCGATACTTGTCGCAAGTTGGTTATCCCCCTACGATGAGAAGGTAGTCATAACTTCCCGGCGTTGAAAATTGAAATCGTAAGTAAACAACTGAAAGTTTCAGTCGTTCGTTGTTTAAGTTTGACTTGTGTTGATTATTTGCTGCTAATAAATGAAACCTAATGTCCGAGTAGATGATCCGAAAAATCCTGACGTTTTCCAATCCAGACAGGGACCAAAAATGCTAACGCATCAGGACACTCCCTGAAGCGTGGTGAGGCTACCTGAAACGGGGCATTCGAGTGACATTTTCCCAAAAAGGCGAATTCCCGTAGATCGCATCCTCCCCCATAGTTTCTCCACGTCCGTCGCACGCGTGCAGGTTACAACGAAGTTAGGAATCTCGAAACGCAGCAGGTTTTCGGGGGATGATAAGCCGAGAGAAATAATTCTTGGCGCAAGAGAAGCGGCGACGCGGAGGACGAGATGCAGGGAGAGAGAGAAGGACGAAACCGGAGGGGGCGAGGAAACAAGGAACGATGGAGGCACCATCGGTAAAATGTATACATTTTGTCGGCCATATTTGCGACGGGATTTCTTAGTGAAATATGAGCAGCGCTCAGACGTTTCTATTACACGGTAATGGAAGGATACGAAATGAATGGTAGAAAATTGATTGTTATACTCGTCGGATCCTCCCCGTATCCTTGCGCCTCTTCGCCGAAGCAACCCTCGCGAGACTGTCGCCCTCGTCCACCGACTTTATTCCGCCTCGATTCCGATACACGTTTGCGACGAGAATTCCGTTCGATCAAACAAACCCGAAGACTATCGGCGTTCCGACGTCGCGACAACCACGCGACCCACATTTTCATTTCTCGCATTTTTCATTTCAGCTGCTGGCACGCGCCTGACTAGATCTCAGCTTCTTTCTACCTGCTGATAACGACGGTGATTTCCTCCGCCATCTCGATTTACAAACATCGTTATCGTGTATTCGTTGTCTTCTCGTATCAATTTCGCATTCGGATTCGCGGTAATAGCGATGAGAAGCAGATCGCGGGGTGCGATGAGAAACGGTGTCGAGGCGGTGCGAAAACCAACGTATTTCATTTCTGAAAACGTAACGGGTATTTTTACATCTCGGATGAAACGTCGGCGAGCGTGCTCTACGTAACAAGGCTCGTTCGGTAACGATATTAATATATCGCGTGGAATCGATAACGGAATAATTCACCAAAAGTAACGAGGTTCCAATAATAAATTATTCCCGTTGAACGTCGCGTCGCGTAATCGGAACGTAAACAACGATCCCGACCACACGAATGGACCCACATCTCCCTGCATCCCTGCCCCAAGGATTTCTTCTTCCGAATTCGCATAACATCCGTATCGCCGCGCTTATAAATAGACGCTGCGACGTAAAGTAAGAACGTTTCATCGAAACGCTTACGACCAGGATCCGTTCTGCGCGGGAATGGGAGTGTTTTTTCGCCTCCGCATCGAAGATGCTTCGCTGGAGCGAGCTGCTCGCGGCGGAGAGTCCAGCGAGAAGGGCTCGATCAAGGGCGTCGGGGTTGGTTACGAGGACGGAAAAACGAGCGACGAGAGACAATAGAGAAAGAAGCTCTCGACCGCGGTAAGAATGCAAAAAACAGGACTACCGCGACAACCGAGGACGCGTAATAAAGTAATTTTATAAAGTGGTCGCCGGTGTCCGCCGTCCGCTGTCCGCCGTTGGGGTCCCGTGAAAAATTACACGCCGGCCACGAACAGCTTGTAAGTGAAAACATATCCGTCGCGGTCTCTGTCCTCCGCCGCCCCTCGTTTCCGACTCTCTTTTTCGAAACGTGCCGCCGCGCCGCAACGTACGGTGCGCGGGACCATTTTTCACGAAGCTTTTTACCCGAGCGATCCGGCCATAAAAACTTCCTCCTATTAATCCCATCGCTTCCGCTCGTCTTCTCCTCTCTCTCTCTCTCTCTCTCTCTCTCTCTCTCTCTCTCTCTCTCTCTCTCTCTCTCTCTCTCTCTCTCTCTCTCTCTCTCTCTCTCTCCCTTCCCGCGACCCTTCATTTTCTCTGTCAATGATCCGCGACAACTAACGAGTTTCCGCGAACTTTTGAGATTATTCGCTCGGCGTTCTTCGCTCGACGCGCTTCTCGCCGAATTTCCGCTTTTTGGAAGACGTGCTCGCGACACGTGGCGCTGTCGGCAGGTAGGCGCTAAACAATTTTTCACGTAACCCACGTTGAAAGTGCGAGTCTCAAAAAAGCCTGTTGAGCCATCCGAAAGTCGCCAATTTCATACGAATGCCCTGGGCATTGTTTTCTGCCCCAAGGCAGAAAACGATGATTTTCCACCCGCGAAATGAAGTTGCAGCCTCGTTTTCCATCCGCTCAGAGTATCTTTCGTTTATTCCAAACCTTTATAGTTGTCACTGTAACCATCAACGAAACTGACAAATACGTTCTATCCGCATTAAAAATCGCACTTTTAACGCGGATCACGTGAAACATGTAGCGTGCGACGCGGGAGGAAACACGGTTCCAGAATTCGGGTGATGCTAAAACCCTCGCCTCGGTCGGGCAAGTAACTTCACCCTCGTCTGCAATCGTCTCGTTTCATCCCTAGTCACACGAGTATACTAGTACGTCGTTGTGTGAAGTGTGAACAATCGTGGGTAGAATATTTAACATTTCAGCGTGTTGATAAGTGTTGTCCCCACAGTCCGTTTTTCAACACACCAAGATGTTACTCTATGTCTCCGCAAAGAGAATCGCAAAAACATCAATTTTGCATGATTTTGCGATGGGTCTTCCTCGTGTTTTTCCGGATTTCTCGACATCCAGCGGACATAGATATAAGATCACGTACTGTTTGGGATCCGCAAGGGTCGACTTGGATCTATTGGGCATGGTCCCGATGCTGTCCGACGACCAGAACACATCGAGACTCGCAAAAACATCAATTTTGCATGATTTTGCGATGAGTCTTCCTCGTGTTTTTCCGGATTTCTCGACATCCAGCGGACATAGATATAAGATCAGGTACTGTTTGGGATCCGCAAGGGTCGACTTGGATCCATTGGGCATGGTCCCGATGCTGTCCGACGACCAGAACACATCGAGACTCGCAAAAACATCAATTTTGCATGATTTTGCGATGGGTCTTCCTCGTGTTTATCCGGATTTCTCGACATCCAGCGGACATAGATATAAGATCAGGTACTGTTTGGGATCCGCAAGGGTCGACTTGGATCCATTGGGCATGGTCCCGATGCTGTCCGACGACCAGAACACATCGAGACTCGCAAAAACATCAATTTTGCATGATTTTGCGATGGGTCTTCCTCGTGTTTTTCCGGATTTCTCGACATCCAGCGGACATAGATATAAGATCAGGTACTGTTTGGGATCCGCAAGGGTCGACTTGGAACCATTGGGCATGGTCCCGATGCTGTCCGACGACCAGAACACATCGAGACTCGCAAAAACATCAATTTTGCATGATTTTGCGATGGGTCTTCCTCGTGTTTTTCCGGATTTCTCGACATCCAGCGGACATAGATATAAGATCAGGTACTGTTTGGGATCCGCAAGGGTCGACTTGGATCCATTGGGCATGGTCCCGATGCTGTCCGACGACCAGAACACATCGAGACTCGCAAAAACATCAATTTTGCATGATTTTGCGATGGGTCTTCCTCGTGTTTATCCGGATTTCTCGACATCCAGCGGACATAGATATAAGATCAGGTACTGTTTGGGATCCGCAAGGGTCGACTTGGATCCATTGGGCATGGTCCCGATGCTGTCCGACGACCAGAACACATCGAGACTCGCAAAAACATCAATTTTGCATGATTTTGCGATGGGTCTTCCTCGTGTTTTTCCGGATTTCTCGACATCCAGCGGACATAGATATAAGATCAGGTACTGTTTGGGATCCGCAAGGGTCGACTTGGATCCATTGGGCATGGTCCCGATGCTGTCCGACGACCAGAACACATCGAGACTCGCAAAAACATCAATTTTGCATGATTTTGCGATGGGTCTTCCTCGTGTTTATCCGGATTTCTCGACATCCAGCGGACATAGATATAAGATCAGGTACTGTTTGGGATCCGCAAGGGTCGACTTGGATCCATTGGGCATGGTCCCGATGCTGTCCGACGACCAGAACACATCGAGACTCGCAAAAACATCAATTTTGCATGATTTTGCGATGGGTCTTCCTCGTGTTTATCCGGATTTCTCGACATCCAGCGGACATAGATATAAGATCAGGTACTGTTTGGGATCCGCAAGGGTCGACTTGGATCCATTGGGCATGGTCCCGATGCTGTCCGACGACCAGAACACATCGAGACTCGCAAAAACATCAATTTTGCATGATTTTGCGATGGGTCTTCCTCGTGTTTATCCGGATTTCTCGACATCCAGCGGACATAGATATAAGATCAGGTACTGTTTGGGATCCGCAAGGGTCGACTTGGATCCATTGGGCATGGTCCCGATGCTGTCCGACGACCAGAACACATCGAGACTCGCAAAAACATCAATTTTGCATGATTTTGCGATGGGTCTTCCTCGTGTTTTTCCGGATTTCTCGACATCCAGCGGACATAGATATAAGATCAGGTACTGTTTGGGATCCGCAAGGGTCGACTTGGATCCATTGGGCATGGTCCCGATGCTGTCCGACGACCAGAACACATCGAGACTCGCAAAAACATCAATTTTTCATGATTTTGCGATGGGTCTTCCTCGTGTTTTTCCGGATTTCTCGACATCCAGCGGACATAGAAAAAAAATTAAAGGGGTGGAGCACCTAGTTCGGGCGATGGATTTTCGTGGAGCATCTAATTAGCACTCAATTCTCAGATATCGCAGAATTCGATTCGATCATGTGGTGTTTCTAGCTTGATAGAGGTATATTTTCGTTAATCCGTCGTCGGTTCATCGAGGAATGGTGAGAAAAATCACAATAGACTGGCTGGTAGGCGAGTGTTTGTTGATTGGAATCGGGTCGAGCGAAAATAAGATGGAACGTGTAGGTAATGAGCGGTACGATATGTTCGTAGGTGCTCGCGCTCGCGTATCGCTGTATCGGAAAACTGTACCGTTATAAATAACGGGAGTAACTTTCGTACGAGACGGTGAATTTCCGCGCGGAGAATGCGCGGCGAGCGAGCGAGCGAGAGAGAGAGAGAGAGAGAGAGAGGAAGGAGAGAGGAAGGTGAGTGGTCGGGGGTGGTTTACGGAGGGACAGGGCGTAGGAGAGAAGTGAAATAATAAATTTGTGAAAAGCCAGAAGCAGCTATCCCATAACTTTGCCAGCTATTAGATTATGCCGAGCATCTGCAGAATCTCGGGCGAGATCGTTAATTTTCGTTAAAAACCAAATGTTACGAGGACGCGGGGGCGCGGAGCTGGGTAGAGCTTCGAGGGGGAGGGGGCAGGAGGATACACAGTATCCGCGAGTGGGGACCGACTCGGCAGACGTTGGAACCGAGGACGAGATAAGTAAGTACGGTTTTACATGGTTAGCCGAACATTAACACGGTCTTCCGCAGACTTCTATGAAGATTTAAAGCCAGAGCATTTGTTGTTTCGCCCGACTCTTCCCCCTCCGCGCTCCTCTCTTCCTGCCGCGGTTGTGCCTACTATTACTCGAAAGTCCACCGCAAAATGCGATCTTGGTCCCGTCTTGGGCTTCTTTGCGCTCGGCCAAAACCAAAAATAACCTCGAAACGCGAGATTTTTCGAGATATCGCGGCGAATAAAACAGCATCGCGTTGGCGAAGTGATTCCAGAGCTTCACCCTCCGATAACGGCCGACAGATGTCTGCCGCGCTTGGGCTCGCCACAAATTCGTACGGTCGAACGTCTCGCCATCGCAATCAATTTCACTCGAACCGGAACTCGGTTTTTCGCAGCCGCGACGATTTCGAAGACAATTTGAACCTACGAACAACTCTTTACTCCTCCCCGCGTCTCGTCGCGTTCCTCAACCAAAACGAGCCTACATCGTCGAAGATATCGCAGCTTTTCCGAATCTATGTTCATCCGACTCGCTCGTCGCGCTAGAATTTTCTCTTCACGTTCGCTAAAATTCTCGTCAAGTTGTTGCACCGACTCGTAATTCGCAATTTCATCGTCTCGTTGCGAATTCTTTTTTCTAGGTTTATTCTCCGACCAACGAAAAATAACGACAAGGACGATGATCTCGATGGATCGGAGCAATTTATCGAGATTTCACGAAGCGATTCATTCTTATCCGCACCTCGAGATGTTCTCGTTTTTCGTTCTATTTTTCCCAGCTACATTTCGCGACGCTGCTCGGCGTCACACTTCATTTACCAGCAAAAGACCCGAGTCCCAGCCTCCGTAGCTACAGAGCTCTATAACGAGATGAACGAGATCCGGCGTCGTTCGAGTTCGCGACTCTTTTCTCAGATGGCAGCACTCGCCGTCCGCCGAACCAGCGAGACGGGCTGCGAATCGAATTACTTCCCTCTCATGCCCCCCAAAAAATCGCGGCTCTTTTTCAAAATCCCAAACTACCACGAATCTCTCATTCTCCTCGTCGTCGACTCTCGTCCTTAAAAATTCCAATTTCCCAATTTTTCCCCCCCCAAAAAAAAAATCTCCAATCACGCTGCAGACACAATTGTTCGTCAAATTATCGACTCAAACCAGACCGTTCCATTGGTAGTATTTACTCACGCGAATTTTTCTAATTCTATCATACCTGTGGGAAAAAACTCCTTGGGTGCTACGGAAAAAAAAGGGAGAAAAAAGGGGTGAAAAAAAACGCGTGTGGCGTCGGGAAACGAAAAAAAAACCGCTGGGGTTGGTTTCTCGTAATCGACGATAAACGCTCATCGACGCGGTTAAATTGCGGCCGGGTGAGACCATATTTTTTCCTTCTCCTCGCACCCCGCGCTTCTCCGGGGTTGTCGAGAGCGTTGTAAAAATTCTCGACACTGATTAACCCCTAACCCTGTAAATCCACTTACCACGTCGGGCGATGAAAACAAACCGCGGTACAAGCCGGGTACTTTTTTTCCGAGACAAGCCACCCCGCGGCCTCCGTAACTCGGGCCGAAACAACCCTTCGAAAAAAAGCTTGTCCCACCGGCCCTCGACACTTGTCGGTAAACATTCGACCCCCGGCACGCGACAGGGTTGCCCGCTCATTTTTCACCGCTTTTTTCACCCCTTCTTTCAATCACCACGACGACTTCATCCCCTCGCTTTTTTTCTCTCCCTTCGCCGTCCCGTAATGTTTTTTTGTCCCGTATCCGTGTCTACGGACCGACGATTCGGTCCGCGTTTCTACCGCCCGCCAAACCCCATTCATTTCGTTTCTCCTTTCGAAGATAACAGCGCCGCCGGAGGAGAGATGCGAAGTGAGCCGTGGACGGGGAATTTTTTAGCAACGAAAGACATTTTTCTTTACTCGCACTTTCTTTTATCGCCAACCCCGACTACGCACCCCCCATTCGCGAAACTCGGCGGGGATAACCGCGCGAAACGAAGGGGCTCGAGGAGAAGGCGATACGGCGGCCGAGTAGTGGGGACTCGACCGGCGCGATCGAGGGGCAACGTAGGGGAGTGTTTAAGACTGGCATCCCCTCGAAATCCCCACCGCTGGCAAATCAATAAAAATACGAAAGAGTTGTTTCGCAGGGGGTCGCGCGGCTCCGAGCTTCTTTTCACGCTCGCCGGGTACAATTTTCGGTTGCACCTTCCACACACTCGCGCGTTTCCCCTCCGCGTACGAAAAATTACGAACGTATGCCAAAAAAACACCTTCGCTTTTGTCTTTTCGCCTCTTCTTCCCGGCGAGAACCGGAAAGTCTACGAGGTATAGCAGGGTTTCGCCTCGATTTTTCAATCCGTATCCGTCTCTCTTCCATGGTGGACGCGCACGCCGAGTCGCGATGAACCGTGACCGATGACTCTTCCTCCCTCCGAAACCACTTTCGTCGATCGATTTGTTATCGATTACAAAAATTTCCCGCGAACGGAGATGTCGCTGAGCTACGACTCGTGCCTTGGAAATGCAGCGGAGTTGTTGATTCCACTTCGGTCGATTTAATTCGTATTCTCCGCGTTGTTTCTCATCTTTAACACGCTTCTATCAGCTTGGTTTTGACGTTTGTTTGCACGTAACAAAATCTTCGAACGTGGTTTTGACCTGTTCAAAACGTCGAATCGAATCGAAACTTCAACAATAATTTAAGACAACAAAATATCCACCAAACAGATTAACAAATTTTGAAAAACCAGAAAAATAGGAAAATAAACTAAAGTCTGAAAAAAACAAAAAATCACGCTCTTATTATAAATTTCGGTGTGAAAAGAAAGTGATCAATGAGAAAATTAACAGCATTGTAAAAAAGCGTGGGCTGCTTGATGTCGATGATAATAAATATAAACAATAAGCAATAAATAATATAAAAACTATAAACCCACGCTTTTTTAAGATGACATTAATTTGCTCGTCAATTACTTTATTCTCATATGGAAATTTATCTTTTGTCTTTAAGTTCGGCTTAACATGAAAGCGTGTTCCTTAGGGCTTTTTCAGACTATAATTTATTTCTCGTTCACTTCGATTTTCCTGTCGTACGTTTTGCTATTTAAAAAAAAAAAACTATTTTCGTTCGACGTTTTACAAAGCTTGTCGGTGCGTACGATTGGAGACAAAATATTTGGAGGAAGAGGCGGGAATGGAAGGCCTCGGGTAAAAATCGTCGACTCGAGGATGTTGGTACGATAAGAGCTCGTCTCGTTCGTCTGTTCTCGGTGTCGACGGAGAAGAGTCCGGGGCGGATGATCGTCGGGGGGGAGAGGGCAGTAGCTGGCTGATTATGTAAAAATCCACCCCACCCGAGGAGGACGGGGGTTGTATCCGAGATAGCCGAGGGTGAATCTTAAAATACGATCCCTTCGCCGAACGCGACTTCCTCCTTCCCCCGCGGAGCCTTCGCTCGAAGATCCGGCAAATCATGCCAGAATTTTTCCTTTTGTTTCGCCACAGAAGGAAACAATAGGCCCGACCATTTGCCTCGCCTCCTCGACCCCGAAGCAATTGAAAAGGAGTTGAAATTATTCTCGAAATGGTCGGCATCCCCCCTCCGATCTCTCAAATACTCGTGACATTTTCCAATTTACCAACGAATTTCTCATTACTCGCGAGAATATCGCTCGATCATTTCACCATCGAAACAACGGGCCGCGAAAGTGCGGAAGTGGAACGAGATCGAGGAAAGAAACGAGCAACCAAGGAATATTACACGCGTCGTGACACGTGCAAAAGCGAAGACGCAGTCGAAAAAAGGAACGGGAAAACCAGAGATCCGCGAGATTCAAGAATCGTACGCTATCAAAAAAATGGTGTAGAAATATCTACAACTCTACTTTCAACGCGGAGCTGCGCTACCGTATCGCTACAGACGGAGTGTGTTGGGATAACGTTAATTTCGTGTCGACACACGTTTTTTTTTTTTTGTTAAATTTGACGAAAATTTGTTTAGCGCGTAGGCGAGTCGACAAAAGTGGGCTGGGGAGGTGAAAAGCGAGTCTCGGTGATCGTTCGTCGCGCGGGATGATAGCGAGACGTCGGTTTATTTATTTACGCGACGTAGGACGGCGAGAGGCTGCGACCAGAGCTGTTCGAGATCGTGGTCGAGGTTAACGAGACCTTGACGCGCAACACATGTTGCGCGAGGGAGAGCCGAGGGTGCAGTACGCCGGGGGATGAAGGGAGAAGGAGGAGCAGAGGGACGACGAGGAGGAGGAAGAGGAGGACGAGGGAACGACGATCGACGGGTCGAAAAAATCCCGACCATATTGCGATGCTCGGGTAAAGTCCGTCGCGTGGTCGCCGCGACCAATCGCTACACGCTTTGTACTCGCACGTTACAACGCTGCAACGTCGCGCGCGCCTGTTAAAGGTCCGGGAGTTTTTTGACCGGAAGCTTGTAGGTTTTTTGACCGGATGCGATTGATAAGCCATATGGTCGCGTGCGGGTCGAGAAAGGAGGCGGATCGGTTCAAATCTGTTCGCTTCGATGCGCTTCGACGTCGCCCCTCGCTGCTCCTCATCGCGTCCGCGTATCATTAGAGACGGACTAGAAAATAAGAGGAATAAGTCAACAAAAAATTGTTTAAAAAACACTACAAAAACTGGAAAGACTGGGAAAGCGGACATCTGCAACTCCTTTTGAATATTCTCCCAAGACCTCGTATTCTTTATAAATACATGAAGAATTTTTTGAAATTGACTCGAAAATCGATCAAGCTCGATGTGAAAAACGAGTGTTCTCAAATATGCCGTATCTAGAGTTGGAAAAAAGCTTAAAAAATGATCATGCACGATTTATTCGAAAGAAACGTTTTTTCTAAATTGTTGGCATAGGTATATCTCGAGTAACACGATGCAAGCGCTCGGGGGGATATTACAAAGAAGCTACTAGCATCCCATTAAAGTTGCCACTGTGCGTCGATTCGACGGGAAATATGTTTACAGATTCGCGAATCAGCGGACTCGCAGGAATAGGGAACCAAAACGTGGAAGAAAATATGTGCAAAAATCGCCGGAACGGAGGGGATGACGCATGAAGGAGACGAGGCGTTGGGACAGAATTGGTGAGCGGTCGACGCGATCCGGTCGGATATTTTTTTTCTCCCCTCTGAGACGACGAGGAGGAGGAGGAAGAGGTGGTGGCGGTAATGGCGGTGGTCGGCGATGCCGTTTTATTTCCCCGCGCTGAGAACCACGCGAAACGAATTTCTGATTTCGTTTCGCGAGACAAGCTTTCATTAGAAGAGGAAACAAAAGAGGATCGAGGATGTAAAAATCACCCCTTTGTCTCGGCGCCATTTTATCATTCCTCGCTTGCAGCCCCTTGGCATATTTCAAATGACAAAAACCATCCCCGTACTCCGCGCGACGCGTCCGCGGATCCTGGTCCACCCTCCTCGCCACCCCCCGTTCTCATCCAGGAGAGAATCGTCGTCGGGGCTGCCGGAAGGGGCGACGCGAGAGGGGGGCGGCGCGGCGGAGCGGCGAGGTCGTCTTAAACTTTAATTGCCTTTATTTCCCGGCCCGAAAAACTCGCGCCGACAATTTACGAGGCTTCACCTCGAAACAAAGTGGAGAGGACAGCAGTCACCGACGTCGAACTGTATTACGAAACGAATAACGAGCACCGTCCTCCTCTCTCTCTCTCTTCGACGTGTTTCCGTTCCCCCCCGTCTTCGGCGAACGCGAAAACGAAAGGAAAACGGAGAAAGAAGAGGGAAAGCAGACCGCGACGCGAGGTCGCTTTTTCTGCCAGATCTGAAAATTGTTTTCGCATCTGTGGTTCGTTGCTTCGACGAACTAATTGTTTGGACGCGTTTCGTATCGTTTCATTGTTGGGTACGCAACGCGGCAAAAGTAATGGCACGGCCAAGGACAGCGGCAGCGTGCCGGAGAGATGCTGGATGACGAGAGAGAGAGACGGGCGTCGGCGTTTCGGAAGTTTTGTCAATACGACCGTGGTATTTTCAACAACGTCTTCGGCAAATTGCCGAAGCGTGTAGAAAAACAAGCAGTCGCCTGAATCGGAGGTGAGATTATCCGGAGCGGCGACCGGGAATCTCGCAGAGTTCGGCGTCGCTTTCTTCCCCCGCCTCCTCCGCCCACCCCCACGACGACGTATCTCTACGGCGGGCGACGAAAAATATCGGAAACGAGTCTCATCGGCCATTTTATTCGTCTTTCGTCCCTTCGCAAACGATTCGTGGGCCGAGGGTTGCGGCGGGTCGCGAGGGTGGCCGATGTCAGAAAAGGCGACCCCTCACGCCGGGAAAAGCACTCAGGCCGGCTGCCGTGGCGAGGGGGTGGCTTCGGAAAAGGATCTTTACCAAAATGGTCGTTTTACCATCGACTCG
Source organism: Arge pagana (assembly GCA_963969455.1). Lineage (NCBI taxonomy): Eukaryota > Metazoa > Arthropoda > Insecta > Hymenoptera > Argidae > Arge > Arge pagana. The sequence goes on along the minus strand of OZ018315.1, from coordinate 12,825,489 downwards.
TTCGCCTCAAACTTCGTTTCTCCGGCGAAACCCGCCAATCTCGATTTCTCCAAACGTTTATTTTCCCTCGTTCGACTCGACGACGAAGCTTCTCTCGTGTTTCCCCGTCGAGGCGAATTTTTCGTCGCGGAAGAAAATATGTGCAACATGCGCAGCGAAGTGGAAGAAATGGAACTCGATGCAAAAATCAACGACGAATTATCGCAACAAACGCGAGAATGTTGGCAGATTTTTTAAAACGCGCGAACCAATAAAAATTCCGAGTACAACTATTGTGCGCGAATCGTCATTTTTTGGTTTCGATTCCGTGGGATTTTCTCTCGACCCGATCGACGATCAACTTTCGGCACGATAGGCGACTCGCGACAGTTTCAAAGACACGGGGATGAAAAAATTGCGACTGCAAATTCGCCTGGCAGGCTATAAATTCCGGACTCTGGTCGAATTTACTTTCCCAAAGCGTCGAGAAGAGCGAAGATTTATGAGAAACGCCAACGAATTTGCGATTGTCCGAGTCGATGCGCGAGAAGGTGATAGTTCTAATTTTCGACGGCGCGTAAGATCCGCGAGAACGTCGCGAGTCTAGTCGAATTTCACGTTTCGCGTCGATTCTTCTACCCCCTCGGGTGTTTTCACAGCCAGCTCCACGCCGAAACCGCACAGCAGCAGGAGTCGCGTAAACGGATCAAACTTTCGTCTCGTATCGCGCGAATCGTGAAACTTTTCCAAATTTCTCCGTCACCTCGACGCGAGAAAGTGGTCGTTTTATCGTCGTTTGCTGCGAGCGTCGTCGTTTCGTTCTCAACTCGACATTTTCTTCGGAACGAGAATCGGACCGGCGACCACTCGTCGAGGGAGACGCGAGAGCAGAGATCTAGGAAACGAGGATCGCAGCAGCAGTTTCGAGAGTTTGACGCGCGACGGTGAAATCGAAAGGAGCAGAGACGCTCGCTCGATCGTAACGGTACTGCGAGTCCGCGCTCCTTCGCCCGTCCGTTCGGCGTCCGGTCAACCCCCACCCCGTTGTCGCGATCGGTTAAATAAAAATTGAAAACGGGTTTCTGAAAAGTGACCCTCCGCGAGGCCCGTCCCTCTTTATTCGTCGGGCCGAAGGCAAGAGAGAGAGAGAGCGAGAGAGAGCGAGAGCGAGAGCGAGAGAGAGAGAGAGAGAGAGAGAGAGAGAGAGAGAGAGAGAGAGAGAGAGAGAGAGAGAGAGAGAGAGAGAGAGAGAGAGAGAGAGAGAGAGAGAGAGAGAGAGAGAGAGAGAGAGAGAGAGAGAGAGAGAGAGAGAGAGAGAGAGAGAGAGAGAGGCCAGGCGAGCTCGTTGGGTCCGTAAAACGAGTCGCAGATTCGCCTCTCGCTTCAACCCTTTCGGCCCGCGCGACCCTTCCTCCCGGCTCTCGCTCGCTCCTTGCGCCCGATTTCGTCCCTCATTAGCATATCCTTTCTCGAATCCGACCGAGAACTGGTCAGGTAAGTTTTTTCGCATTTTTTACGATCGCGATGACCAGATGCCCGGATGGGGTCCCGTAGATCTCGGCCGAACGGTCACCCTTCGGCGCAACGCGCGGCATAGAGATGACCCTATAACAAATCCTAGGAACCGGTTTGACCCTTCCTACTCGGACGTTGACTACTACAACAATGCACGGGCGCGCGCGCGCGCGCGCCAAGAGATAGAAAAGGTACGTTGGCCGGTATAGTTTGGACGAGGCGAGCGATTGTGTTGGAAACGCACCCGGTCCTCGGTCACCCATTGTCGAGGAAAGTTTGCGTATAATGACCGTTAAGTAACCCCGAGCAGCGTAACGCGATGCTGTTCGGATGTCGGATGGTCCGGCGTCCGCGAAGTGGTCGGAAACCAGTCCGACGATCGCCTTCGATTCGGGCTGGGATAACAGGCGCAGTTTTTCCAACAACGTGGGTGGCGCGGAAACGGAGTACGCGCGACGCGCACTCGCCAGATATTTCTGTTACGGTGGGAAGAAACAACAAATGCACCGTTCGGGTTGTAGGTATCCGCGCGGCACGGAAATCAGTGTTATTGTAATGTAAAGCAAAATCGATCGGGCAGAGGCTCTCGCAGGAGCCCGGCAATTTAGCTAATGACTGGAGCAGATTCTCCGAGACTCGAGGAGCTAACCAAACCTCGAGCCGTGCCGAAATAATTTCCGAGGCACGCCGAACAATTATTGCACGGAGGAGCGGAGATCGAACGACCGAATTCGTTGGTCGAAAAAATACTCGGGGCTGCAGACGCGATACGAAGCCTCGGGGATGGCGCGAGAGTAGCCGGGGATGACGGACTCGGGTCTGTGGGCGATAACGCTCCGTTGCAGCTTCTTCGATGGATAGATCGCTCGCCGATGGAATATTACCGCTATCGTTTTCTTCGATGATCTCGAGTTTCTCGCGACCTCGAGAGACCGTCCGCCACCGTAACCGACGCAACGAGCGCCTCGCGTAAAACGTAAAAGTAGGAATAATGAGTTTTCCAGAGGGAAGAGAAGACGACGGGCGAGGGGTTGCGCGGGGTCGCGAAAGAAAGGGAATTTCTCTCGTTGGTAGTTCGGAAAAAAGTTTAAGTCGAGGGTAGCTCTGCCCCACTCTCGGATCTCGGGATCGCGGGATCCGAGCAGCTCCTTTCTCTCTCGCTCTCTCTCTCTCTCCGTCTATCTATCTATATATCTATCTATCTCGCCCCTTCTTTTCTCTCCGTGTTCCTTTTTACTCCGCTTACGCCGGCTGAGAGGTGGCCGACGGAGCTCGGGGCTCGGGGGCTCGGGGGTGGCATTAATTACGGTCCTTTATTATAAAAACTGAACGCCCTCCGGCCAGAGAGGGAGGAAACGGGCGGCGGAGGAAGAACCGAAGAAGGGGGCGGAATAAGGAGGGAAAAACGCCGGAGAGCCGTCTCCCTCTGTTCAATTTAAAATACTTAATCTGTCTTAGTCGCCGCCGCCGCCGCCGCGCGCGCGTACCGGGTTGTCAAATGCAACTGGCGTCCCGCGTTGCTGGATTTTCGTCACCCGTTTCGCAAAAACGCGAGCTTGCGAGGACGGAGCCGATCGCGAGGGAGGGTAGGAAGGAGAGAGGAGAGACGAAAATTCGATGAAACGTTGGCACTCGGCGAGAGGGACGATCGCGTCGATTCGCGAAGACTCCGGGGAGGTTGAGAGACGCTGGTGAAAAATAAGAAACAGGAAAATAGCGGAGATTTTAATTTGCATCTCCGTCTCCGTTTAGCCCGGGATCTTGCTCGTCCGAGGCTACTTTTCTCTCGGATCTCCGTATCCGCGTCTGCGATGAAACTTAGGGGAGTCGATGGTCCATCCCCGGAATCCTACGATCAGCTAGCCCGTTCTCGGGCGTTTCTTCGCCTCTTCGCGTTGCCGCCGCCGAGAGCGAAGTAAGACTCTCGAAGCGAGAAGCCCGAGGAAGAGGCAACGACTCGCCGCGGCGGAAGCGGAGAAGAAACGGAATGGGAAGAAGGAGGAGAAGAAGAGGGAGCAGAAAAAAGCCAACGACGCCGAGGGAAAATCACCATCCGTATCGATCCCATTTTAAAAAAAAACAGCCTCCTCGCCGTACGCCTTTTGCGACGGACCTCGCGCGATTCTAATTACGATTCGAACCACGACAGATTACAATTCTACACCGCGGTACGATTCTACAGCTGGCGAACCATGATTACTCCACGCGGCGTCGAATTTTGTCGAAATATTCTCCCCCGCGGCGATCCGACCGGATAACGAATAACGAAAGGGCGCATCGCGCCTAATCGAGGCCTCGAAGACGACTCGCGAGAAACGGAACGGGCCGACTCGTTTTTTCGGATACCTCGAGGGGAGCTCGAGGGGAACCGAAACGTACGGGTACGTTGCATTCTACGTGGCTATCGCTTTCGTTTCGGACTGTACCGTGACGCTTCGAAAGAACGTAGCATCAGGGGTCAACGCGTGGGTCAACCAGCCAGCGAGTAATCCCCCTGGCCACCCCTTTACTTCCCGATCCCTGTCTTCCAGCAGCAGCGTCGTACCGCTGCCATTCAGCGACATATGGCCCGAAGCCTAAGCACACACGAGTTACGCGCGCGCGTCGCGCGCAGGTCATTCACACGAAGCGTCGACCGCTACGCGAGGACGAGAGTTTGCTCTTCGCGTAGATTAGGGTTGGTCGCGGAGGAACGGTTCTTCTGCTGGGTTTCTTCCGGAAACTTCCCCTCCGCCGAATATTTCCACGGGCCGCGAGATCGAACATTTTCATTCCGACGAGGTCGAATTTTCCGCTGCCCAACTCTCTCGCGAGACGCGAGTCCGAGGGGGGCGAGACGGAAGCCGCGTCCGCGAAAGGGCGGAAAAAGGGCCGGGAGAAAGAGAGCCGAGGGCTGAGAGACCCTTTAGATTGGGTACGGAGATGAAAGAGGGCAATCTTACCGCGGCTTCGACTTTTTGGTAGCAACGATTTTTGGTAATTAGAAATACTCGCAACTTCGCGTCTCGCCGGCCAAATCTCGAACGCCGCTGAACGAATCTCGCATCTCGCCTCCTCGCACCGATGGATTCCACATCCGCGATCCGCTCCCTCGGTGTCGCGAGAAGAACGTCGGTGTCCCGCTGCCGAAACGACGGACGCCAGCACTCGCAGCAAACCGAGCAGACATTTTTCAGAGACGGCAATCCGATTTTCGTACCTTTATAAATGTTGCCGCGCCACGCGGCGTTTCATAATATTCCAGCTCATTAATTTCGCGCAAAGACATCGCGTCCGTAGCCGAGCGGGCCGCCACCCACGCCGCGCCATTCGTATTTAAATTCCAAAAAACAACCCACTATCATCGGCGGCAACCCTTCTTTCTCGTCCTAATCTCGACTCTCCGTCCTTCTTTCTTCGTTTTCCTCTTTTTCCTAGCTTTCCCTTTCGCTTCGCCTCTCCTCTTCCCTGTTTCCACGAAGCTGCCCACCTTTTCTCCCCGTCCGGCGCGAAGCTTTCTTCCATTTTGCTTCACCTCCGCCTCGTTTTTTTTCTTCTCGCACTCTCTTTGTCCTCCTCCGACGCGACTCGCCTACGTCGATCTTCCCCGGCTACCAGAATCTTGCGTTTCCACTCGCCGCGAAAATCCGTCGCTCCTCTCTTTCCTCCGCAGCTGCCTCTTCGCCTCCCTTCCACGCTTTTCCTCTCGATGCATTTCTTCGCGTTGCGCGTCTTTGATTTCGGCGTTCTTTGTCGGCCCCTCCGTCGCTTGTTTGATCGTCTTCCGCTGCCCCATCGCCGCCGTCCGCGTCTTTCCTCTCCCCTTTCTTTCTCATCTTCTTCTAGTTCGTTACCCCGATCCGCGATCCCCCCGATCCGCCGATATCCTCTCGCCCTCGTCCCGCGCCAATTTACAACGTTTTTCTTCCTCGTCCTCGAGTTTCTTTCCCTGTCCACGAACGAAGGCTCGGTCAATAAAGTATTCTAAAAAGACCGCGCGAATAAGAGCCGTCTTACGCCGCTCCCCACTCGGGACAGCTCGCAGCCATCCACCCTTGTCCCACCCTCGAACCACCCTCGACCTGGCCCTCCGGGGGTGAGCGGAAAAATAGGGGTGGCAAAAAACGTCAATAATATCGGCAAGATGGAGCCTGCGAATGTTTTAAACAACCTCCGGACTTTTCTCACTCGCTCTCGCTCTCTCTCTCTCTCCCCCACGACGTCCGACTTCCATCTCTCGCTGCCCGCGTTTCACCGCGCTCGTAGCTCGAAAACTCGCGATGCCGATTACAAGTCTCAGCGGCTTCGATCTCCGTAGAGTTTCGAGAATTTTAGTAACGGTGGCCGTTGAAAGTCGAAGCAGCCCAACGACGAAGACGCCTGGTATACTACCGTGGTACGAGCTGTGGTAGTGGGGTACTAGCAGGCATCGCAAACGTACCGTATAACATGCCAGCGTAACGGAGAGCAGAGTTACGTCGATAATGGCACTTAACGGAAAACATTGTCGGGGGTGTAGGTATAATTACATTTCCACACGTACCTATTGCACGGCACCGAGGCCGATACCTCTCGACAAACTGAGTTACTTTTCTCTATGCTTACGCGCCCGAGGAGCGCCTCCTTGAGTTCTCCTATCTAGGCGCGACTTGCTTCGATATCGATCGCAAAGAATGTTTCCCAACGTCAACTACCTACGAAACATCGATGTATCGCGCGTCCTCGCTACTCCCACTAAAATCGTTCGCTCGTCCGCTCTCTCCGTAACTTCGACCATCCATCCATCCATCCATCCGTACGTCTATCCACTTATCCCTACATCCCTTTATCCACCAATCTATTTATCTATCCATCTATTCGTCCATTTTATCCACGCGTCCATCTTTCTTTCCGCCTTCGTCCTTCTCCCCCCGTATCCTCGGCGTCGTCCTTCTTATCACTCTTTCCAGGCTCCTCGGTTTCCTCCGCGTCCCTCGATTCTTCGACGTTCTCCCAGCTCGCATCGCATCCCATTTTTTTCGTCCATCTTCTCGCCTTCTCTGCGACGCAAATCTGTCCGGCTCTCGCGGTCCCCCCGAAGTTTTCGCTCTCGTTTCACGCGATTGGCGAAAGTCGCTCGGAGCCACCTTCCTCGAAATATAATTTCATTCTATTCCGCGCGAGTATAATTTTGCTTTCAATTTATCTCAACCCCCGCGTCACCCCGTCTCGTTTTTCCTCTTCTCAACCGTCGCGCGGCAGGCCGATCTTCGCCCGATCCCCCCGCGCCCGGCCTCCGCGGCACCCCCAGCTCGGTTTGCCCAACGCCCGTTACTTCGGCCGTTGTAATTATTAAACATTGCCATCGCCCGCGGCGTTGGAAGCGTTTTATAACTGCATAAACCTTCGCCGACTCCCGAAAAAAGGAGGACGACTGATTATTTATTGAAGGAAAACTTTGCCCCTGCTCGCCGGCGACGAAGCGGACACTCGAGGTTCCTTTTTTCCCGGACAACGGACAATCTTACCGTTCGACTCGAATCGCCTCTCGCGACGAGCAGAGGACACCACCGCGCGTGCAGCCGTTCTCGACTCCTTCCCGCGACGAACTAACATCGCGTGCGACCGCATGAAATCAAGACGCATGATGGGGAAAAAAAATAATGCTTCGCAGTTGTAAGAATAAAAATATATAAACAGGAGAACGAGGCGAAAAAAGTAGTTGAATACCGCTGGTGTTACTTTTACTGCCACTCGTCGATTCGAAGAGGCGTGGACCGAAGGGAAGACCGCGATAGCGCTTGTTTCGTGGCCCCCGGCGAAAATCTCGAGACGATCTCAATCTGGATTTTAATAATTTTCGACGGGAGATTCCGGTAGACGGAACGCTGCTCGACGCCTCCGAAATGATATCGAAGTCGCCAATTATCGACTAACAGCCAAGTAAACGGATAAATGAATAACAAGATTTGCATATCGAAGTCGATTCGCCGGTGTCGAATAGTTCGTCGTTTTTTGCAATCCCGCGACACCAGGAAATTACGCGGCTCGACGAAAAATACGCGCACATTTTCCGAGCGAGAACCACTGTTACGTGCGAAAATTCGTTGCCGTTTTTCGCCCGACAGTGGCGACGCCTGGCGGGGAAACGGCCAAGCCGCGTGCGACACGGGGAATTTTCGGAATTTCCACGCAGCGCCATCTCCGAAGAGATGCTCGAACTACGTCGCGAGCGGCGCGTCGATCGATGCCGAAGGCCGAGGCGTCAGATTCGTGGTTTGCTCTTGTTTCCTTTTCGTTATTTTAGTCGAAATCAGCAATCGCGAAATAATCAACGAGCAGACGTTTTCAGCAAACGACTCAACGTGACAGGCGACGGAAAATCGACGGTCCAAGGTGATTCGCGCGAGATGGGCCAAATATTTTTCGCGGATTCGGGGAAATGGAAAAACGCGAAGTATTTCGGGGGCAGAAAATTTTCGGCGGCGAAAGGATAGAAATATTGGAAGAAGCTAGGCGGAGTAGTCGCGCGCGAGGAAACGAGAACTGGAAACTTGGAGCAAAACGGTGGGTGGGAGAAAATAGAGGGAAAAAACGTGGAGGGAAAATGAATGGAAAAGTGTGAATGAAAATGATGCTAATGGGACGAATGAATGCGGATACGGATACGGATATGAATACGAATCTGAATACGAATGAGGCGGAATCGGAGTCGTTTTACCCCGAGGCAATCCATTACCATGACAAAAATTAGCTCGCGGCTTTGGCACAATGACACCAATAACTGCCCCTGCGATACGGAGTGAAACAATAGGGTATCAGATTTTTTGTTAATGCGGTCAATAATATCCTCGGCGGTAATTGGTGACCACCCGTCGTGACGACGCGGCGAGAGGCATACAGAACGTTTCAAAAATTGTTGCGACCCGCGCGTGCGACATCTCTCGGCGTTGCGGTTCGCGCGAAAAATCCAAACCCCAATTTCGCGTGTTGTCATTTTCACTCGGATCATTATCACCTTCGCGCGAATTTCCCACACATTTTCAAGCGCGAATTTGTCGCTACGATCTTTTTTGCGCCCTTTTGTCACAGTATTTGACGTGATTTTCCAAAATTTCGAATTTATGTCAAATTGATTTCCGAGCGAAATCGTCGAATTCGCAGCTATTTTCTCTCGGGGACAGGAGTGTCCGCTAGACGATGGTCGCGAGCGCTGAATTTGCAGGGATAAAATGTTGCCCCGGACCCCGGCGCTTCCAGGGCCGTGTTTCGTCGATCCTCGAGTAGAGAACCTCGACGGGCCCGTTTTTCGTAGGGCCCCGCCCCGGCCTAACTCCACCTTCGGGTCCCTAAAATTTCGAAAGGCGTCTCTCCGACCTCTCGCGGAGGGGTCGAGCGATCCGTGAAAAGGGTCGCCGAAGGGCGTGTACAAATATGCAGTCGAGTGACGTCGAGCACCGAGAGCTTAAGCACGCTTCACACGCTGCGAAATATGCTCCATTTCCCCCGAAATTCCCTTCCAAAATCCCCGTTCCAAGTTCCGCGATCCTCCTCCACAGCCCGAGCTCAGCGTACTTCGCACCACGACGATCATTTTTTTACTGGCGACCACGGAAAAAATATCACAGCCCGCCCCTCATTTTCGCAAGTTAAGAAATCGTGGCGCTTTCTCGAAAGTCACGAGTTGTTCTACGAAAAGCTCCGTTGCTTCATCCCGGGTCGGCTAAACACTCGGCTGCCGTGTCTATCCAAAATACTATTCCCCTTCAATTTGTCGAGATAATTTCGAAACCAGCACCATCATCTTCCGTTCACCCGAAACCCGTAATTTTTTTGCTACCGATGTCTTTATTCGCCCCGGAAAAGCGTTACTTCGGGTCGGGAGTATCGAAAGATCGACGGAATCGTTCGAATTTCGTCGACCCTTCGCCCTTGGTTCTCCAGTTTCTCGCTCCTCTCCGAGCACCGAGGATTATTCCACCTGCTCGGTCTATTACTGTACAAGTTCTCTCGTCTACCACGGGTAACCCGACCTCAATCCTCCTCACGATGGAGGCGTCCTATTATAAGTTGCGAGCAAACTTTACTTATATACAGGGCAACGCGTCCGCATGCGCGCCGGCCGAATCCTCGCACGTGGGCCTATATCGCACCCAGGTAGAGAAGAGTGCCTCTTTATCCTCTCCACATCCTTCTTCTCTCGTTCACTTCTCCCTCTTCCTCTCTCTCTCTCTCTCTCTCTCTCTCTCTCTCTCTCTCTCTCTCTCTCTCTCTCTCTCTCTTCACCTCACCCTATCACGTTCCCTTCCACCTCTGTCTCACTTATACCCCACAACGGCATTCTAAGCCGTTATCAAGTCTAATCTATCTAATCAATCTCTCTTAATTCCAAGTTCTTCTTCGCCTACATGCTATTTTATTTACATACTTATTCATACCCTGCGCAGCCAGCGGAAAATAATAACATCCACACGCTCCGCTACTATGCTACATGGTAACCAAGATTTTTAAGCGAGACAAGTCTTTTGACGGAGTAACTTCCAAAAAGCTGTAATGAACTATTTACGATTTTACATAAAATGAGCCTGGTTACTACGTTAACGTGGTAATTATCACTATTTTTTTCTCTCCGTGTGGTCTAATTTCTTCGTTACGTCTTTTGTCCTGTTCTACGTTCTGGTTAACCAGCTTACCGTCTTATTTTTTTTCTCCTCTCTGTTACTGTTGCCCCATAGTCTGCGAGGGCATTGATAAGGTTAATCGATCGATCTTTCTTTCTCTCTTAGGAATAAACCGTCTCTACAATCACTGTATTGTCTTGTTGTTGAGATTTTAGGAGCAAGTAGGCACCGTAAACGAGGCGAGCAGCTTGCTCCTGTATCTGCGAGTATTTTTATTTCGTTATTTACTCTTTACCTGGATTGATTTTTATGGTTATATACCTTGACGTTGTTATTAGTTGGTCCTTAGCATAATAAATATAGTAGGTACTCGATCGATCTCTGCGTGCGTTTCTCTCTCCTCCTCACCGGCACAGCGTCGAACCCCCCGCTCGTCTATCCGAGGTGAGAACGAGCACCGACGACGACGAAGACGACGACGTCGCCACGGGCCAAGTGAACACGCACACCGCTGCCCGATCTCTTGCATACCTAATACGAGCAGCTCGAGGATGCAGCCGCTAAGTAACTCGAAAACGTATTACAAGTTGAAATTGGAAATTCATAGAGGACTCCGACAAGTCTCGCCCCGAAGGGCGGAAGAAAGAGGATATCCGCGAAACTTTTTCGATTACCAGCTCGCGACGAAACGTACGAATACGCGAGACCGAAACGCGAATCGCGCGAAAAACACAAGAATCGCGAGCAGCTGTCCGAGGAAGATTTTCTACGTCACTCGCTCGCGAGGGTCGACAAAAACGTTACGACGAAACGTGTCCGGCGATCCGTAACTGGAAAAACTCGATTCCGTTGAGATCTAGCCGGCTTGACCGGTGTCCAGTCCGCAGCGAAGGGGATGCAGAGCCGGAGGGGTAGTCGCGCTCGCCTCGTCCAACGCTGAGCTCCGGAACTGCGAGAAGAGTAGTGGAAAAAAGTAACAGAGAAAAAAGACGAAAAGAGAGACCGATCGATAGGAGAGTTCTCGAAAATCTCGAATTCCCGTAGTCTTTACCGATTCATCCGCTCACTGGGACGCCAGCGAGAATCGCGGACCGCTGACCAGTGGTCAGTCTCGATACGTCGCGCGTCGAGAGGGGTGCAAATGAGAGCAAATGCCTCGGGGTCTCGAATCGAATTACAATAAACTACATTCAACGAAGAACGAAGCGTCGTGGACGACGGCTAATGAAGCGTTAACTGATCGCTTATTAAAATCCAACTGACCGCACCGCGAACCGTTTCACCGAGGGAAAAATAAAAGCGACGTCCGAGACTCGCGCGGTAACATTTTTTCCGCTTCCCCACCGAACTCTCTCGCATATAGTAGCGACATACGAGCGATTCGCGAAATCCGACCTCAACATTTTCAGCATGTTCTTCGTCGTTTTTTGTAACTAAGGATTTTTTTAGAATTTCCAATGAAAACCATACTCAAAAATTCACATCGAATTTTCAACATCGAAGCTCACAGATAGTTACACAAAAAACGCAAAGCTGATATCTTGTATTTTTTACGAGACATTTTTTGGACCGTTTAATTGGATTCAAAAATTTCGGAGCAAAATCGAATAATTACGAAACTCGTGTTAACCAAATTCCGAGCTGTTGCCCACGCGAGAAATCTCTTAGTTACACCCGAATAATGCGAGGAAGATATAAATTTCTATCTTCCAATATTCCACGTCTCGTTTTTTATTGTCTCTTTGTTCCTCTCCGAGTGGAAAGAGAGGAAGCTGCTGGTCGAAATTCGATCGCGCGGCCTCGATCAAAGCCGAGCGACCGGGGAGGGAGAACGCGATAAATTCGTTATGAAACGGACATCTGAATCAAAAAGTAAATTTTCATTCGTTTAACATATCGTAAATATGTATATGCGAAGGCGAGTTTTGCATCTGCTGCAGGCCGCGTGTCGGAGCGAGACTGAGACATTGTCCTGTCCGGAACACGCGGAAACTGGTCTAACTGGACGTCGCGGTTGAATAATGCGACGCGGCGTACATCCCGATCGGTGCGGAAAATCGCAGCGGAATTCGCGTTGCGAGGAGAATTTGGGCGAAGAATCGCGCGAACACCTGCGAGTTTCGCGAAAGCGGCGCCAACCGACTAGACGCGCGAGCGAGGCCTGCGGACGTCTCGAGAGATCGCGCGCGATGTTCCCACAGCTCGGGGTGGCGAAGTCGTCGGTCGGCAGGATCATCGCTGACCAGAACTGACCTAGAAACAGGTTTGGCTGACAAAATTGAAAATCAAAGTGACCCTCGTAAGGATCAGCGATCGTCTTGGCCGGAACTGGTTCTCGTTCCCACACACCCCACCTCCCCTCCCTCCTCCTCGTGCCGTCCTTCCTTCCTCGAGCCGATCGCAGCGGTCATTCCCGTGAATTATACCAGTTTCGAGCTGCAAGGGTTGTTTCGACGAGCGAGAGGGGTCGTCGCTCCGCGGACAGTCCAACTACTCGCCGATGGTCAGTCATCGAGTTGCGGAGTTGTGACGAGTGTCGGTGAATCAGTGAGCCGAGCGCGGTCGAAGCAATCGTCCCCGAGAATTCGGAGTGAGTTCGCGCCGAAAAAGCTCGCGTTTCTCCGCAAAAAAATCCACAAAAACTCCACAAATACCCGACACTTTCTCTCGTCCAGTTACCAACGGCTGAGATTCCTCGCATTCTTTTCGTACATTATTTCGCCGCGGGTGCAATTTCCAGACGATTTTTCGCACCGCCATCGGGGTTCGCTATGTGTTTGGGGGTTTCTCCGCGTTTCCTCGGAGTTTCGTCGAAGAGTCTTCGATTTTCCGATAAAATCGTTTTCGCACGCTTCTTTCGCCGGATTCCGTCTCTCACTTCCATTTCCATATCGCCGCAGCTCGGGTTCGGCCTGCTCGCCCACCCCCTCCGCGTAGCTTCGATCGCACCGCGCGCCCTTCCTCCCTCGCGCGTCGCGTCTAGATCGAAGGAGCATTAATTCATCATTGTCCGGGAAAATTAGGGACTGTTTCGCGCGGGTCTCGTCTCTGGCGCGCGTCTTCCTCCTTTCGTTCGTGAGATTTTCGAATTTTCGACCAGCTCCCACGGCGCGGGGAGCGCGCTTACCGAGGGCGGAGTCCCGACGCCGCCATGTTGCCACCCCCGTCTTACCACCCTCCCGGTGGCCTCACCCCATCGCGACCGACTGCCTCGCCACCCCAGGAAAATAAGGGATGTAAAAGGCGAGGGAGTTTCGCCTCGCTCGAGGGGGAACGCCGTTTCTCGCGAGCTTCGGCAAAGCGAGACGAGGCTCCTCGTTCGACAGCCCCGGAGCTTTCGCCGCTCCGAGGAGCCCGCGGAAAAATTCACGCGTTCGCGTCGAGTACGGAAAATTCGAAAGGATGACGAAAGCTTCGGACGCGTCCCGGGGGATCAGAGGTCGACCGATTTACGACGGGGGAGGATTCCCTCCGACTCGCGAAGCTGAGGGTTGAATTCTAATCAAACGGCAAGAAGGTATCTCGTATTCCTCGAGTCGCGCGTATTTTGTAACGCTGCCACCCCGACCCCTGCCGCCGTCATCCCTCCAAATTACCAGGCGTACTCGAAAGACTCGTTCGCTCGTCCCGATTTCGTTCGACTACGTCTCCCGTTACGTGATCCCGCGTTTAACGGGAGAAAATAATTCACCGTATTCCCCGCATCTCGTCGCCATCGAGACGCACAGCGATAAAACCGCGCTACCGAAATAAGGCCTCAACATCGCGAGAGAAAAAATCAGAGATTCAAAATCCACGCCAAATTCGAGGAACCGGATAGGAAATTTCGCGGAGCAACCAACAAAAAGCTGGCATCTACGTTACGCCTACAGTTTCGCCCCGGCGGTCGCGATCCATCCGATCACGATTTTTCCCACCAGCCAGCCCGAATGTTCGAGCACCGCGTCGAACTCGTCACGGTTACGATAATATATTTCCAACGCTCTTCCCGAATCGCTTGCGGCGCTCAAGTCTGCAGGAGTGAATGCGCCTTAATTTCCTTTGAGCCGTTTGCCTCGGAACAACCCCCCAGCCCCGGCCCCGCACTCGACTCCTGCATCCACCCCCGTCCCCGGCGCTATCTCTTTCCGGCATCTCCGAGCGCCCCTTTTGTCGTCCTACGACTACGAATACGACAACGACGACGACGACGACGACGAGAGAGCGCGCGTAGTACCCACCACCTCGGTCTCGCAACCTTATTCTGTAATTTCGTTTACAAATGAAAGGACCCCGAAGCGTCGACGACTTTGTCCCCGTCTCGCGGCGCTCTCGGCGAACAGGTAGAATAATTCAACTTCGATCTCTCTCTCTCAAACTTCTTACAGCTTCCTACGCTCGCGGAATCACCTTCCAGTCGGAATATATTCCGATTCCGAGATCTTCTCGTCATTTCCAGTTTTACTCGCCTCGCCTCGCCATCGATCCGTTCGCGCCGCAATTTCCACCCGTTCCATTCACCACCGCGGTTCATTCGGTAATTTCTCCTCCGCTTTTTCCTCCCAAGCTTTTAATTTCCTCTCCCCGTTTCTCGACGCTTCCTTCCTTCGATTTCCCTTCCCCTCCTCGTTCGCCTCTTACCGCGACTTTTCTCGTCCCTTCGTCGACTTCCTCACTTTTCCCGCGAGTCGCCCTCCCGTTCCAGTGCCATTGCCATCGAGACAAATCCGATTTTGCGGCGCGATTCGACATCCGATAATTTCATCAGCAACGACGAATGTTAGGTGTAATTCGATATCGTCGTCTGCGGCGCTGACTTTTAGACATTCCTACGAGGGCAAAGCTCTCTTCCCAAGATCATTGGTTCCGCGGTACATACAGCGTCGCGGGTCAAATTTTTTTTTAAATCACTCTCGTATAAAGTTAAAGAAACGCGATGAGCTTTTATCGAACAATTCTGCTTAACAGACTTCGAAAAACCCATTTAGCTCTGAAAATCTACTACTACCAATTGATATAAATAGTAGTATAATAAATATTAATAAAATAGCACGATCGATAAAACGGATTTGCAGACCCTTCGTTTGGCCTCGACTACTGTTACGCGTGATTACAATACAGAAGTCTTACATTTTTGACAAAATATCGACACCCTAGGAAGAGCGCCGCACTTATACTCGCACCTCGGCGCGTTGTACCGTTGGTCAGAAAAATACTTGAGACCTAGAGTGTGCGTTTATATAGCATAGTATTTCTGACACGAAGGCAGTTCGGGAAAAAATGTCACGCGCGTACGTAAAACGACGGTCATCGCGGAATCACGGCTGACGTCGATGGGGGTACTACCCGCGAGTTTTCAGAAACCGGCGCCGAAGACGTGGGTAGGAGGGGGCCGCGCGAGAATGTCAATTCTTCCGGAATTCGTTGGCGGGCGGCCAAACGACCGCGGAGATTTCTTGATCGGCGAGCCGCAGCTGGTCGAGAATTTCCGCGGTCGCCGCAGAGTCGTCGTCTTGGTTGGGCGAGTTTGAAAATAATCGACGAATCGATCCGAGTCGTTTGCGGAGGCGCGGAACTTGCGTCCGTTTGCTCGTTCGTTCCGATCAATCCGTCGGATAATAAGTCGGCGAGTGCCCCTTCGCCGCTCCGCGCCCCCTCTTCCGCGGCGCCGTTTTCCCTCGCCAGCCCCCATCCTTTGTCTGCAACTTTAGGCTGGTGTTTCGCGATTATAATTTAACGACGACGCCGCTTCGTACAGCGCGGCAGCAGCAACGAAGCGAAGTTGGCGAAGTTGGAAATCAATGCAAAGACAAAAGCTGGCGACTCCGGTTGAGAGTTCGCCGTCGCGGGGGTGGAGGAGGGTGAGTTTTCAGCGGCAGGAGTATCGGGGGCTTTCGCGGAGCGAGAACCAAGAATTTGGGTGGAGCCGTAGATCGAGATTCGCGGAACGTAAGAACGAAGCAGCGACTCGTCCTCGCGGGTCGGCGGTCAGGGACTCGGAGTCTTTCCGGGATACCTACTCGAGGACGTAGCTCTTCGCCTTCCGTTTGTCGCAGGAGCGGCGGAAAGTTTGGCCCATTTTTTGGTCGCGATCGGCTCCTCGTTGCCGTCGTGCTCGAGAAACTCGCCGGAATTCGTCGACACCGAGGTCGTCGCGCGCCCATCTTCGGGCGGAGGGGAGGAGGAGGACGCTGAGTCGCGGGGTTCGGAGCAGCGCTCGTCGCTTTCGCGAAGGATAAAACGGGGCGGATATGCCGTGCTTTCAATTACAGCGAAGGAAGAGATCGTTAAGTTGAAGATTGTTAACGCGGAGCGCGCGGATCCTTTCTCTCTCTCCATCTAGAGAGTCGTTCGTTGGGTGGAGGGGTGGCCGCGTCGTCTTCGAGCCATCGCGAGGATGCCTTGAATAAATGAAACTTTGGGAACGGCGCGCAAGAACAGGCGGCACCGGCGCATATAAATTCTCTCGCTTCGTAATTTCAAACTCAAACACAGCAGCGTGGCCCACGCGCCGCCACCCCGCCGTACCGAAAGCCCGCGGGCTGCGGCGGGCGGGTGGCGGGGGAGGGAGCTTGCCGCTGAGATTTTAGCGGGGGACAAAGATAGCAATGGTTGTAATATACGGCGATGGCAGGAGAGAGGAGGAGGAGAGGCGAGGAGACGCAGGGGCGAGGCCCGGATTCCGCCGCGCATTTTCTTAACCAAATAAGAACCACCCTCGCGAGTGTCGTTGTTCCTCGTCAGATCAATCCTTCCCTGCCCTCGGCGGCGGGAATACTGGAGCGAGAGCTGGATCAGCAAAGCTGCGATCCGACTCGGAAAAACCCCCCAGTTTGACGAGGACGAGGAGCGGAGGAGCGGCGAAGGACTCCGCGCTGGTCCTTTTTCGTCTTCTTCTTCTTGTTCCTAGATGACGTCGAGCTTTCCGAGAGACGGTGGCAGCGCGTAGTTTTCGTAAGACGGGAGGAGAGGAGGAAAATTCTCGCTGGCACGGCTCCTCGGCTTCGTATTTCGTTCCGTTTTGCTATTTGCGCGTCGCCTTTCTCTCTCGCGCCCGAGCTCAGCCAATGAAAGCCGCGGCGGGCTTTTACCGCGTTCTTACACGACGCGAGGAGAAACGGGGGTGGACTTGCGCCCCGTGTGCCGCGCGGCGTCGTTCTTATTGTTTCAACCCCCGAGCGCTCCCCCTACTCGCCCCCGCCGCCCCCCGCGACCCCCGCGATGGTCCCAGCCGTGGCTCAGACCAACCACCCCTCGAGCGAGACTCTGTGCTTAGAATTTTAATGGACCAGCTTAGAAATTGTTGGTGGAATTAGATTTTAGAACGAGATTAGGGACGTAGTGTCGGGATGCTGGTAGAAATTACGCGGAGGGACGAAATTTACGTTGGCCCAGAAATAACTACGGGCAACCACTCGATTCTCATCGCGACGAAACCCCGACCCATTCATAGCACCGCGGCGCTCGATCCCGAGCGTGCCGAAGCTTCCGATCGAATCTCTTCCGAAAGCACGGGCAGCGAAAAATAGGAACACCTCCACGGAATGAGTCCATCACGAATCGTTGCTCCGAGATCCGCGTCTCTCTTTTTCGTCTTCACTTTCGAATTCGCGTGGACCTCAACTTCGCGCTTCTCTTGTCGCGATCGTGGCAACGAAAGCTCCGGGACGATTACCAGCCATTTGATGTAGTGCCTCGGACAATAACATTTTTGGCAAAAAAAAGTTATAACTTTTTTGGGCAACTTGAAAAGGATTGAATCAAAATTAAAATCTGATCCAAAGGGTCTAAATGATAAAATAAGGTTACGAATGCCATGTTCACCGATTTCAACACTTTTTTTTCCGTACCGTTCTAACCGTCCCACTCTCGCCTTCAACTGAAAAACTTCTATTTGTCACGCGATTGAACCTGAGATTTTGTCAAGAAAGAAAAAGTGCCGAAATGAAAAGTGTTACTAGAAGTGTTACTTCGGCGTCGAGGAACCGAAACATCAACAACAAAATCA
This sequence comes from Arge pagana, assembly GCA_963969455.1. NCBI lineage: Eukaryota > Metazoa > Arthropoda > Insecta > Hymenoptera > Argidae > Arge > Arge pagana. Next base: position 12,807,429 of record OZ018315.1, on the reverse strand, counting down.
CGGAGGGTTCATCCAACGCGTAGAAAAGTATAGAATTTTCGGACGTAAAAAGAAAATGGGTGGCTGGGTGGGGAAGATGCCTCGCGTGGGGACATGGAAACGAAGGATTCACGGATGGGGGGTGTTCGACGAGAGTGTAAACGACGGAGGAGACCTCGAAGAGAGGAAAGGTAGTCGATGACGCGGGAGACAGGGAGAAAAGCCTCTTTCCGTTCTCCCTTGGCACGGGGAATCGAATTTTGCCACGACGATAAAGCGAGACGCCTTGGTTCGACTACGTTGTTGCTGCTCGCGGAGGTTGGTACGGAGGGGGTGCGGAGAATAGGGAAACAAGGAAGGCGCGGAGGCTTGGTGGACGGCGTAACGCTGTTATTGCCAATAATATCTCGGATGGTGGAGAGCTACGGCGATGCGGCGCGTGTATTCTCGCCGCCTTCGACGTGGTGTTGCCGACGAGTCGACGTGGGATGTAGAAAAATGAAACGATTCCGATCGCGGATCGCAGCTCTGGGAGCGCGAGGAGGAATCGACGATCGCAATGGACGAGGAGCCACTTGCTCCTCGGCGAACACCGTTTCCGCGCGGCACCGCCAATTCGAGGATGATTCTTCTGCATTCTTCTGGAATCTGTTTCTCGTTGTTGTTTTGTTTTTTCTGCTCAGCCGCCCCCTCGCGAGGCGACGTGTGGCATTCCCGTTTTTCGCCTGATATACGCGACAGACAAAGGATTCCTGTGCGAGAAACTTCCATTTCGTGCACAAAAGCTCCGTGCTCCCCCGCGCGAAATCAGCAGTTATTCAGTCAGCTCGGCATTCTCCCGAGTTTGAAAGCACCTAATCCGAGTTGAAGTAAATCGAATGAACTCTAGAATTAAATATACAACCCTCTCTGTATTCTAGGCGCGAGTCAAGGCAAGAAGACGACGACGACGACGACGACGTCGGGCGTAAGTGTGGCGAGGCGAGGTGCGACGAGGCGCGGCGAGACGAGGTGAGGCATGGTTCCTTGTATTTAATTACCAACTCTAAGTCTCCGGCCAGAAACGGGAAAGCTTCTTCTCTCCCGAATGCGAGGGGGGAACGCCGCTGCCACCTTCGCCCCCGACCACCCGCCCCTACGACGACAGCGGATGCAGAGAGACTCGCCGGCGCGCGTCTTGGCACGTCGAGAGATTCGCAATTTATGAAAGCTCGCAGCTCGCGGCTCGCGCTTCGTCTCGCTCGTTCGTCGAAGATTCTACGACCACTTTCTTTTTTGCTCGATGGGAAGAGAGGAGACGCGCCGGTCGGGAACGATTTCCACGTAGAAATTTGGTATTCGCGAGACGAGATCAAAGAACGCTCGCAGGCCCGAAAGCCTAGGCGCCAAAGAAGGTTTTCTCCCCTTCATCCCCTAAATCCCATCCGAGCCGTATTTACGCCCTTCCCCGCATCCTCCCGCTCTCATCCGCGTCCTTTTCCTCTCTTCTCTCGTTCCATCTCATCTCCTCTCCTCTCCTCTCCTCTCCTCGTCCTCGTCGTCGTCGTCGTCGTCCTCCGCCGAACCCCCGGGTATTTTCTCTCGCCCCCTTACCGCCAGACTGCTGCCGGCGCTGCTGCTCGCCCCTCTTCTCTCCTCCGTCCACCGCCTTTCGCACACGTTCGCGCAAATATCACCTTTCATATTCCTTCGAAGGAGCAGAAAATCGTTACCGAGCCTTTTGCGCGCGCGCTAGCGGGATACCTAGCTGCATCCTCGTCCCACTTATCGCGGCGGGATCTACTCGTCTACGGGATGTGGGGGGTGTAAGTAAGTAAAGTCTCTCTCTCAACCGACTCCCCCTACCAGGAACCTCCCCCCGTTCCAGGGACGACTACCGCTACAACTACCTCCGCTCGTTCTCACCACCACCACCATCACCGCCACCGCCGCCGACTTTCCGAGCAGCAAAGATGGCGGAAAACTAAACACGGGCCAAGTGGGAATTTTGACCCGTGAAGAGTGTCTCGCGCCTTGTCCCTCGTCCCTACCGTAATCGCCCCGTTTCTAGGGCGACACGCGCTCCGTGCCTAGCTTTTTACGCGCAAGAGTCGCACCCCCGTTCGAAAATACGGGCAGAAAACTGGACTGCTGAAAAACTGATTTCAGGGAAAACGAGATCCCCGGTGGGCGAAGAAACGGGTGCAGCCGAGACGTCGACGGAGGAGAAATAAAAGAATTGAGGAGGGAGGAGGGGGGGGGGAGGGGGGAAGGGGGGGAGGGGGGAGGAAGGGGGAAGGAGCCGAGATAGGGGTGCCGGGGTAGCCGCGACTCGTTAGGATCCTTCCCGAGGGTTTCCTGAATAAATAACGTTTAATCTTCATATCAGAAATCCGGGCTGCTGCAGCCTACGCGTCGCGGCGGGGTGAGCGGTGCAGGGGGGTTGGTTCAGGAAATTTCTAGAAACTTCAGGTTCGGTAATTAACGTCAGAAATTAACGACGCTCGGTGGCGTCGTGCGAAAGCGGCAGAGAAATTGGTCGCGGAAATTCTCGTAAAATTTTGCTTTCCCGGGCCACCCGGTCGAAACCGCCGCTGCTGCCGCTGCACGCTCCCCTTCTCTCTTGCTCCTCCTTTCCCCCGCTCGACATCTCTCGCGCTCGCTCTCGTTCTTTCGCCGTACGTATGTATAGAGACTCTGCCACCCCACGACCACCACCCCCCGGCAGCTCTCTTCCGAGTCGCACACCTCGCGTCAGCAAAGGCGCACCATTACGACGACCACCACCATCGCCACCAACACCCAGTCACCTTCGGTTCCTCCTTCACCGGTAGTCGTAATAGTAGTAGTAGTAGTAGTAGTAGTCGCAGCAGTGCTAGTAGCAATAGAAGTAATAGCTGTAGTAGCAGGTACCACAGTCAGCCTCCCCGCGCGGGAGAACACCTACAGGGAACGGTAACTTTCAGGAAATTTTCATTAAGGCTGACAGTAATGACGTCATCAGTCAGTCGACACCGAGCGCTCATTTCAACTTGGACCAGGAAATGAATGCAGACTCTACGAAGCTTCCACCCCCCCGCCGCTCGTCTACCGTCGATCGTCGATGCGATGACGATGAGAGTACGGGGGAGAGTTTCTCTTTCGCCAAACCCCGAGGCGCACGTCTTCCGCCACCTTGCAGACTCGTCGTCGTCGGATCCGCTGCCGAATGGATGGATGGATGGATGGATGCACATCACGTGGTAACGAGAGACGACACGCACGCCTTGATCTCTCGCGCCACGTGAGAGGTGTGCGTCGTCAGTTTTACCAAGTAATCTAGCGGCAGTCGTACCTCCGGGCAATTTTCAAACAATCCCGTGTACCTACACCCCCCGCGGAGAGAGCGAAACTGAGTGGATTTTGCTCGGAGACGAGCCGGAGAATAAGAAGGTCGAGTAACTCGTGGGTATCGTGCGGGGGAACGAGCAACGAGGAGAAAGAATCGGAGGTCAGGTGGTAACGACGCCAACGAAAAGGACGACGAGGTGAAGCGGGCGAAGATTCGGAGGAGGAGGAGGAGGAGGAGGAAGAGGTAAAATAGACGATACACCTTCTCGCTAGGTGCGGCTTATCTAAGAGTCCGTGGCATAGCCCCAGGGGGGCAGTAATAACCAGGCAGGCGATAGAGACTAAGAAATGATAACGGCATTCGCGCGGCACACAGCAAGCGTCGCAGGCTACCATTTTCGAGTTATATTGTCGCTCGAGCAAACGCTATCGCATCGCGCGCCCGGCCCTTTGCTGTTTCGTGCCCCGTGGGATCGTCTTCCATTCTCCTATTACCTCGTTCAATTGTTATGCGTCTTCGTGACTCGCCAAATAGCGCCTCCGCGTTCCTTCCCCGTAAAACCCTATCGCGGATGCATCTCGTCCCTCCGATCGCCACCCTGTGAAATTGTAAACGTAAAACTGGACTCTTCGTCGTCGGCTCAAGTTCGAGGTCCGCGGAGAAGCGAAACGAGACGGTCGCAATCGAGGGGGGGAAAGGGGGGAAAGGGGGAAAGGGTCAAGACGCCGGATCCGGAGAGAGCTTTGCGTCCGCTCCGCTGACCGAATCGCGTCGAAGCTCGCTCGCGATCGTCGGGGCTGCGAGGAGAGGCGAGATGGAAAAGGTGGAAAACAGCTCGACGAGGTTAAAACCGGCCCCGCGGGTAAAAAAGCTAAGCGGTGTTTTATAGACCCACGGCCAACCATCATCCCCGTCCACTTTTTACACCCTCGTTTCAAATTAGAGGCTTTTTGTGCTAAATATACCCTCTCGACCTTCGCTCAGTGAATCTCATTCCCGTTTCACGATGAAACGATCTCTTTCACTCCGCTTCGCTTCTTTTTTACCCCACGACCGACTTCTTGTCGCGAACCGACGCAATCTACGACCCTACCCGCTCCATCGAACCGATCCACTACCCCCCGTCGTTGTTATTTTCATCCCCGCAATATTTTCCAGCGCTCCGCAATTCCCTGAGTACCGCTATTTTCCAATCTCCGATCACCACCTCTTTCGCGATCGCGTGCACCTTTTTCACCCCGATCGTACGCGCTGCTTTTTTTCACGGAGAACAGGGGTGGTTTTAATCGTCGCGTATTTTTTGCGCGGCCGAAGAAAGAGATGAACGGGGCTCGCGGCTGAGAATCTTTTTCGGGTTAAGTGAAAATAAAACGGTCGAGCGGCCAGGCAAGAGGGTGTGAAACGAGGGAGCACATTTTCTACATAAATTAGCCGACGCGGGACGAATGCGAAATATTTCTGTTTGGAATGGAGCTTTTGCGCGGCGCGATTTCGGGGACAGTTTGGGCGCTGACGAATTATGTATAATTAGGACGAGAGAACGTTGCGGGAAATTGATTCTAAATAAATTCGGATCGATTTCTTTGGAGAACAATAAAGAAAAAGATGTGAATTAGATCGAAAGCGGAGCGAAAGTTTCGTTTTCGCGGAATTTTTGGAAAAGTGTGGAATTATGTTTCAGATTTGGATAATCGTACGGAAACGAAGTACCTCGTGGCGCGGATATTCGAGAATCAGGGATCGAAGGAAAATTCATCGCTTCGAGTAAGCTCGGAGGCTAAACTCGTTCGAAGGTGACGGAAGTTGCAGCTTCCGAAAAATTACGTCGGGACCGCAAGCCTTAAGCCTTTAATCCCGCGCATTAAAAGTTGACGTGATATTCGCGACGCGGTGTCCTCGCCATTAGATTCCTGAAGTCTCGCGGAGAGTTAAGGGAACATCGGAGCTGCATTTCAACTTCAAACCGTATCAAGACCGCACCGCGGGATTGCGAGCCCCGATTCTTCGCAGCGCCGCGTTCATCCGGCTCCGCGATAAAATCGTCGCGGTTTCCTGGGGAAATATCGAAAACTGCGCGAGCTTCGTCGACAAAGGCTCGCCGTTTCAAGGCCGCTGGTCCTGTTTTGCGCGCGATATTAATTTCCCACGTTATCTGAGACGGTGCCTCGGCATTGTAACGAAATATCTAGGTGAAGGGGTAAGAAGCAGCCCCTAACATTAATCAAGCAACATCTTTGGGCTGGAAGGTAGTAACGCGGCACCCTCGCCAACAGCACCAACAGCAGCAGCGCCAGCAGTCGCGTTTTTCATCTTTAACGATTTCAGCCGAGCCCCGAGAGGGCTGCTCCAACGAAAGTAACTTTAATTGCTGCGAGCACGAAAACCGCCCCGATAAGTTTCGAACGGAGAATCAGAGAGAGAGAGAGAGAGAGAGAACAGGGAGCGACACAGTCGAGCCCGCCCCCGAAGATCTTTGGAAAACGCAGCTTTTTCCATTCCCCATTTTTCTTTCCTGGCGTCGATATTTTTCGGAGGTAGACGGAGGCAACGCTTTCGCGTCGTCCGAGTAGACGTTTCGAATGACGATTCGATCGGGGTGGCGGAAGGGGTGCGAGAGAGACGGGGAGACGCGCCATCTTGCCTTACCTCCGTACTTATAATTATTGATGTGGCCTGAACTTTATATAAACTAGAAACTCCGGTCTACCCCTCGGGCCCACCCCCTCGTGTTCCCCGCAACGCCACCCCTTCGACCCTCGACGAGAAACCAGAATCTGGCGAAGGGAGGAAATTGTTGTAGTTTTCAAACTCTGACGTGCGGGTTATTACGAGGAAACGTCACGAGTAAAGCGTAGTAGACTCGCTACGACGCGCGACCGGGAAAAAATATCGGTCGACGTCAACGCGATAGATCGAGTAGTACTTAGGGGAATACAAATCCGAGAGCAGCTTCAGATTCGAAGCTGGTCATTTTTCCCAACTGTTTTTCGTAACTTACGTTCGTTGCGCGGAGTAAAAAATCGAGGAGACGAGTCGCGAAAACGAGTGAAAAAGAATGGTGAAAATTTCCATTTTCCGGACGTATAAAGTCGGTTGCAAGCATCGGAATGAATACGTTTTTCTCCGCAAAGTGGGTCGAATTCGAAGACGTTCGAGGGTCGAGGACGCGAGAGTAGGCACGGAATGCTACGAACACGTGCGAACAGATAGCTAGTTTACCTCTGCTCCGCAGCTCGCTTCGTCTCCTATTTCACGTAGAAAGTCAAGTTTACAAAGGAAATCTGATACATCAAAGGGATTATTTCTAAGTAGGCGTTTTCCTATAATCAAGACACGTGGTTACACAGATCGTCGGGGGCCAGAGTTATAACTAACGAGACCGTAAAACCAGGGAGGTGTGTGGGCGAGGAGACGAAAAAACACGGTAGACACGGTGCGCGGGGCAGCTCGAACGATAGCGAGAGCGAGGACGAGGAGGGTGAGGATGAGAGGAGCGACGTTTACAGAAAGCCGGAGTCTTAACCGTCGAGCGTACTTTTACGACCTTGAAACGAGATTTCCACCCCCCGCTGAGATATCTCACGGAATATTAGAGGACCAAACGAAGAGAACGGAGGACCGGTTAGCACGCGAAACCAAAACGTATACGTATTACGAATACTCGGGCGCGAAGATACGCGAAGACGCATCATACATACCGCGAGCGTGTATCTTCGTAGATATATAGGTAAGAAGGTGGTAGTGCGAGCTTTCCTCGCAAATGAGGTAATATATATACAAAAGCTAATATGAGCAAAAGTTCGCAACTTGGATGAGTCTCCAAGCTCGCTATGCAGACTAAATATCCGAGGGGGTTCTCTCTCTCCCTCGCTATGTGCCTCCCTCTCCCTCTCGCCTTACCGTTTTCCACCTATATCTCCGTAGGTGATAGGAGTAAGCCGAAGCGTGCGGATTACTTTTCGTTTTTACGCCCAATCTTCGACGAGTGATACGCGCGTTAGCGAGTATTCCCAATACTGTTGGTCGTCCTACGAACGTGTATTATACGGCAACGACTCCGGCAAGATGCGATCGTCAACGCGAATCGACGAGCTTATATTTTTTTCAGGAATAATCGAAACTTGCCTAATAATTAAACTTCCGACATCGAGCGATGAAACCGACATCCTGGGAAGATAAGACGTGGCAGAGGCGAATAAATGTGAGTAAATGATTTTGCGTGGATACGAAGCTCGAGCGAAGTTGGATGTTTCATTTCGCTGCTCCTGGTCTTTCAAGTGCGATCGACAACGCAACACCGCCCAAACGGTGACGGTCGTTCGGATGATAATGCTAATGAAATCAGCATCAGCGTTCGATTGATCCGGAATTATTTCTGCCATTTGGTGTAATCGAATCCGATCGCGGCAGCGGCGAGACGGAGTACCGGTGATAAAACAACGACGTTGTATTTTATCGGAAAGGTTAACGACTTCCTAAATCAAGGGAAAACTACTCCTCCGGCTTACCTGCCATCCGAGAGGCTCCGCCTCGCAACAATTCGAGACGCATCCGCCACTCGAGACTTAATTTCCAATCAATCGCACCGTATAGAGAGCGTGGAGGTAGAAATGCGAACGTCTCGAGAAGATCCCGAAGCCATCGACGACAGTCGTGGAGCTGGGCGGGGGAGGAGAGAAAAATAACCATCGCCGGTCCGTTTCGTCTATCGCCGTGCTATGCGATTTGTTTTGTCAACAAAGTTCGTAGACGCAAATATTATTGTTAATCGTTGAAATGGGAGCGATTCCAAGTTTCGAATTAGACAAACACTGCTCGTCGCTCCGGAACACGCGTCCGTCTTGCCGAGGGAGTCGATCGTCGGCAGAGGAGAATTCGAACGAGTCGTTCGACGGAAAATGACGGATGGACCGGCTGCTGCGCGGGAATCTCCGATTCGGAAGCGATCGAACTCGCAAACGCGATGAAAAGGACTGGCAATCGCTCGGACTATCTTCGCTAAAACGTACGGCCGCCGTGCGAAAATTTCACGGACGAGTAGCCGGAAAAAAGATAATCGTGGGCGCGCAGAAATCTGTTTCCGTGCTCGACAATAATTCCTGACCCTCGAACCTGTTGCATGCGCTCGGCCCGAATGTTACGCGAAGAATTGACCAGTTTCCCCCGCCAACGCGAAGAATCTGAAACGTGCGCGTTTTCCAGAGCGAGTTCCACGGATCGCGCTCATCTACGGCGGAAAACGACGCGCGGTGGTCGGAATTGACGAGGAAATAGATCGAAGCCTAGCTTCACCGCGATTTTGCGAAACAATTATGCAAAAAATATTTTCCGGTAGGCAAACGTGTAAACAATCGAAAACCGTTGCACTCTTTGAGCGCCCCAGTCATTGCCGTATTTTGTGTCGAATATCATAACCAGTCCGAGTTGCTTTTTTTCCCCATCTCTACTCAAATTGCGATTGTTACCATGAATCACGAATAAATAAAATAATCCAATTTATAGTTCGTAAGCAATAAATATATGAACAAATGAACGGTGTTTATTTATTTATAGTAGCTGAATATGCACGAGTGAAATTTAAATATGTATTTGTTTTATGGGATAATTACTGATTTTGTGAAATTTCGTAGTTTGATGATGCTTTGCATTCTCACAAACTGTAAATATAAACAATATAAAAGAATGAACATCGCGACTCGCAATTCACCATTCCATCATACCACTCTCCCTGCTATTTCGTCCATCAGTTCAATAAGATTCATTTTTTAGATATATACATAGTATACGTACATACGTATGCATTGTATGTATACGCGCCTATACATTTTGAGTACGTAGGAACGAAAACGATTTCTATTACTACCAAGCTGTTGTCATTTTTCCTACGATGACAGAGCATCGACTAGGTCGCTATGTGTGTGTGTGTGTGTGTGTGTCAAAAATGGTCAAGTTAAACTAGTTGATATTCGAGTTACGATGAGGGGTCGTAAAATAAGGCAATGATCGGGGCGTTCGAAAAGTGCAACGTTTTTCAATTCTTTATGCATTTACCTACCAGAAAATATGTTTTGGCTAATTTTTTTCAAGCAAGGGTTTAATGCATTTTTGTAAAATCATTTCTGCCCAGCGTGCAACTGTAACGCTGTTCGTTTTGCATTTTTCTAGCGACGACTTCTGCGGACAATGTCACCCCTCGTACCTAGCCAAAGCAGTGCCAAGTTCAGAAACTGGATTCCGGGCGAGTTTGATGCCGCAGCTGTCGGACAATCCGCAACGAAACTACGACCTCAAATTTTTGGGCCTCTCTCAATCCAAAATACGAACACTGCTCTATTTTTTCCCATCATTAGCGTTTCTTCCTCCTCCCCCTCGTTTTCAGCGTCGTCGTTCGCGAATCTCGCGCACGGGGCGCGAAATTCTCTCGAGGGTTCGGAAATGTGTTCGAATCGACGTGGAATTTCTTCGCATCGTTCTCCCCCCCGCGAGGGATGGTTTTCGTTTTCTCCTCGGGTGACCCGTGGAACGCGACGCGGAGACGATCGCGGAGCGAGGGGGAGAGGGGAATGCGGGCGCGGAGGAGTCCCGGTGAATTTCGTTCGCCCCGTGAAATACGAGGTCCTCCTTTTTCCTCGAACTTTGCTCCGAGCGTCGGGGGTGGCTCGTAACTCGTGCATATTCATTTCTTGCCGGTTTCTTGACGGGGCTTCGGTTTCGAGCTCGAGGCCGGAGAGGAGAGCCGAGGTCGGGCTGGGGTCGGAGTCGGGGCACAGGGTTGCGAAGGTAGAAGGAAGGAAGGAAGGAAGGAAGGAAGGGTGTACTTTTGAGCCGTTGCCGGAGACTAAGAGTGGGGGTCTCGGATCAATGCTACAGCCACGCCCCCTTCGTCTTACGTGCGACCCCCTCTCTTCTTTGCCTGGGACGAAAATTGAAAATTGAAAATTTCCAGTACCGAGAGAAATTCGGGAAAAAGGTCGGGAAAAAGTTGAGAAAAAAGAAAAAATTCACATTTTTTCTTCTTCCTCTTCTTCTTCCTGCCACGATCGCGCGAACCTTCGTTTCGTTCTTCCTATTTTCCCCTCCAATTTCACCTTCCTCTTGCTGCGATTCGAAACTTTTGCCGAAAAAAATTCACCGCGTACCTCGCAAGGCGGAATTTCCGACGTTCGATCGACGAATCACCTCGCGTCAGGAAGATAGCGACGAAAGACGCGCCGGGGTCTCCCATTGCTCAGACTAATTTTCTTGGAAACTTGGAACCAGTCGAAGTAGCCTGTCTCTCATCTTCGCCTCGAAAGCCTCGGGCTGTTCTTTCCTCCGACGAGAGAACGACAGGACGAAGCACAACGGCGAGAGAGAGAGAGAGGGAGAGAGAAATCCGCGTGTCGCTCGTGTCTGATCTCGTCCCATTAATTATAACCCCATAGCTATCTCGTAACAATTACGCGAACCACGCAGACCGTATCGTCAAATTGATTTCCAGTTGATGATAACCATAAAAAAACGAGTCTCTCGACATTTCTTTCCCGATCGCTGGCATATATTCTTCCATATTCGAATCACCTCGAGGAGAACATTTTAATCTACACGCGTGAGAAATTCGACGCTGATTTTGGTGCAAAATTTCGTGCATATTTTCAGAATATTCTATTTTCATTTGGAAGTTGCGCATGCTTAACATTTTCGAAATCACGCGACATGCGAAAAGACACCGAAAACCGACAGCTCGTTGACCAGAGTCGTTATTCAAGGAGCGCCGTGTTTTCGCATTCCTACACGAACGTCGATCGGGTTGCATGCTTTCAGGCGCGGGCAACAGAATAATTTCCGCGTCTCGCGTTTTACCGATCACGTTTTAGAGCGAATTCAAGAGTCTGTCTACTCGCTCTTTAAATCACGAAATAACAATAACGATCTTTTTATCTTCATTTGATTCGCGAGATCGACTTCGACATGAAATGCTTACTCGAGCGATCTCGCAACTCTAAAAAATTTAGTTATATTTATTCCAAACTGTTTCGTAATTCGCCCATGCAATCGTGCGTTCATGCGACTCATGCAGTTACTTCGGACTTATTGCCTCGCGAATCCGTATACTTTGCAAAAGAACATTCCAAGACTCGAAAATTACGAATTCCATCGATAGGTATGATTTATTTTTTTTAAAGAAAAGGTGGACGAAGATGGAAGATTTTGAAGATGTACGAATGAAAATGCATGAGTTTCGTCGATCGATCGCTTTCTTATACGTTTTGGTTTTCGATTCGAAGATAGATAGATATTCATGTCCGTAACAATATTGGACAATATCACGGCTACTATATACAGTAATTAGGCAGTCAGCAGAGACATCTATATACATTTATATATAAATCTCTATTTCCCTTGGCTGGACCAATTTTGCTAGTTCTTTTTTCGTTGTGTTTGTTATTGTCAAGAGAAGGTTTTTATGGAAGAAAAAATTAGGAAAGTTGCGCGGAACATTTAAGAAAACTTAACAAACATGTTACCTTTCCTAATACAACGTTATGGCAATTGACACAACTGTCAGTTGTTGGACAGTTGGCGAGATTAAAAAAATAACGAACAAAAACCAACTTATTTATAAAAATAGATAGATACATAGATAGATAGATAGATAGATAGATAGATAGATAGATAGATAGATAGATAGATAGATAGCTACCAATTTGAATTCAATATTCATAGTTAAGACGGAAGAAGAGTGTGTCGGGTCAGCAAGTAATAAATGAAATGCATTTGGAAAAGGGATTTTTTTTAAGCAAATGAAGAACACAGAGAATACGTGATGAAATAAAATTGAAAAATTTCAAGGACGGAGAGGAGGTCGTGTCGGATCAAGGGAAAGGGTTGACTTACTTATTAGACCAGAAACCGAAAATCGATAATGAACAACGAACGCCTAGCGTCAGGCGTATCGCTCGCGCGAGAGCAGAAACGAGTTGCCGCGCGACAGGCGCCCCATCCCAGCTCTCCCGCGACGTTCTTCTCGAATCGTTGACGAATTTTCCGAAGGAATTTCGCAACTGACAGGAGAATCACGAGGCGCCTGATCCAAGCGCACCATTTGCGGCTGATAGCTGTACTTTGCTTTAAGCACGAGGATTTACCATTCACCATGGCAAATGGCCTATGGCAGTCCTAATGACCCGTGAACCGATTTCCCAGTCTCATAAATTCCAAAGATTTCCTCAGCCCGCCCACGAATTTCCCTCCAGAGAATTGATCTGCAATTTTTCGCGGCCCGGAATTCGGCGATTCTGTTTTTCGCGAGGATCGACACATTTTGTTCTTTCGCCAATTCCTCGCGAGAATTCACGTATCTGTATTTTTTCACCGGATCCAAGTTCATTTCGTTTCATTTTCCTCGCCGTCCAGCTCGCGGATTCGTATCGGTTTCGAAAAACATTTCGATATCGAGTATCGAGGTGGAGAAGAAAACCTTATCCATCGAAGCTCATCGTCGAGCATTCTAGTTCCGCGATTCGCCGCCGCGCAGCAGCACTGTCCGAACTATCCGACGAAGCTGTGCTTTCGCGAATAGTTTCGCGGTGGCGAGTAAGCTCGCCTAGATAACGCGGCCCTCCGTTACCGACGGAGCAACTGCGGTCGGTAACTCGTCGCGATTACTGTCGACGATAACATCACGTTGCGCGAGATCTTCGGTATTGAAAAAAAAAAAAAAAAAAAAAAAAAAGAATTCACGTCTCGTTCAACTTTCCCTCTGCTCAATTTTCTCGACAATTCGAAACGATGCGTTCAAACGGGGCAATAAAATGGCGCCTAATTGGAAAGATAAGCGGAGGGAAATTGAAAAAGTTTCGTCGCGGTGAGCCGCGCGGTGGATTAATTAAACGATAAGGCGATACATATTCATACAAATTATACAAACTCTCGCGGTAATAGGATCCGGTGAAAAACGCCCGAATCTCGTTGCTCATTCGCGAGCAAACGCGCATCTCCGTTCCACTTCCAATAGGATTTCCTTCCTCCAAAATCGATCTCCGTTACGAATCGATATTTTTGGTTGGTTTTTATGCAAGTCGCGCGAAATCTCAGACGGTTCTATGCGCCGTCGGGTTCGCAACGGATATTTTTAATAGGTTCCAGAAACACCCCGTAGATTGGAGCTCGATTCGCGGGGATTCGAGAAAAAGTCGAAGCACTCGCAACGTAGGTGATATTTATTCGGGCCACGGTCGTCGGGAATGCGGGGTAGCTTCTTCTCCCTTCTTACAGAGGCCCGCGCGCTCGAGAAGCGGCGAGGGGTGAGTCCACCCGCTCACCTTTGCCTCTTCCGCGCAGCTGCTCTCTCGAAAATCCCGGCGCACTCCTTGCAAAATCTAATATCCGCGGAAACGGGAAACGAGGGGGTGGTCGAGGAGAACGAGGGTTGGCGGGGGGATCGCGACGCTCCGGATCGCCGCAGTCGAGTTCCACGGAACTCGGCGTCGTGCTCGACGAGTAACTCGAAAGGCAAGGCAAGGCGAAGCAAGGCAAGGCAAGGAGAGGACGCGTGGCAGTAGTGTTACTCCGGGAATAGTCGGCCCCTGTTTTCCCGGGCGCTCGAGGAGGCGGAGTCAAGACGCTGACCTCCGCGAATCCCCGCGCGAGCTTCTCTACGCCGCTCGTTACCATTGGTCCCGAGCTTTCTTAGAACCTACCTCCGAGGAAAAATCGACCTAAAAGAAAACTCGAAAGCCCGCGCCACGATTGGCCCGCCGACTCTTACCGGATTTTACGAACCTTTAAGGGGCCAATGGCAGGCCTATCAACCTTCCAAGGAGAAATCGATAAGTTGGAACGACCGAACCGACCGAGAACTCCGCGGCATTCTCACGATTCGAGCTGCGCTATATCTACTTTCCGAAATAATTCGCGCCTCTCGATTTCGACCCGATCCCCAACGATCTCGCGATCGGCCCTTCGAAATCTCGTCGCTGTTCGAAGAGGCTGCAACGTGCTGCGTCTTCCCTCCGCTCTTCATCTCCATCTTCGCCCTACTACCTCGCTCCTCCTTCGATTTCTCCCCGCTTTCTCGCTTTTTCGACTCAGTTTCGCTTTTCGAGCGATCGGTGGTTATCGAAAAATCGCTCTTCGCACCAGACGACGAAGTGGCGCTCGCGCCACGTGGTTAATTTTACAGCCCGGCGAGGCACAGCCGGCGTATCGACGCGATGACAATTTCGATCAAAATTCAAATTTCACTTATGCCTGCGGGTAATTGTCGGAAATACGATTAACGCGTGGTCGGTGCATCGCGTTCGAGGTTGCGCTTCGCTCCGCGCGACGTCGCTGTCGGGGGAGGGGGCCAAATATTCGGAAAGTGACCGCACGCCGATTAATTAAAACGAAAATCAAGGTAACCAAAATTCCACGGAAAAAACCATCATCGCCACTCAAAAAAAAAAAAATGTCGCGTACAAATTTCATTCCCAGTTCTCCTTTCTACCCCCCGAATCATCCCTCCAGTCGCGTCGATCGAAACAGATTTCTGCGGTTACGCAACGAATCTCCATCCAGGAGGAAGAAACTCGACCTTTTCAAAGTAACGAATCGCACGAAATTCGTTCTATCCGGAGGAAGTCGGAATTCGGAGCGAAGTCCGTCGAACGTCCAATTCCATCCGGTTCCGGTCGCCTCGCCGAGCGGCAGGTATAACTCAAGAACGCAATAATAGTTAAATTGATCCAATTTTCGACAATAATCGAGAACGCGCAAGACGCTTTCCAACTACATTAACGTCAATTTCCAGCCAACCTCTTCGCTACCTACTCTCAGTTTAGTCGGAACTTACTTCGAGTCGAAGTTTCTGCGGCACCGCGAGAGTGCGAGGTGCTCCGGGCCGGGGAAGGCGAGGGGGGTAACCAGCTCGCATTATTAATGTCACGAGACATGTGAACCGGCGATACGTTGAGCCACGTCCGTCTCTCGACGTATCTCGAACGTATAGTCTTGGAGGGTGGATTCCCTCTCGCTCCATCTATCCATCTCCATCCGTCTCCATCTCTCCGTCCCTCTCGTCTTTGCTCGCTCATCCCCGAGCCACCCACTCGCGATCTCTTTCCTCCCCCGTTCTCCTTCTCTCTCGCCCCCAGTCTTTGCGAGGCCGCCCCTCCGCTTCGAATATGACTGTCTCTCTGCTCGTCGCTGTTTCGAAATTCTACGATCCGCCGAAGCCACCCGCGAGAGACGAGTTGGCATGACGACGTTTCGAGCGCATCTCACTCGAAACGCGATCAAAGCGAAACCCTTCGCTGCGAGGCAACGAATTCTTCCGTCTACCAGCGCGATCTTCGCTCCGGCGACGCGGAGTGTCGTTTCGAGGGAAAACTTCTCAAAAACGTACAGCTTTAGGAAATCAAACGTCCGAGGAGTGGTGGAGAGAATACTCGGGTCGTAGGCTGATCTTCCGCGTAAGCTTTGCGTCGATTCTTTTGAACGCAGGTGGCGCGTGAGAATTGCTGAGAATCGGCGGGATGCCGACGACTCTGCTCGTTCTCATGCCCGTTTCCATCCAAGAAGGAAAACTCGTTCGGTCATCGGGAAACAAGCCCCCTCCCCCTACGACGGACAGCGAGACTTGTCGTGGGACCCGTATCTCGATATACTTGTTTCGATCGCATTCGCGAACCCCTCGCTACAAGCGACGACGGAGTTCAAGAATCAATCCGCGCACCGGCTCCGAGAAAACTGGCTCCCGTTCTGGTTTTCAAGATCCGAACCCTCGAATCTCGCTTGACCACCGGTCAATCGAGACGCGTCCCGAGGGACGCGAGTGACCGGTGCGCAACGCCGGAATCGTCTCGGTATTTCAGTTCCAAATATACAGTTAGAAAAATTCAACACACAAATTTGTGTTGACGAATTCTTTACGCGTTCTACACAAAACTGTTGACACTTTGCGCAATGACTAACATTTTTTTACCGCGTAGGTCGGTCACAAAATGCGAAACCCACATTCGAGACTCGTTCCCAAGATACAAAAATAAAAGACTACTAAAAGGCAAATCGCGTGTTTACTGTAAAGAATTTCAGCTGTGATATGTGGAGTGGCTATTTTATATGTGAAATTCGCTCCGAGGATTTGCTTTTTATCGTTTGAGGGGAAAAAAATCCGCGAGGTGAAGTTGACATCTGACTACTGTTTTTAGTTGTTTAGATGAATGAATCACTGTAAAGTGATCAGACATTGAGAACATTACGTTTGAAGCTCTTTTCTTATGTTCTTTGTTGAAAAAAAAATTCCATGTTTGCTCCGCACGCGGAGTGTTTCTTATTGTTCACTCCGAAACTCCGAGTGATGGGAGTGAAAATTCGCTGTGAATTCCCTCCCGATTTTTTTCAGCGTGGAAATCTGAAATTTCTGGGGAAAACGTTGAGAATACGCGGAAATCGGGAAAATATGTTCGAAGGGACGTTTTTGTCGGACATTCCTGATTTTTTTAAAACAGACGGTTTATTACGTTCGTTACGGAATCGGTGTCGTTATTTGGCGATAAATTGGGGAGCATCCAAGCGCAGCGACCAAAAAATGGAACGGAACAAAAATGCGGTCTACGTGATCCGTGAGCCGGGCGCAAGTGGACGTCCAATTGGTGAAATTGATGGGTCGAGGTCCAATCAGTGGCCCCGAACGAGTCTCGTTTGGGTCACCCCATCGTAGTAGATGGATGCCCGGGTAATGCTATTATTTCGATACGGGATATCCGAGGCTATATTTCCAGCGGCAGTCGCCTTCGAAGGCAGCATTCCCCGCTCCACGAATCTCTTCGCTGTCGTTCCGCATGCAAATGTCGCCGGACGCCGATGTCGTCGCGCGCGTGGATCTTGCTCCGGAAATTTTCCGCCTCGTCCGAGACGGGGGAGGAGAGAAAAAGGGGAGCAAGTTTCGAGTAACGCGAGGTCCACGTGAAAATTGGGAAGCTGCGCGAAGCTTCGATTATAAGTTTGGCCGGGGCATAATTTCGGCAAGGTAATGCCTTGTCGTCAATAATTTTCTAACTCGCTAGCACAGCCAATTTATGGGGAGGTCGACGGGAGTGTCGGGGGCGCAGCTCGGAGACTCCTTAAACTAATATTATAATCCGAACTGACGCGAAGCCATGCTCGGTTAAAACCGGGGCGCGTGGTAAGTATTGTCCGCGGAAACGAGAGAAGAACTCCCTCGCGGGGCTGTCTCGTCGAAGATCCCGTCGAAAAATGCGAAGAGGCCGAGACGAGCGCGCGAGAAGCTTCGACCCGCGCGAACCGCGCAAAGTTGATTCCGGCGAGCCGCGACGCCGCGACCCACCGCGATTTTTCCCATGACATCAGTAAAACAGCCTCCTTTCCTAGTATGCTAATAAAACGGATCTTACAGAGAGAAGACGCCATTTTGAATAATGTCGGCCAATCAGAACGAGCCCCGGCGTCTTGGGGGGTGCGAGGGGGTGGAAAGGGTGGAAAACCACCCTCGACTCGTAGCTACGGCACAAACTACCCTTATATTAAACACTAGGAGCCCCACCCTCTTTCAAACTCCATAACCATCCGAGATAGAACTCGATTGCTGAAACATTTTCCCATTACCGAATCTCGCCCCTTTCCACCGACCCACCCGCCAGCGTCCGACCCTCGCACTCCCCGCGCCCCAACGATCCTCTCCCGCGCGCTCCACGCGTTCTTATTCGACCCGGAAAACTTACTACCCTGCGATTTCCTCGCCCTCGATTTGTCGACATTTGTTACGTTCTAGTTTGTTTCTTTTGTTATCGTTTTTTACCCCTCGTTCGCCCGTCGCCATATTACGAACTAGTTTCCCTATCTTCCTCGGCTTTTGATAGTTTCCTAACTTCAATCTCGCGAAAAGTGGGACCTTCAAGGCCATTATCCCCGATTTTTTAGGAGCAGTCTCTGGAAGCTAGGGGGAGCGGAGTAATTCGCATTCCTACAATCGGGAATTCCCACGAGCTGTAATACCGCGAATGATTCGTACTACCAGCGAGTCCAGATATTCCGGTTCCTATTACCCATAGTTGCGATAAATAAAATAGATCGATGCTGTTTTACGGGTCGCGTCTGCCAGGTCACTCTGGAATCATCCGACACAGCTTCCGGGGTGGAAGAAAGCATCGGGGCGAGGGGGGTTGGACTTCTCGTCGGAGCTCGGTGGAGGATTCTTTCTCGTTAGGTTATCGCTCGCGATGCGGAGATGCGACCGAGCGAATTCACACGGCAACGCGAATTCGAAAGGTGAAGGGTGAGATGGGTACGTACGTATGATACCTATACGCGTAGCTATACGTACGTGCGGGGGTAACGCGTGTGGCATTCGGTTGGCTCGTCTTAGGGGATGGCGTCTCATGTTTCTCATTTCATCGCGCAGCATCCCTCTCGGAAACGTAAGCGAGGAGCCGGGGGACGTTGGGGGTGGCGGCTCGTCGGATGGGTAGGTTGTCTTCTGTTCTGTTGGCTGACTGTTGGATTCTCGTACATACATTAACGTCGCTTGTCAAGGGAGAGAGAGGCGAGCGCCTTCGGGAGACTTAAGATATTGCAATGGAGAACGGGAGGAGGAAGGTTCAAGAGGCGGCGGCGGCGGCGGCGGCGGCGGGAGGAGTGCGGGAACTCGGCTCTCTCGCTCGACTCCCATCTACCGTCTCCTCGCCTCTGTTCCCGTCTCTCTTCCTACCCTTCAAACTCTACACACGACGCGAGGCAACTCGCTCCGTTTTCTCTTTACCCTCGCGCGCTCCGTAGCTATCCTGTCAGTCGGTCGACGTAACCGCGCTTCCATTAATTATGAAAGCTCCGAGAGCTCGCGGTGGCGAAACGGAAATACGAACGGAGATGCGGAGGACTACCCAAGATCATTCCGTACCGAATTCTAATCTTCGCCCCGTCCCGCGACGCCGGAACGACGTTCCTTCCGCTTCTGTGCGAGCGCCTCGGCTATCCACCTCGCTCGCCTCGATTATTCGCCCCTTCGGGGCGTTACACGCCGCCGAAAGCTGTCCAAATATTTTCGAAATCGCTTCAGCAGCTCGAGATGAACGCCGGTGGGAATATTTACGCATCTCGACGATCCGTTCCACAATAACGAATGTATCTCCTGATTCATCCGCGACGTCCGCTCCCCAGCGGTTTGTCCAAAACGCGATCGTCTTTATCTTGCAAATGAGATCTGGAAAGTCATTACGCGAGATACCGATTTCGTCGAATTTTTCCATTTTTTCTTCTTCAAATTTTTGATCTCGATCTTTTTTTTGTTGGGATTTTTGGGAACACGATTTTCCCTTCTTCCGAGGAGGCGATGGGGTTGCGCCGAGGAGCGGAAAGATGGAGCACCGCGTGGTTTCCGGGCTGAGAGTAAGACGGAGGAAAATCGTTATTCGCTAGTCAACGTGCGAGTGGCTGAAGGGGGACACGAGGGTGCGAGAGAGGCGGCGGCGGCGGGGGTCCTGGCTCCTGGGTCTCGGGCCTCGAATCTGCGGAGGTTCGGTGGCTCGAGTCGAGGCGTGGGTGGCGAAACGGGGCTCGTGGGTACGGGTGGCTAGGCGAGCCGAAGAGAGAAGAGAAGCGGTGGGGGTAAGACGCGATCCCGGGGCAAAATGGCTAAAACGCGTCGATATGAAGCTGAGATGCTGCTCCTCCTCTCGCCCGTCTGCTCGCTCTTTCTTCCTCGTTGTCGCCCGCGCAGGTTCAGCTCGACCGGAGCCTTCGCGATCGCGCGCTACGTACCCGCAATACCGCCCCGATGCCTGCAAAAATATCCGTACCCGGAGCCGATTCCAAATTTTTGGAGGAAGAACATCGCCGATCGGCCCAACGACGCGAAGATCTGGAGGGCGGACGCGTGATCGGTTGGCTGGTGGAATTGGGCCAAAATACGAATTACGAATTCGCAAATTTCGTTGAGAAATTGGTAGATCGACCGGGTTTCGATGGGGCGAAATGCGTGGACGTCTGTCGTCGGATGTTCGATTCTCATCGGTGACTTTGGGGAACGGGTCGGGTAGACGGGACAGGGGAAGCGATACGACGTCGTTGTCGTCGACGTTCTCTTCGTCTTTTCGCGGAACGGATCCCGGGCTGGTAGTTCGGGCGGGTCGAGCCATTTTCTGGAATAGCTCGAGCTGTTCCCCGGCACCCGCGAATCGGTAGCGTCGAGATCCTTTGACATTTTCGTCGTATCTAAGACGCGCTCGTTCGGGGTTGGTGGGCTCAATTTAGATAATTAATGATACGGGGGTCGACGGTGGTAGGCATACCCTCGCCCCGGGAGGAAGGGGGCCGGGGAATGTCGCTAGATGGAAGACGAGGCGAAGGCAGTTTGCTTCGATAACGAATCGCGACGAAAGATGGCGAGGAAGACGAGGCCACGGGTACCAGAGAGAGAGAGAGAGAGAGAGAGAGAGAGAGAGAGAGAGAGAGCGAGAGGGCAGCGAGCGGAGAGAGCTATCCCTCTATCCGAGTTCGAGGGATACTCGTATTTTGAATGCGGCGAGGCGGGCTTTCCTAGTTTTCCAAGGGAGAAGGAGACCGCAACGATGTCTGATAGCGCCGAGTTGAAATTGAATTTACTTCAGTCCCCGAAATAATGGCGAGGGTGTGTCTGACGTTACCCCGGGGTTCGAGGGGCGCGCGGGCGAAGTTTCTTCAAACGAATGAGAAATCGAGGGGCAGAATCGCACGGACAGAGGAGTAGCCGCGGGAAACTGATTTCCGTCCGTGAAAATCCACGTTCCGAGTTCCTTAGTACTTTTCCCGCGACGCTGGAGAGCCAGAGCAAAGCTGATTTCCCTAAACGGATAGAAAAAAAAATAGTAGCTTCTTCTATCCTCTGAAGGGACTTATTACTACCACGACGCAACGAAACATCTACACACCGATATAGTAACAATTACGATACGTACAGTGGCACTAAGCCCCTATAAACGCGATTCCTCCGATTTTCGTAAATCGTATCCCAGTGTATCTTTTTGCACAATTGCATAATGAATGTATCTTCGGTGTGAAGCAACAATATTATTTAAAAAATGATATTGTAATAAAAATTCGAAGCTCATAATTTTTTTACTCAATTTTCTATCCGTATACTATTTTTTATATTCTTTTTGTGTCATTGGAAATTTTATTTCCGCGGTTCACGCGATAGGCGATGATACTAAGAATATGTTGTGAAAATGTCAAAGCGATCTGAACACTCCTTCGAGAGTAAGAATTTTCACAAAGTTCGAGAAAATGAATCCTGGAGAAACGGCTCTGAAGTTGAGGGTCGGGCGCGCTGCGTGGTATCCATTATAAATGCAATCTCACCTGATTTAATAGCATCCACCACTACCTGCCTGCTTCCGAGAGAATGAGAGTTTTCACGCTCTAAATGCTGTAACTGCAACAATTTTTGGCATTTGTCAAGTCTGCAAGGCTTAAGATATTCCGAACCGTTTGGTCTAATGGAATTGGAATACCAGGTTCTGTTATTCTCTGATAAAAATAAATTGTCAAAATGAAAGATTTTGCAATGTTTCGCTTATATAAGGGTTTTATCGCGTGAGATGGTAACAGCTACCATCTTGAGTTAGTAGCAAGTACAATGGTGACGTGATGATTTTTTTCACCCACGAAGAACAGGTTACCATATAGATCGTGAAAATGATGGTCAAAAATAATAAGACTGACTATATTAACATAATAGCTATGGCTTTATCGATATAGCAGAAGATAGCTGTTACTGTTTTTTGGGCTTGTGTGGGTATTTGCGACGACTTTGCGACGACGCGTTGGCGTTTCTCGAAATCGACGACGAGTAGCTCGCGGGAAATGGAAAGCAATGATGTCAGGCTGCTAATTGCGCGATGCGCGATACACCACGGTCATTCCCGTTACGCCGTGCACCGACCGACAATAACGCTTGTGTACCATTGTCCGTATCACAATTGCCGTAACGTACAGCCGAAGACTAACCGTCCTCGAACGGCGAGCGGAGAATAATTGCGTCCGCGCGTGGCCGAAGGCTTTGCTTGCTGTTCGCAACACAATGTAAGATTCGCGACGCGATCGACTGTGGAATTTGCGAAGAGTCCAACTTTCTCGACGATGGAATTCCACGGAAATTTCTGGCAGAGCCCGCGTCGTATTTTTTGGCGCAACAATTTTTGTACAAGAATAAAAATTGCGGCGTCGTGAGTAGAGTTGGAGAGATTTGGTTTTCAATTGGAATTGTCGCGGAAGACGTTTGGAAGAAAAAAAATGAGACGAACGGGTCGGATGGAATTCCGACGCGAACTGAACTCGTGGTCATCCCTTCTTAAGGGTGACTTGCTGGTCGATGACCCGAAGCGAGGAGCTTCCCGACGTACCTACTGCGCGATCAATTTCCATCAGTTTCCATTTCCGGTTTTTATTCTCGGCGCGTAGATCGCAGCTCGCGAGCCTTCCGTTTCTCGGGTCAACAGTTCGCTGGGGAAAATAAATATTGGAGAGGAAGTTGGAAATAGAATCGAGGAACGTTCGCGGGAGACGTAACGAAAATAAGAAAACTGAAGCTCCGCGGCTCGTGGCAATTTCATGCGCGTTGGAAACGAATCGATGCACAAGAAACGACGTCGCAGAAACTGCAATCGCGACTGTCGCCACCGAAGAGGCGGAAAAGTGGATCGGTGGGAATTTTTCGCCGGGGCGTCGTACGAGAACGGATGAAATTTCATTGGTACGAATCTGGATCTGGTTTTTGGTAACAGATAAGCCGGCGCCAAGACTCGCTCTACTCGCTTCGTCACCCCATGCGCGAAACGTCTTTGCCACCCCGTCGCCGCTCCGTCTCGCTCTCTCGGTCTCTTGCCCCTCGACATTGACCTACGTAGCTACGCGTAACGCTGACCGGTCAGCGAGTGGTCAAGACCTCGACCGGGAACGGAGGCCAACAGGTTTTCCAAATACTGACCAGTTTATGGCAATAGTTGCACTGTGGGAATCTCGTGGGCCGATCTCGAATCTCCCCGAACGTCGACAGTCCGAAAAATTGAGTCAGTCGTCGTTCGCGTCTCGCGTCGGATAAAGATACGCGCACTCGGTGAAATTCGTTTGAAATTATTTTCCGCCGTAAACTTCGATAAAAACAAGATCGCGAGGTTTGAAGACAGTCTGTGACAAAGTTGAATAACGGTAGCTGCGAGAAGTTTTTGAGAAGCTGAGAATTCCTCGTCTGAACGATAGATGTTCAAGAAGCACTTTCGGTGGGACTAAATTGAGATGAAGAGATGAGAAGAATACTCTGGAAATTGGAAGCTTCGTCGATGAGCGAGCTGAGACTAGTCAACTATCGCCGATTTTCGCGAAAGACTTTTCATCGAACTCGTCGTCGATCAATTTTCCGTGACGTTCGCCTTTGTTTTTCGACGAACCCTCGTCAGGAAGGAGCAAACTGTGATGTCTGATCCGGTGTCCCGAACTCGTCCCGGATTTCTTCGCGAGGGGAGCTCTCGACGCTCGTCGCCATTTCGATGTGCTTGCCCGGGCAAGTTTCTCAGATCTATGGAAATTTACTTGGCTGTATACCGAAGGGAAGGCCAAGTAATATAAATTCAAATCAACTACGCTCGTGTTTTCTCACACAACAAACTTCGACTCGGAGAAAGCCGCGTAATGCTCGCGACGACGTCGCCCCCGCGTTCTCCGTCCTCTCTCGACCCCCCGAATTCGCCCTCTCGCTCTCTCTCTCTCTCTCGCTCTCTTTGGACTCCGTACAGTTCCGCGAAACCAAGTGCCTAATGAAGACATGTGATCCCACCGCTGGCACCAAAATTCCCGTACCTCGGCGAAACCCTCCGAATCTTCGTCGCGATGCGCGAATCTAAAAATCGCTTCACCGCAACTAGTACATCTCGATCGTTGGGAAATAACAGGGTGCGTAGGATCCGTCGTGCGATGGGAGCGATTTTTTTTCTATCATCTCCGATCGGTTGCGCGAAAAATGATGAATATCATTGATTCAAAACGTCCAAAACGAACTTGATAGGGGGCGGAGGGGAGAAAGGAAGAGACGGGATTACTTCGGGTCGGTTGATAATTTGGAAGTTCGGGAGACGATATTCCATCGTCGGCGAGAGTTGTTGGAAAATTCGTGGGGAAAGGGGCGTAATTCCGTCGAGATTTCCATAATCTTCGAAGGGGGTCGTTCGGGTGGGCGAGTGGCCGGGTGGCCGCACACGAGTATGGACCAGGCTGCCCTTGTAATATAATAACACGCGACAGCCAGCAAGTTCCGCACCTAGGATACGGGCGAGCGAGCGAATACACGCACGCGAGTGTGCTCTAGCCGTGGCTCCGGGGGGTTTAAAAGTGGGGGATGGTTTTGGCCGATGCAAAATGGCCGCCCCGCCCTCTAATGCCCTCTTAATATTTAGGGATCTTACGCGCGTACCGCATCGCCTCGACGTCCTAAAATCTACTTTAGCGTACCATTAACGTAAAATATTATACTCCGGCCAACTTTCAGTCTCAATTGCCGTTGCAAAGTCGGAGGTTTTCGCGGGAATAACGGGGAGACGGAGACGACATCGAAGACGTAGCAGATGCGACGCGAGTCCCGGATCATTTCGCGGGGATCCGAATCCTTCGCGCGCGTCACGCCGACTCGTCAAACTTCACCGTCCAAAGGAGAAGGGTAACGCGACGTACGGGGTGGCTAGAAACCGCCGCAAATTTTCGGTCCCGCCAAAATCGGAGTTTCTACCTATTTCCCAACATTTTTAGCGCTCGTCTCCTCGAGTACAAGTCGTAGGCGTCGTTCCTATTCGACGTTTCCGCTCGACGAGTCGAAAAACAATTTTCCCCGTATCTATTTCTCACCGTTCGGGACACCTCGACCTGGAATCACCGGGTACACGGTTGGTAATTCCGACGCAGGAACGATAATTTAGTCGAAGGATCGAATTCCGTGTACGCGGATGTGTATACGTAAGCTGCGTGACGGATCCACGTGCGATACGTCAAAGTGAAAATTAACCGGGTTTAATAGACGCCGCGACACGAAATGTCGCGCCTCGTGGTTCGGCGACGAAGTCGAATCCGCGCGTACTCCACCCCCTCGAACAGACGCGCATCATTTGCTATTCCCAGCGTCTTAGAACGGAAAATTTGCACAGCATCTCCTCAGCTCGCGCGCCACCCTCGTTCCTCTTCATCGAGGGGCGAGAGACGAGATTCTCCTTCGTCGTCGTATCTCCTGGCAGAGAAGCGGAGTCCTACCGGGTCGCGCTCGCACGGAGAAATAGATGCGGATGTAGCGAACAGAGGGAGAGAGAGGGCGACAGAGAGAGAGAGAGAGAGGCGAAGGGAGCGGAAAAGAGGAGAAATTATACGTATACCTGGAAGGTAAAAGGAGGAATTGGCGAGGAGAGAAACCACGCGCTCGGGGAGCTTCGAGTATAAGGCTAGGGAAACGAGAAGAGGGTGGCAGAGGTGGTGGCGTCGGCGGCGGCGGCGGCGGTGGCGGCGTAACGGCTGCCTCGTTCGCTCGGAGTCTAAGGTAGATTATATTATTTCTCCGCCCTCGCCTAGCGCACCGAGCCGCCATTTTGTGAATGTTAAATCATTTATTGATCCAAGATGGTGCCCCCTCTACGCCACCACCATCTACACCTCAAATTCAACCTCCTTCTACCGCTACCTATATTTCTACATCGTTCGCAGAGACGAATGCTCGCCCCTACACCGCGTCCAAATTCTTACACGCGACGTCGGCTCGTTCAGCCGCCAAAAAAATTCCGCACCCGTCGAAGCTCGCGTACAAAATCGTTCGATCATGATCGCGACGAACGCCCGAATTTTATCGCGCGGTGTCGATCTTCGCGTCGAATTCTCGTACGCAAAATCAGTGTCATTTCAGCACACTTCGGTAGCACAGCTCTGCGTTGAAGGTTAGGCAAACCAATGTTGGAGTAACATTTAAAAAGTGTTACTCTCGTACCAAAGAACATTTGTGTGTGTTGACAAACAGACTGATCGAATAACACTATTCAACGCACTAAAATGTAAAATATTCTACACCAAAATGTTTAAGCTTTACGCAACGACGGAAATTTTTCGACGAAGTAGGGCTGGTATGATTTTGATGCGAATTCGATCATCGATCAAAGGGAATGAGTCGCGTAAACAGTGAACAAACTACTGTCGTTGTGTACCGTGTTAAAATGTGTATGCAGAATATTTAACATTCTAGTTATGTTACAAATGTTATTTGATACTAAAATAACACTCTTACAACGTTACTCTCACACTGGTTGGCGTTACTTTCAACACGAGCTGTGTTATTTTCTACATAGAGCTGCGTTACTTTACCACTACGCGCGAAGTGTGGTGACATAACACTGATTTTGTGTTAGAATGATGGATTTGTCTTTTTCCGCGTAGCACCTCAGGGATGTTGGTAACGAGAAGCGGGTTTCGAGGCATTAGCAGTACCGATCGCGAGTCGTTGGCTGGAAAGAATCGAGATCGTGGAACGTTCTTGCCACCCGTTACGTGCGAGATACCTACGCGTCTCTCATCCCCCGGGATACATACCTAACCTCGGTGTATCCGCGCGCCGGGGCAGACGTCTGAAAGGGGCTGTGGCAATCCTTATTCCGCTGTCTGAATTTATACTCTGGAAATTCTCCGCGAACGAACACGATTCATAGTCGGAGGGCGAAAGGGTCGTGCGCCAAAGTCGAGGCGGCATCTGATCTGCAGCCAAAACCTCATCGCCTCGAAATCGGTCGTGTATCCTCCGATGGACGACGACGACCGACGAAGAAAATCCGCCCCAAGTCGCCTCGAGTTTTCGATCATTTTCCACGCTCGCGCGAAGGAGAAACCGAGATGTCGGGATCGATGGTGAAAATATGTTGGATCGGACAGCTACAGCCAAAAAATTGTGCCGCTTCCCAATCACCGCGGCGCGGGGCGATACGAGCAACATCAAACACCAGACGACGCCGATAATAATAGCGACTGGTCGTCTACCGGAGGTCTTTGTCAAAGTCCTGGAAGTGATTCCTAAGTGATTCCTAAGCGTTGCTCGCTGCGATAACTGCCCACGGACGTCTCGCTGCAATCGATGCCGACACGTATCGGTGCTTTTAATGGTTACTCGATCGTATCCAAGCAAACAGAGTCGCCGCTAGGATTGACGAAACCCATCGATCTATCCAACTAATGTTCCGTTTGTTTAGCGAGAAGCACGTCGCCCGAGTCTACATCCGAAACAATGTTCAACTGCACGTCGCGATCGCTGGCTTTTCACGAAAAAACGAAATACCCGCGAGTAATCTCCTTGCAATTTAAAATCCTGCCTCCTGATTCGCGAAGACCAAAAACAAGTTAACATATTGTTTTTACATCGCTCTGCCATTCGCCGGATGAAAAGGGTTGGAAATCGCGTTATAAAACTTGCCAAGTTCATTGAAGGTTATTTTAAGGTGGAGAAAGTTGAAAATCGTAGCAAGAATATTTAACTACAAAATTGACACCTAGAGAATTGGGCACGAGCAACGACGCTGTCACGGGCTCGGAAAATTGTGTCCGGGAGGTTCGTGCCCAGAAGCTATCGCGCCGAATAGGAAGAATTTTATTATTATTACTATTTGGTGCAGGGGAGAGGAATACAACGGACTCAATAAATCGCTTTTTCCGTCGTACTATCTATGAGAATGACCGTACAATTCATTTTTGGGGTATTATTATTTGGATCTGTAACGAAAAAAATCCGAATCGAATGCGTCGAGCGGCTCGAAAAGTAGAATTTCGGTGATTAGAAAATGAAATATTTGAGGAGGGTGGTTTCTAACTGTTTTGGGTTCGTTAATATGGCGCGTATTCGTTTCTAATTGGCAAAATTTTATTTACGCGATTTTCTAACATTTTTCAATTTTTCATTTTATTTCTTTTTTTGGAATCTTATTCGTTGGACACGCGACGCGACGTGCGGAAATTGCTCGAAATATAGCTAGGCGAGACGGCGGAGAGTTTTGTTGTTCTCGCGTGAATTTGCATCGATCGACGTCGAGGCGGGGAAGGAGAAAAGTGATGATTGGAAAGCGCGAATGAATGGAGCGAGGTCGACAACGCGCAAACTCGTTCCTGAAAAATTATCTTTTTCACCCGCGCAGAATCGTAAAAATGCTGCGGGGCGTCGAGCGTCGGAGGAGGGCGGGAGGGTGCGAAGGGTGTTCTTTCGGAAGGGTGCCCGGCGAAAAATCGGGGCGAGGTCAGTCCAACGTTGGCCGCGGAAAAATTCGCAATAGATCGCGTCTCGTTGCGTCGGAGCTTTTCCGCGACTTCAATTTCCGTCTCTCGCGTAACTCGATCCTTTTAAAATCAAAACGTTCGGGCCGGCACGATCGATCGATCGGAATCCCGTCCGCCTCGTTGTGCGGCAAATCACTGGATAACTATTCGCAATCAATCCCCTCGTCGACGAGGAGCGAACAACGAAAGCTGACGAATTGATTCGGCGATTGGGAGGAAGAAAAAAAAATTAACGCAGTTTTTAAACACCTCGATTATCATCGGCAGCGCTCAGTGACAAGTTTTTCTTCGATTCGTCATTTTCATTTCTATTCTCGTTCCGACCGAAATTTCGGAGCAAAAACCAAGAATCTCGGAGGGAAATAACTGGTTCGGATTTTTCCACGAAACAGTGATCGTTCTCGCGGCTCTTGGCGAACGCGACGACGGTAATGCGCATTTTTTGCGTTTTGGTTTTTTCTTCAAATTCGTGGGAAACGACGAGACTTCCGGCTTGTCCGGGTCGCCGTGTTCTATTCGTCGTAGCTATCGCGCGAGGAATTTGCACGGGTAACATGTGAGTTGTGAAATCTCAGTGGTTGTTGAAATTTCTGGCATAGGTACCGCGACCAACCCTCTGCTACTATCCGGGCAGCCCGACCCAACATTCCAGCCATCTCTATGCCATAATATAATACCGGAACATAACAAACAGTCTGACTTGGGATAGAGTAAAGATCGAATTATTCACATTTCCGTGGCGAAAAATCTCGCTCGTTGAAAAGTGACGATTGAAAAAATGACGCTGCGGATTTCTTGCTCCGATCAACGTTATTCCCTTTTTGCAACTCGCATCTTACGCAAAATGACTTTTTCCGCGGTGACGAATATTCGTTGAACGTCACGAAGTGCGAGAAAACGATGCTCCTATACGTGTGTATTTTTTTTCGGATTTTCATCATACATATCGCAAATGTTGGCAGAAATAATGGCAAACAGAGTCTCGTTTTACGGCTAGTGATGCTTCTTCGGTCGGGTAACAATTTCAATGACAGTTTTTATACCTAGCAGAGTCACGAGCGTCGTCTGCAAAAAAAATTTCGCACATCAATGACACGAGATTCGGAAGACTAAAAAATTAGCGTCTATTCCAAGCTAGCAAAACGGATTCCAACGATTTGGCAAGTAGTTTTTTTCGCGTGTCGTAGTTTACCCAAAAATGATTTTTCGCGAGTTCTTTTCACGCGGTACCAGAGCATACGCGAGAAAAGAGATCCGAGGAAACGACGAATTATTTTCCAATTTCAATATTTTTTGGATTCGTATTTTTCCAATTTCATTTCCGGCGAGTATCGTCAAAAATTAAGTTTGGCGGGGAGTCGCGATCTCCGCTGGCGGAGAAAACGCTTCCAAAGTTCGGTGCACCAAATTTCAATTTTCACGAAGAAATCACACTCGGGTTCGACGTCGAAGTCTGTGTGGATAGCAACGGTCCGACAAAGGCGCATGACCAGCGACGCGCGATGGACATCGCGACTGTAAGAATCGGCGCTGAAAATAACTGCTATTGATTTCAGAAAATTTCTTCGCACTGTGGAAATCGTTTCGTTCACGAGACACGTCTGCACAGCTATGGCTGTGCGAGCACACCATTGCGATTTTCCGCCGACGTCTGAGACGAAGGGTGCGCGCCATACTTTTCAAAGCCCCACCCCTGCGCTTCGAGGGTGAACCGACTCGTTGGGAGGGCTGCGACGCTACGCACACGCGTTCGGAATCTAATCGTCAAACGATGCACCCGATGCGATTGACATTTTATTTTCTACCTCCGCACTCGACGAGCCGCGTTCACGAAGAGAAGAATAATACACTTCTCATCGTATGGTAGTACTTTTTTTAATATCCTCCTACGAGCTTGAATTTTGTGCTTCCAGTGTGTTGCTCGAGATATAAATCAAGACACTTGAAAATTAATATTAAAAAAAAAATCCAATTTTTTTTTCATCTGTTTCACAAAAATTGTACGTTTCCATTTTACCTACTTTTTTTTTGAAACTTCTTCCAACTTGAAATACCAAATATTTGAGAACTCTTGCATTTTACAGTGAGGTTGATTGATTCTCGAGACATTTGAAAGGAAAAATCTTGATAGACATCGCAAATAAAATCCTGGAAGCACAAAAAACATGTCTTTGGACAATATTAAAAAAAAGTTACTACCATACGATCGAGATTGCCAAGTGGATAGGATTTTCCACTGTGGAACGTCTCGAAAAGCTTCGAGGTATTTTACCTATTTTTTGTCGTCGCTCGTAATTGTTTATTTCTCGGTACGCGAACGTGTTTGTTCGCCCGTTACTTTCACGTACAACGAGATCAGTGTCCCGTTGAATTAGGCGAGTTCTCCGTCGAGTAATTCGACGGTGGGTTACGATGGGGGTCTTTTGTTTATTTAGTTTTTCGGCCAGCGCGCGAATTTGTTCGCTGGGATCTCGTTAGTTTTCTCCATTTCATTTAATTATTACCACTCGCCGGAGACTCGTAGGGTTTCGAGCGGGGTGAAACTCAGGCTCGACTTTTCATCTCCGGAAACGACCTCGTTTCGTTTTCGCCTTCTTTTTTCCCCACGAAATTGTTGAAGCGGAAACGTCGTGCGGAAAGAACCAACGAATAGAACATTCCCGTTTGCGAGGATCAAGCAAAGAAATTCTCGTCTGCATTCGCCGATGAAAAATAAATGAGGAAATGCACAAAAAAATTAAAAACGCTATTCTTCTGGTCGAAAAAATAACGAGATACGAATATCAAGGGGAAGAGGAAAAAATCGAGTTCACACGGATCTTCCCATCACGGAAATGATCGATAAAATGTTCATCATCAACGGAAGGATCGAATAAACAAAAAATTGTTTTTTCGAGTTTTGATCCTCGACATTTGGAAAATCGTGAACTTGTTACGTTTTCAAGTTGTACGAGATTGAATTTTCAGCTGATAACGTTTGTCTGTCGCTAGGTTTTTCATTTTCGAAACGCAATTTGCGCTCCGGGTAACACTGGTCCTTGGAAACCTATTTTACCGACCGATTACCGACGGCGAAGCCAAAAAACGACGAGAGGGTTCCAGCGGTTCGCCGCTGATGGCGCTGCAATTGTTTTCTCGCGATGTCGGTAGGGTAGACAGCTGCGACGCGGAGAGAGTTTTTATATACAGATATACATAGTTCGCTGTCGCGCGCAGGGGTGGTCAGACGCGGGAGCCGATCTCTCGCAACGGGAATCCGTATTTCAATTTCATGAAAAATCAGTTCACCCCTTTTTTGGTCAGATTCGCTAACCCCTTAACAGTTTTCCCCCAATTTCCATTTTTTGCGACTGTTTTCCGTTCAATTGATTCGCATCGTCCGGCGACCATGAAATTTCGAGAGATCGAAAAAATGGAATTTCGTGAAATGTTCGTTACAGTTTCTGCTTTCCGTTCGTTACTCGTCCGTGGATTTATTTGGTTTCCTTATTACGCGATTTTTTATCTTCTTCGAGGCGTCTGACTTCGTAGTAAACGTCGACCGCTTATCACGCTCGTGCCGTTTTCCAAGTCCGCTTTTACTTGCAATTTTCTCGGTGCATTGTAAATTTTCACAGTTAAGCGGGGAGATCTGGAGAAAAATCTACGACCAAGCTTACGGCGGGCCGTCTAATTGCTCGCCCCGTGTTGCAGCAACGGAAACCGTCCGAGAGTCGAATACGTTGCGAAGTTGGGTAATTCCGTAAAAACGGCGAGGGAGAGGCGAGAAAAGACGAACGCGATGGGAGGCGAGGCGGAAAAAGGGTCGACGCGATGTAACGCGTGATTTTACCAATTTCGAGTAATTCGGCGAGCGATGCCTTGCCAGTCGACAACATCCGGCCACGACGCGGAACTTCTTTTCCTCCCAAACTTTTAAATAGTTTCGGGCGAGTTTTAACGAGGAAATTCAGCCGCACCTATCCGCGGCACATCAGCGCTCGCGAAATTGCGCGAAAACAATGATCCGCGCGATAATAGACGGGCCGCGAAAAAATGAACAAGCAAACAACGATCGACGAGAAAATCACGTCGCTGGAGTCTCATTAGATTTCCAATCGTCGGATTATATTTCCCGGATTTCCGTTCGCATTCGTCACAAATGCCGCTCGTATCGAGTTCGAGATTTCTCGGGTCTTCGGGGAAACTTTACCAGCGCTGTCGCCCTTCTCCACCGTTTTCCATTACCGCGCGTAAAAATAGCGGATACGGAACATAATCGCAAGTACAATTCTTAGCACCCAAACTCGAAACCCGATAATCGTTCGACGTTCCAAACGTTTTGGATTGGTAGCGATGCGAAGAACGTTATCGCGGAACATTCGTCTCACATTCGTACGAATTCCAACTCCCGTGCCTTGGAAGTGAAACTTTGAGCGGCGAAACTTTGCCGCTTGCGAATCTCGATCTGGTCCGATGTCAAATTCGCGGACGTACGTCGCCGACGACTCTGCACTATCGATAATAAAACGTAAGATTTTTCGCGCACGGTTACGTGAAAAAAAAGCGCGTCGTCGCGTAAAGTGTAATCATTTTTGTGTAGAATATTCAACATTTTAGCGTGCTGTTCTCATAGTTCGTTTTACAGCGCACCAAAATGTTGTTTGATACCGAAGCAACACTTCTCAAATGTTTCTCTAACACTGGTTCGTGTTACTCGCGACACACAGAGCTACGTTACGGTATTGTCGATAAACGCGAAGCGCGTTGAAGCTAATAACACATCGCGTAAGAAAAGAGTCGTCGACACGAATTTTTGTGTCAAATTTGACGGTAGGTTTTTACCGCGTACGCGAGAAAGAGAAGAAAGGAGAGTCGAAAATGGAGAGACGAAAACGCTACCCCCGGACGAGATCGCAGGAGAAGAGAGAAGCAAGAAGAAAAAAAACTGG
Source organism: Arge pagana (assembly GCA_963969455.1). NCBI lineage: Eukaryota > Metazoa > Arthropoda > Insecta > Hymenoptera > Argidae > Arge > Arge pagana. The sequence continues at coordinate 12,773,916 of OZ018315.1, read as the reverse complement.
CGGCTCTCGTATCTCTGTAGTGTGAATTTCATTTTCTTCGCTGGGCAAGCCCATCGATCGCCGTACTTTTTGCCTTCCCCTGCGTTTTGATAATACCCCCTCGCTGCCACCCCATCGCGTACCACCGCCACCATCTCGACCCCTCCGCGTTGCTCCCCGACACCCCACTCCGCCCCCCGGCAAGCGGCAACCTCTTTCTCCTCCACCTCCGCCTCCACCTCCACCTCCTCGTTCCCGTCCTCGTCCCCCGCTCACCCTCGAGCTCGCGCCGTTTTCCCTTTACTTTATTCTTATCTCAAATACTTCGAGAAGCAAGAATCCCCGCGCCCCGCGCTGTACCGAGGCCGAGGAACCCTCGCTAAAAAGGAGCCGAATAAAAAGGGTCGAAAGAAAAAGAGGGGAGAGCATTTCCGACGAGTCGAGAAAGCTCGCTCGCCCGACCCTTCTTCTTCTTCTTCTTCTCTCTCTCTCTCTCTCTCTCTCTCTCTCTCTCTCTCTCTCTCTCTCTCTCTCTCTCTCTCTCTCTCTCTCTCTCTCTCTCTCTCTCTCTCTCTCTCTCTCTCTCTCTCTCTCTCTCTCTCTCTCTCTCTCTCTTTCCACGCTGAAATTTCCAACGAAGGCAGCAGCGCCGGTGGTGTCGGCGGTGGCGGAGGCTGCCTCGTCTCGACTCCGGGGGATGAGAAGAAGAACGAGAGTGGGGAGTGGAATTTTTAGGGCCGATCCAACCCCGTCCCGAGGGACGCTCGAACCTTTTTTTACCCGACGAACCACCATCTCTCCGCGAGGCACTACCCACTCTACCAACTTTTTGCGAGGGGATGAAAAAACCGGCAGCTTTCGCGTTACGCGCGACATACGTACGCGCGAGAAAAACCCTCTGTTCCACGTTTTTTCTTTCTCAATTCCCTCCTCGTTATTTTCCCATCTCTACGCGTAGCTATCATTCCCATCCTCAATTTTCCCAATACGTATTTACCTTTTTCAGCTATATCTATCCGATATATATATATATATCTATATGCGTATCTATCCTACTCCTCACGCGTCCCAACGACAGCATGTTTTTGTCCCCGTATCTATTTTTCTCTCGTAGTAATAACGAATCGATACGTAATTGCAGCGTCAGGTCAGATTTTCATAGGAGTAGTTTGCGTACGTATTAGTTAATTTACGCCCTTAATACGAGTTGCTTGAATTCGCCTTACAAAAAGTAGAGTGTTTCAGAGCTGCAAAGGTTTTCGTCGATTTGATCGATAAAGAGAATAAAAAAAATAAAAAAATCTATGAGAATTTCACAGGCTGCTCGGGATCTCGCGCGTTGCTTGGCTGGTGATTGACCAACTTTTTTTATCCAAGTTTTTCTTATCGTCGTCTACTCTTCGCGGGAGCCTCGACTGGTGGTCCCGGGTAATTCATTATTTAACGCAGCTCGTAGAGAAAAGTTGTCTGAAAAGTTTCGAGGTCAGCGGTAAAAGAGCAAGTGCCGATCGTAAGCGACACCACCGATTTGCACCGCCGAGTAGAGGTGAAATACAACGCGAGCGGCGTACCCTCCGTAAGCCGACACTTTCGCCAGGTGAGTGGGAAATTATTTTTCGCTGAAGAAAATATCACAATAATTCTTCGCACCTTCCACGAACATTCGAATTCAAGTGTAATTTCGCGGCGTCCCTCGCGTTTTCGATCCGCGCGTTGCAAAAATATTCCCATCGAGTTTCGTCGATGTCGATGTTCGCCGGGTATTTTTCGTCTCTCGATCGCGTTTCCAGGTCGCCGGAGAAACGCGAGCGGGACGACGCGGGGGGTGGGAAAAAATAATAATTGGTCGAGCCGTCTGGAAAATTTCTGTCGTTGCCAGACGAGAGTTTTCGAGGGGGTAAAAATAGAGAAACATCACCGAGTCGGCGGTTGTCGACGTAAAAATAAACGAACGCCGCGAGTCTCGTTCCGAGACCGAGAAGGCGAAAGCAGTAGATACGTAGCTGCAAATGTCTTTTCTTTCCATTCAAAGATGGCGCCGAACAAAGGGCAGCACAAAAGCGAAACGGCGGAAGACGTCGCGCGAAAGCTCCGCGTGGTCAGGCTCGCGCGCGCCGAGGAACGGCAATTTTATTCATCGCCGCGACTGGTAATCGCGAGAATTTCAATCCCCGTTGAATATTTATCGTATCGGGAGGTGAGATAAACTGTTTCCGAGATATTCGACCGCGAAATTAATTGGAACGACCCGGTCCGCGCGCCCCGACTCGATCGGGGAGGCCAAGACGTCAACCCCCAACATCTAAGCGGCCTCGTCGCCTCCTTCGCCCACGCGCTGACGTTTCGCAGATTTTTCCAAGACAACCAAAGAAAGACGTTTGCTGCCTGCTTCGCGTAAAAAAAAGTGAGGATCGTTAGGAATATATCTAGGTTTTTTTCTTTTCACTCTCTTGTCGTTGGCTCGACATGCGAAGATGGACGAGAAGTGGGGCTATTTTTCGAGAGACAGAGACGGGATCGTCGTGGTTCTAGGCTTCGGAGCGAACATCGCGTCGTGTGATTTGCATTTGGTAAAGAATAATACGAGGAAAGAGATCGAAGACCTTTTACGATCGCGTTTCCATTTGATGCGCGTGGCACGAAAGGCAGAGAACTCGAGACGCTGGGAGGATCGAAGGATGAAACGAGGACACGAGAGGATGAGGACCGCCGTGGAGGCGCGAAAGAAACTGACGTGGGAGAAAATCGCGAGGGAAAAACATGTCTTTATTAATGATATATTTTCATAATCGTTTTGTCATTTATTATTAACGAGTCAACGGATTTTAATTAAAATGAATGGCCGATCGAGGGAAGAAACCTCGCCGCGCGGACGCGCGCAACGAACTCGTCCGCACGACCCCCAATTTTCTATTTTCGTTCTCGATTCCCGCACGGGCATGGAGTCTGGGAGAGGATCGAACGAACGTGGAATAAACGCCGCATTTCGAAAACGAGAAACAACGTTGTTCGCGAGAAGAAGGAGGAAAAACTGAATTGGAAAATTCGTCGTTGGAAGGAAGGAGGAGAATATCAGGCGTTTAACCGTCTCGACGCGAACGAACCGTTGGCGTGCGAGCATTTTGTACATCCCTCGTGGCAAGGGGTTTCGGGGGTCGTAGGAAATTGTTCGAATATAAAAATGCGAGAACGAGGCTGACCACCGAGGGTTGCTCGGTGCTCGTCCGTTGCGGCAGGACAGAAACCTGTTTGCGAAAAGTAAAAAATCCCTTCAACCCTTGCTCGGATCTCTCCCCACCCCTCGTCCCCCTTGAACGGTCGCCGGCTGCCCGTACACCTTTTTCCCCGACGAAGCAGCGATCGTCGCCTTGGTCTTATTTCGCATACGATCGGCGTAACATCATCGCGATCGAGGTGTACCGTGTCGGAGCTGGGCGATAAAAATATGGTCCCGCGTCACTTGAAACGAAGATTTACATACGAGGCAACGCTGCGAACGAGAATGAGAAGTACGCGGATGATTCTCCGGTAAAATATCCAATCTATAAATATACGAGTACGAGTGTAGGTATCACAAACATTCAGCACACGGGAAGAATAAAACAAGCCATAATTCCTGCCACGATCAGGAAAAAACGCAGTTCCGAATCGGAAGCTTCGTTCATAGGGGCAGAACGAGAAAATTGTTGGCCATGCAGCTAACTTCACAAAACAGTTCCCAAAATGTTGACGCAAATTTGAGATAAAAACTACGATGCTAATTCCAATTCAAGCGATAAAAAAACGAGGCTAATAAAATTCATAGAAATACAATCAAAAACGATAATTTGGTTAAGTATGCAATTTTAACCACAATTATACTGAAATTAAAATCATCAAGCCGGTTGAAAAAAAAGCATTAGCTTTCAGCTTGGCAAACAGATGTGGCGACTCTAGGATTGTTCTGTTAAAGCAAAATAATAGGAGCGAAGAGGCAGAAATTGCGAGTGCAAAGAAGTACTATACGTTGCTCGCGCATCAGGTCTTGCGAGGTAACGAAGTAAAAATAGTACTATTCTGGGTGGTAAAAATGACGTTGAAATGTGATGATTTTTTTCCCTCCGTGTCGGACCATCGATTGAGCGAGACGGTTTTGGCCTACGCGCACGGGGGTTGGCGAACAAGTTCTTTGGCAAGGCGAGCCGCGCGTTTCAGCCGGATCGTAAGGAATTGAAAGGGATAATTTCGATTTGCAAAATGATCCGCGAGATCGTGGGATGCATAAATGCGAAGAGAATAGGGAAAGCGAGTGGGAAATTGGAAGGAGGCTCTCGATCGAGAAATAGCGCGAGGCGAGTGAGAGCGAGCAAGTAGCGTCGGTAACGTTAAAAACAAAAGCGTTTAAATTTATGGTACAATTAAAAACTCGTCTTTATTATATTTCCCCGCGGCCCGCGCTCTTCCTTCTTTTGTTTTGCCTTCGAGCCGTTCCTTATGACGTAATAACTTATCTCAAACCCAACCCATTGTCCCGCGGGAAACAATGTCGGAAAATCTGATTTTATTCTTAATTCCAACACTCGCGAGACTCGCCTGCGACGAATAAGAAATACAATTGCGTTTTTCTTCCCTCCCTTCCCCTCGGCGAGCAGCGCTTTCTCAACGGACGGCGGCGTCGGAAAATCAATCGAGCTTTTTTCACGTCGCGAACGCGCCGAAGAATCATTCGATTCCCACGGGGATGCGAAAAGGGGGGGGGGGGGGGGGGACTAATAACGTTCGATCGGACGATGATCGTTTTCGATATAATAATTTTTGGACGCGCGTTAAATTAAATGCCTCGAGCTTTTCCCTAATTAGCGATACGCTCGGCGGTGCGTAATTAGCATTTACATGAAAAAATTAGCCAACGCAAATTAATTTCTAAGTCGGCGGAGGGTGGCCGCGAATTTTAACAAGTTTCATCGGCGTTTTCTCCTGTTTATTCTCTTTTCGCTCGGTCCTTCGACTTGTCCTCCATTTTTCCGAAACTTTCCCAATTTGTAGACACCGTACCGACTCGGAGGCACGGCACCGCATTTTTCCCCTGATACGAATAACCGCTTTCGTAATAAATAATTCCACAGCGCTGCTCGATCGCGGTGAAATTTTGTCGGAAATAATCTCGCTCCGTGTTTGACACGACCCACGGTGGCCGATTTTGGATTCAGTAGGTTTTAACCTCGAGAGAGTTGAGCCATTCTCGTCTTAAAATACTTGCGAGTAATTGTACTCGTCGAGAGTGTCGCTCCTTTTCGCTTTTGGTTCGCCGAATCGTCGGAAATTGCTGGAATAATTTTTTGATCTATCCCCGTGTTGTTTATATGGGGAATCGAATTTTCTAAAGGGTGAAACCTCTAATTTACTTTTTAAAAAAAACTCCATGGAGAATATATATTTTTTAGAATAAATCATCGATAAAATATATTGATAAAAACGGTCACTAGGAGCCAATAAATTTTATTCTTTGAGTTTCACTTTCGTAGGAGATTTGAAGTTATAATGTTACTAGTTAGAGTCCTTCTCCTCTTACTAGCTTATATTTATATTTACGGAAAGGGGGAAGTCAACCAAAACCTCCTCGCACTTCTCCCTTTCGCAATTTTGACAATTAATTTGAGGCCTGAAGTGGTTTCAAAATTTTTTAAAAAAGATTCTAATCGACTGAAAGACTACGCTACGTTAAATGAAACCAAAAGAATCTCTAGCTTTCGACCCGAATTTGGGTCCTCTTCAGGAGAAAGGAAATTTTGAGTTAAATAGCAATGAGTTTAAATGAAAAGGTGGTACTTTCTTTGGTGACCGCCGTGTACGGAGGCCAAAGACCGACCACCGTCGATAAAATTCTGGTAATGATATAATTTACAAATTCTTTACGTGATCATCGGAAAAATATGATGAAGCAGATTCTACGAGTCGAGAGCAACTGCAGACAATTTTCACCATTCATTACCATATACTACGGTAGAATTTGCTACAACTACAGTAAAAATGTTTCAGGTGCATCAATTTTTACAGCGAGGCTATAGCAAAAATAAACTTCTTGGCAATTTTTTTCATTGTATACGCGAATGATTGGACGAAACGAGGTTGGAACCGACCGAATGCAAAATCGACTTCGGTGAAAATGACGAGGGAAAAATATATTCCCGGCTAATCGCGTCGTTTCAATTCGCTCTTCGCGCGAATCGAGGAATGTCCGTTCGCTCGGTGGTTGGTTCGTTCGTATTCTTGCAACGGATGCTTTTGAAATTAATCGGCGAACAATGAGATTCGGACGCGCGTGGACAGCTGCGAGAATTGGCTGGCGGAAATAATGAAAAATCCCCGTCGGGGATGGTCAAATAATTTACATAACTAGTTTGACCCGGTGGCCGGCTGCGCCGTTGCGATGTTTTCGGTCGTTACGCGTGACGTGACGCGCTTCTCTGAGACGCGACGAGAAATGGCATCGGTGAATCAACTCTCCGGCTTCCGCCGAAATTCCCCAAAATTTCCACTCGCTCGAATAAATCCTCCCTTCGACGCGCGCTTTTTCGACGAAGTAGGCACGCGTTATTTGGGGAATTAGTTTTCCACCGAAAAAAGAAGAGAAAAAAGACGCGGCTCGACGACGAAAATGGAAAATCGCGTTTCGCGTCGCCAACTTCCGTTTGCCATTTATTGGCCGTCCGCTCGTTCCGCGATCAAACATCCCCGCGGGCATTTCGACGATCTTCGTAATTCTTTGCTTCGTTTCTCGGCGATTCGCGCCAGAGCGACAGCGGCTATCCGATCGTGGAAATTCTGCGAGACCGAAATAAAGGAATTTCGCGAAAATATTCCTTCAAACGTTTCCTTTCCGCCCGGCATCCGTTTGCCAAGCGGAAAGTGGGCTGAAAACCTGCCGCGAGGTGAACAAGCGCGAGATTATCGAAAACAATGCGGAAAAATAACGCGAAAGGGGGAAAAATGAAAATCGAAAGAACGGAAAAACGATGCGCCAAATTCGACAAATTCGCACAAATCTCAGGTTGGGGAATATTCGTCTTCCTTTTCCCCACGAGTATGTGCCTCTCCGTTGCAAATGGAGCATTCGAAATGTTCGTCGCGGAGTTTCGAACGCGACGCCTCGTCTCCGTTTTATCCATCGCTCGAGTGGATTGCCGAGAAAGACGTTTGCCGAGTGTTAAACTCGTCTAAAAACGTGTGCGACCTGCCCCAACAACTTCGCGACCTCGAAAACTTGCGTAATCCTGGCCAAGAATCTCCTAGCTTCTCCCGAGTAGAGCGGATGCAGGCGAAGTTGCGAGAAAACGCGACGATTGATCTTTGCTTCGGGGTAAAAAATGCTGGCGAGGAGCGAGCGAGCGTGAAAAACGACGCGTTTCCCGAATTTGTCGTCGTGTCCGCTTTGGAAACTCGCGTATACCTAGGCGAGCTGCGAGATCGTCGGCACAAAGCGAGGCGGAGCTATAAACGATGTAACAGTGACGAGCATTAAACAACTAACGCAATTACAGCGTCGTATTGAGTATATCGAATGGCGAAGCCGATAATGGGACGCGGACGCGGGTAATATTCGGTCGTAGAATATCAAGTGGCTCGTTACACGATCGACCGATGATACGCCGGATGAAATTTCGAACGGTATCCCCGACTTCGCGGCTACATTCGTTTCCGATAACGAGCCACGATTCGTCGGTGAAAAAAGTGAAAAAAGTGCAGGCGAAAAATGCCGTCGATGAGATTGGGAAACGCGCGGGAATAAATCGAACGCGAGGAGGGAGCGGCGAGGGTGGAGGGTGGAGGAGAGCAAACGACGCCGCCGACGACGACTCTGAATTTCCCTTTAAAATATCCCTGCCCATTTTTCATCCCTCCTTTTCTTGCCGTTCCTTATTCCTTTGCTCGTTGCGAGCGGGGTGATTCGCCGCGGCCCTCGGAACCCCCGAAGAGTTTCCGCGAGGGTGGTCGGGGTGGCCGAGGAGTGGCGGCTACGCGGAGAGGGGTGCTCGAGGAAGAGAGACAATGGAAAAACTACCGCCATCTTTAATTCCGTCCGTCCCAGCCTTCGCGACGGTCTCGCGGGGGTGCGCGGGGGATTGGCAAGAAAAAACCTCGCGATCAATAGATTCTTCTCATTTTGTTTTCCACCTGCCGCGCGTCCGCGCAACACCCACCGGATGCGGAGCGAGTCCAACGAATCTCTTCTATTCCGCAATGGTAGATCGTAGATCGTAGGTCACGGGGGCAGCCCCGATCATCCCCGTTCCTCTACGCGTTACCTACGTTCTACGCGTACTCTCCTCCGCCTCGTTGCACCGCGTTCTCGAAATTCATCCCCCCTTCGAATTGCCAAATGCGTTTCAAATTTTTGTTGCTTAGTTGAAACAAAGAGAATCGGTTTTCCGAATTACCATGATAACGTCGAATCTCCGTGGTGGATTCGACTGCCGAGGGAGAATTTACCCGTGTTCGTTCTCTGCATCGGTTATGCGTGTTCAACGATTCGAGGGCGGAATTCGGAGGTTCGCAACGGACGCGATGCCTGCGCGCATTTTTAATCGGGGGTCAATTGGACATTTTGAAATTCGCCGTCGGTGGGAAAAACGGCAAGCTGCGAGGCGCGTCGGTAATCGTGACGCGCGAACTGTTTTACCGACGCGGGCTTTTGCGAATATCAACCCTTGTATCGTTGGTCGGTGGGGTATCGATGAAAGATTTGCCTGGCGCGACAGAGTCGGAAAATGATATCCTCGGTCGAAGTGAGATTGAACACCGACGAAAACGATCCGAAAAATTGCTTCGGTATCGTCAGAAGACATCTGGAAGTGTACAACACGTTTCTCCAAAATGAGAAAGGAGTGGTCACAATTTTGTGATACTCTTTCATCTGTTCGCTTGCGAAAACGTTTTCCAATTTTCGTCAGAGTCATCGGAACAACACGGAGGGAGACAAATAGTAATATCCACTATGTAACATAGGAATCACTAGTATGTTACGTGGTAACCAAGATTTTTAAGCGAGAAGTCTTTTGGCAGAGAAATTTCTCCCTTCCCAAATGGTAACGTTGGCTATGTCAACATAGCAATGAATACGATATTACATTGAAGAGAGTACCATGCCAATGGGAGTTATTGAGAAACATGTTGTACGCAAAACATGTAGCATGATACCTGTGAGGGGTGAGAAATTTTCACCTCGTTTGTGCTCTACGCATTCCGATAATAGCAAGGTTCATGTAGTAATTTGCGGCAGCGTTCGACGTATATCGTTACGTTGAACGCTGCCGCTATGCATAAAAAGAAAAAAGAAGAGAAAGCGCATGCGTTTTTGGTGGTATGATTGCCGGTGGTCCTCTTCAGTGATGTCTTCGGACTTTGGAAACATCGCCGAGCCCTGAGCACCACGAAAACTCAGGGCTGACGATGCCCTAGCCCATTCGAGTTGCTACAGATTAATTTGACAAAAGGTCTCGATGGATCGTTGAAGGAAAATTTTTGATTATCTTTCGGAACCGATTTTATTCAGATTTCAACATAAATCATATTCGTGTGCAGAATCTTGGTTGGTTTTCTTATCAATTTTGTTGTCAGAACTCGTGACATATTTTTACTCTAAGTCGCATGACGTAACATGCGATGACCACGCTCCTGTAGCAACTCGACGCTGGGAATGGAGAATACAACACACGGTGATATTGACATGGAAAGAAAATTCGAACTACCGCGACCTGCCTAACTGAATCTGGTTCCCACTCGACCTTTGAACTAGAAATAAAGGCTTACATTCGCATCACACGTTTTCGAAATTCGCGTTCCCAGTTCTCGCACCCGCCCGATCGAACTGGTCCCTACCTATCACCTATATCCAACGAGAGCGTTACATCTTGGTCCACAATCACACTCGCATTCGCACCGTGGATTTTAAACTTACTGTTTCATACCTGGAAGAAAATGGATTAGACAGCCTAGGAATTTACTGTAGAATCTAATCGGCCTACTATTTGAAGCTGGTCGATCAAACGAGCAGAGGGCCAGTATGAATGTTTGGAAAAGAATTCGGAGTCAATTTCTCGTATCGATGAAAATAATCGATTGAATGATCTCGCCAAACTTTGAAAGGATCGATAAATTTTCTGAAGAATTGCAATCCATGCGACGCGTTGAGAAAAGAGAGGGTGTAGCTATGGACGTTGATCGTCGGGTAACATTTGCATGGATAACAATAATCCCAACCGCGATATTCGCTGCTTCGTAACAGAAAGCAAGTTACTTGTTCTATTGGATGAAAAACGATCAAGATATTGCCAGGTAGCTGAGCTAAATAAAATTGTTGAGAGTTTCTGTTACGTCGCCACGAGTCTAACCAGCAAAAGCTAAGAAATGCATGTGACAAATGAACAATATTCACGAAGCGTTAGTTCGTGATGCAATCATACCACGCATATAGGAAAGAGAGAGAGAAAGATAGACAGGCATCGGAAGGACTAACGATTCGGATCATCGTATCCATCGTTAGAGTTCCGAAGTACTGCAACGCATGCGACTCACCAGGGCTCAAGGTGGTTTATTGGCAGCATCGCTTCGCTTCGCGTGAGTACTACTTTGCGGTCGGCCAAATGTCATCTCTGCGATCCTGTTGAAAGCTGGGTCTCCGAAAGAAGTGGTCTGCCCGGGGGATGGTTCACTTTGCGCACAATCTTAAATGACGATTCAGCACTTCGATCCAAATGATGCCAATCTGAAAAAATTAACAATTCGTTACAAAACGATGACCAATTTCCGAATGTACAAGCAATCAGAGATGGAATTTCTGCTCCGTAAATTCAAAGAATGATCAAAAGTCGAGATTTATTATTTGAAGATCAATTGATGTCAAAAAAGAACAATTTGTAATTTGTAATTTCTAAGAAGAATAAATGATTTTCAGGAAATGGTTATTTTCATCTTCGAACAAACGTCATTGTCCTCATACCTTTCATGTTTCACCACCGTCGGCTTGCAATGATCCACTTGGTTCCGTCTACTTCTCTAATACAGTTTTCCAGAATCTTTCTTTTCGCATCTCCGTCAATTTTTTCTCATGATTTGATGCATTCCCAGTTACCTCGATCGAATAACTTTCTAAAAGATCAATGGGAATGAACAGATCTTCAAGCAAATGATTTTATCGACGAATAAGGAGGAAAGATCTCAATTGGAAAGATTCAGATACTCGTATTAAAATTGTACATTTCGCATGGACATAAATATGACAAACTATTCATTACCGGTACTATTACCCACATTTAGCAAATTAGATAATACATAGAAGAAAACAATAGAAATGGAATTTCCTATGAAAGAAACGAAACTAACAGATTTCAAACTTACATATTTGCTCGTAACAGTTCCAGCGACAAGATCATAGTTCCAAGTTATCGTCCCCCAGATTTATTGAAAGACTCTCAAAAACTGTAATGAACCATGTCAAATAACTGCAACAGCAAATAATTAGATGATATTAACTGATTGGTCAGTTTATCAGTTCGTTGATAAACGAACTAATAAAACAATTTCCGAATAGTCTTTATTTTTTTCTGACAGTTGTTTGAACAAATATTTGTTAGACAAACGTTTCACGAAAAAACAGAATGTTGCGAATTTAAAAGAAACATTCACAAATGGCTGCCTGATTTTGCAAGTTGAAGATCGCCGGAGAAAAAAGACGGTCTAAATCGAATGACACTGATATAGCGATACGGGTAGACCTTTGGTAGGGAAGAAAAACAACTAACCTCGTATGGTTGATGCCGATTCATCTATGAATAGTGATTATCTGTCGCCGAACTCGCAGAAAGAAGCGTTACCGTTGATAAGCGTCGAAGGGAACAAAGGATTTGTCGAATGTAGGTCCGCGATCCAAAAGACAAACGAACCGAGACAGGTGACGATCGGGAATGAAGATTGAATTGGCAGACTCGAGGTATAACGAACGCTTCGAAAAACAAATGACGGCGAAGATTTCTAGAAAATAGAATACCTCGAATAAGAGGGGAGAAGTGGCGTCCCGAGTCGAGTTATCGTCAAATTCGGCGAAAATTACAGTCGACATAATCCTACACGTTGTTTTTATCGCGTCCTCGTCCTGTTTTGATCGGAGAGTAAACACGCGCGACGAACAGGCCCACGTTACCGCGAAGATACATCGCAGATATTCTCGCTTGCGTTCGATGAAATACTGAGAAATGACGATTTGTTTACTTACTCAATTCTTGAGAACCGCCTCGTCGATTCGTGGGTGAAGGATACGTCGTATTTTTACAAGAAACAGCAGCCGAAAATTCGACGTGATACGCAACAGCGAGCGGTGTACGTCTTAACAGCACGACTGCCATGAAACAAATGCGAATCGTCGCAGCGTACGTCGCGATTGGTCGGCCGATCTTGGCTTGTAGTTTGAAATTTCGAAGGTAAGATGCGCGCCGTCAATTCTCGAATAAGTAATTTGAACGTGTAACAGTTCGATCGCACGTCGAATAAAGTCGGGAATGGTCGTATATCTCCGCATGAGAGTTATGAAAAGTAAATTCCCAAACTCACGATCGAAGCTTGTTGTTATTGTACTCGGTCCGCGTTCGTGCGCGTATCGCATGACGAAGGAATTACGCCGATACGTAAATCATTACGATCCATCGCGTATCTACTTACGTGACCGTTTGGAAAACAAATTCGAATGGTATTTCAGGTGAGATTAACGAAAGACGCCATTGGGAATCAACGGAAACGACATTGCAGCCGTACAATTCGTGCGCCTCGGAATAGAGAAACTGCGTTTTGGACCAATACGCCACGAACATCGCGTTGTCGGCTTGCTTCAGAGGCGTCCTAGACATCGTCGGCACGTTTGATAGGTTTCGTCGGCTCCTTTGATAGGCGGCGTTCTTCGCTTCGTCCAGGAACGTCGGTACGAAGCACGAGGCCCGCGTGCGTAGATACGCAGGCCGTATGCGAGACGGAACGACAAAATATTTGCATTCCAAGCGAAGTCATACGCAATTTCATTGGAAACTGATTTTGCGACTGATCAAAAAACACTTGTATATTATTTTGACACGTATTATGAACGTGCTAGCGATTCGAGGCATCGCTTGCGCCAGGAAAATTCTACCCTGGTTTCAGGGGAGTACCCGAATATCGCCCCACCCTTCTACCGCGGTATTACGCATCGTGACCTTGATATACCAGTTGCATCGGTGTGCGTGGTATTTTATAACGAACGCGAATGAGCAGTACGACTGTATACGAACATCTCTTTGTAGAAACGTTTGATTCATTCTAGCTTACGACTGCTGTTGACAAACATTGTTTACGAACGAAATTCGCCGCAGTTTCTCGTCGCTTCTCGCATCGACGCGGGTGCCCTTGTTTATATTCAAGCGTTCCCGTCACGCACGATATATTTGCGGCATTCCACGCCAAATCGGACGATTTAAATAATTTAAATTTATGATCTCCATCGTTTTTCAATATTTTCACTTTTTTACTTTTTGCAGCGATTTTCGAAGACTGGACCGTTGTACCATCACGTTAATACACAACTCTCCACCAAGAAATGCAAACAAACTGTTACGATCTGACATGAAGTATTCAACGATACAAGCTGGAGGAAGAGCAAAATGCAACCAGATATGTACGCGTCTTCCTTTTTATTTTTAACGAAATGAAAACGCGCTTCCAATACGAAAAAAAACACGACCAGCTGATATTTGCCTCGAGTTTTCACTGCGTGAGTTTGATCTGAGAAATTTCTACGAATTTGCGTATAATTGTTGCTTTTTGCTTAACGATCTGAGCAAAATTGAGACGAAATAACGCGTTTCCGACACAAGCTGCTCCTACAAACGCATTGGACACGGTTTGCGGTAAGAAGAATGCGTAAAATTGGCTGAAAAATATTATCAATCGGATTTCTGTACGTTTGAATATTCGGAGTTTCTGTGGTGAGGTATTTAATATTTTTGCGCATTATGCGTCTCTCTGTAAACTCTCTTTGCATTCCTCATTCGCCTAGCTCATCAAAAACACTGAGTACGTCGACTTTCATCGTTCACGAGTCGTTCGCAAAGCACGAACGGAAGTTACCAATCGTACCGTAAATCCTCATCAATGCCCGTCCGACGTACAGTTTTTATGACCGTACAAGACGTGTCGTCTCTAGATCTAACCAGAACAGTACCAGATGCTAGAACATTGTTCTTGGACAATTAAATCTACCCAATTAATTCAGTCTCGTGGTAGTTCGATTCAAAACGAATTGCTATCAAACGCTTTCACCGTGAAATCTTACATCAAGTAACAACCACATTCTCCCTGATTAATAATAAAACAGTCGAATTAAAAACGATTATCGTAATAAATGGGTGACGTAATTTCCACAGTATGTCAGACGTATGACATTGCTCGTTATACTTATCAACGTTACATTATTGTAATGATACTAATACTTATGAGTATTGACATAATGTACGTATTGTCGTGATATGATTCCACCACAATGATTCCACCGCTGATGTTATCTTCAACGGCAAGGAAAATATCTCATTCTTTCAACGAACATCTATGCCGCCTGTAGAATTGTAGAACGATTTATTTTCGATTTTATGATTTATTATCCTACATGCTTCTCGACAATTTGTATCAAAACGCGCATCGGTCCGATGACTCGTAACCAGGGAAGTAATAAGGAAACGATTGTTTCTTAGAAAATCCTTGCTCATATCTATTCACATTGATTCTTCGCAGCGTGGATACTGTATAAGAAATCATGTCATAAATTCGTTAACAATTATCGTAATCGTTCTGTGTGTTTTCCTGATCAGTTTTAAAATCTGCTTCGCGAACAACGCCCGACTTTCTTCTAATCGTGTCACCACGACTGGACATTGTTCGGATGAAAGTGTTCTCGTTGCTCGGTTCTCCTTCATTCCGCGAATGATAGGCGACAAAAAATGAGTAATCAACCACGCGTTTCGATCTAGAACGAGAGATGAGAAGAACGAGCAAGAAAAATAAAGAAAAACCGATTTATTTCCCTTCATGCAGAACGAGAATCGATCATCGCATCGCGTACCTACTTCCCACTTCCCCCACTACGCGACGCTTTCTCTGCGTGTCGGTCGCGTTCGCTTCACTCCGTACGAACCGTACGAACGAACGACGATCGTACGCTGCTATTTAAAGATGGCGTCCAGTGACGCGCCTAAATAACCTTTCACCATATTTTTCCGCTACACGAATAAGTATCGCCTGAACCGGGAAGCTTCGTCGAGGGATTCGTGGATGTTCGCGACGTGGTTGTACTTCCCAAACATCGTCGAACGTGCAGTGGCGAGTGACGCGTCACTCGTGTGTCGAGACGTAGTCGCAGCCCACGTTCATTAATGCGTTCGAGCTCGTTAATCGTGCCTTTAATCAGTATACTCGACGAACATCTCTCGCCTTGACCAGTCACGATTGTCTTCGGTCGCGGAAAATATGGGTGAGTTTTGCTATTTCTCTTCTTCGCTCCGCGCGTGTTGTTTGGGAACAACGACTATCGCACGAGCTATCGTTATTTTTGTCACTTCACGCTCCAAAGCTCTGATAAGCGTGCTCCAACGTTACCTTGGCGACGCACGCTCGAAACCACAACGAGGCAAAGAAACGGAGCCTTGTAATCTTATCTCTGATCTGCCATATTGCGTGGCCCCGTTAGTCATCCGATGATAGATGTAACCGATTAAGCGTTGACGTCTAGTTCGTAATGCGTTCCATTCGGTATGGCACAACGAAGAGAATACAGTGCTGTTTCCGAAGAAGCTACAGCACCGGCGCGAAAAAAAAGATATCGCAGTGTCGTTAGTCTGGACAGATATTCCGAATATGATATTCATAACGAGTATGAAGTACGCGCCAATGAAAGTGAGTAAGGACCCGAGTTTGGTGTCGACTCTCCTCGTGGGAGATCCTATTTTGAGAAATTCATTTCTAGTATCCATCGATTCGTTCTTTCACTTGTCATCGATGCTTCGATCAAAGGCCTCGTGTTTTAAGATACGCCCTACTCTTTCTGGGATAGCTATTCGCATTCGGATAACCCAGATGTAATAATTATGTTTTGGTAAAATGTGTGTACCCAGATTGAATAATGACGTTGCGATGCGATCGTGTAATTTTTATTTTTACTAATTTGGTGTTTGTCAAACGTACAAATTCATCGTTCTCGTGTTATTATCGGCTGTCCGAGCAATTATTCTCAGCTCAAAATATTCTGCGTCTTCAAGAACCTTCACACCCTTTTTTGTAAGTACCGTGTCATTGGCTCGTCGAAAATATTTTTCTTTGCAGGGGGCGTTTGCAATGATTGTATGGCACGAGTGCCTTATGCTACGCTCATTGCGACCATCATGTGTTGCCTTGGGGTGGGAATATTTTGTGGCACGATGCATCGAGGCGCGACGCTGTCCGGGCTTATGCTGGATCAAGTAAGTATAACTCGTCGCTTCTCAGGTCATTGAATAATGAGACAACGGATCCAATTTTGAGGGTGGTCCTCTTTAATTCACGTTACACGTCACTCGAACTGTTGTATCGAACAGGTATTCCACTTGCGACTGAGCTGGCTCGAAGCTGTTCAGCTCATATTTGCCATAGTTGGGGCCAGTATGGCCGCGCTTGGTTTTATGATTCTGTGCGTTGGATGTTTGGCAACAGGTGCTACTCGGCACAGGGTTTACCGTGCTTGGAGATCGCGAGTCGGCGGTCGCATTTCCTGTGCTGTTGTAAGTTTTCCGCTAAAAAAATTACCTGTTTTAACGCAAACCCTCTCTAGCCCCAGAAATCCAGAAAAAACATTCTTTGGCAAACTTATTGTAGCCTTTGTTTGTATTCCTGTTCGTTACATATTTTTCCCCTCTGCTCTTTACCTACTTCTATTTCATCTGGGGCAGTGAGGGGGTGGAAAATATTGGTGAAAAATACGAAACGTAAGAAAATATCACTTCTATTTCAGTTCATGACCATCACGTATATTCTGCAACTGGGCTGGCTACTCATTTTCGCATTTTTGGTGATAACGACTTTGATATTCACCGTTTTCTGGGGCATGTGTAGCAATCCAAGAGTCCAGTCGCTGGACCAATGCATCGACTTCACACAATTCGGTGAGTTACGTCGCAAATACCGCGTTGAAAAATGAATCGACGCTATTTGATCGCCAATCATGCTGATTATGTTGTTGTCCGAAACAGATTTCCTCTTTCCAAACAATACGCGCGTCGAGGACATGAAAGTTTGCGGCTCGCAAGAAGTAAAATTATTCTGTAAAGATTACGTCGAGAAAGCTGAAGTCTGGTTCATATTGGCCACCGTCGCCACGCTACTGGTAGTTCTCAGTTTGATTCATTATCTCATGTGCCTCTCGGCAAACTATGCGCATATTCGAGATCATGAAAAGTTCCAAGAACTCCAAGAGCTTCAGTATCTACAAGATACCGACGGGGATTCACAGCCACCGCTAGGATCAGCTCTAGCCAAAGACAGATTCTAGGATACGGCCCGCGAGATCTTTGCCACCCATCCGTTGTAGTTGGAAGTCAACCGAATCACAGCGCATCTAACCCATCGCCTCAAGATTGAAATATCCACCGACATGGTCAAAATGAATCGCCGAAAGGTAAAGATTTTGCGGGAATATAAAAGAAAAAGAAAAACAGAAACGCAAGAAACATGCCGTCCATTATTCGTATTAATACACGTATAGAGATTAGAGTGGTTCAAATGAGCCGGATAGACTTTCGGGTTCGCATCTCAGGAACATTTGGTTCTCAATCCGAAACGAAAAGCAGAGGATGCCTTTTCCAACCACGATCCAATTCCAAGTGCCACATAATTTGGGGTCCAGATTTCTACTTCTGAAAAGAAGAATCTGAAACACTATTTCTCAACTGTGATCCGATGCACGAGGTTCGATACAACCTAAGCTGGATCGATCAATACCAGCTGGATGATCAGAGTTTGATCATCGCTCGCTGTCGTTCGCAGCACTTTGTGCAAAGCAGACTGGTGTAAAAATTTGAATTTCGGGACGATCGAAACCGAAAATTATAAGAATCGTTCGAGCCACTCTAACGAATATTTATCGTTTGTTTCCCAGATTATATTTAAAAAGACACAAATTTGAGTTCACGGATAGACGGTGCCGATATCACGGCAGTTCATAAATTTTAACGTAAAACGTATCTATCATATTTTATTTTTATTCGTTATCTTCATTTTCATCGTCACGTATTACGCGACAAACCATACGAAACATTGCCCGGTATCTAGATAATTTATCCATACGTTTTTTTGCCACTGTCTGTCATGCGAACGGTGAAGACAAGAAGATTCGCTGACCTTCACGTAGATCATTCGTTCGAACGCGCAGGCAGTTTCGATAAATCGAAACGTTACGAAAGACTGTTCTTCGTACGTGACGCAATTAGCTGTAAAGCGAATTTTACCATTAAGAAAACAAAAAAATGGAGCTAAAGAACACGAGATCCGGCATATTTTTCATGGTTCTTTATAATAGTATCTTACGGATACGAACGAGTATTAAACAAACACAGATCTAACGTTTTTGGCAGCTTCGTATTACGTTCGTTCGGAAACGTGCGACACCGTGACATATCAAACGTGCTGCCCCAGTGCAAATATTTGATTGACCAATTTATTATAGATATTAACATTCCAATATACAAAACGTAAAATGTTAAGTACCGATAAGTCGACTGCCTTTGTTGTTGCTCTGGCAGCTTTTTATATAAATCATATCTGTAAGGATAGATTTTATACGGATAATAAACAGTACGCTACGGAAAACATATGCTACCTCGTCAAGAACAAAACACACGAACTCGAACAATAATCTAGAATTAGCTTCGAAAACGGAGATAGCTATCTCTTATCTCTACTCATAGACGTAAGATCCGTATCACAGTCAATCATTGCGATATGCAACCAGAGTTACAGGCGTGCGTATCGGGCTCCAAAATTAGTTTCAAATACCTTCACGATAGATTTACCATTTACGATAAAAACATTTCGATTAACGAATTTGGGTAAAAATTTACTTAAAAATTTGGGTGAAAATTTAGATAGATATTTGGGTAAAACGGTAGATAAAAATGAGAGTAAAATGTAGATAAAAATATGGTTAAAAAACACAACTAGCCAATGAATCCAAACATCGCTGGATCCACGCGATAGGCAACCGGACATTCACCGACCGAGTTAACAAACACCGACTCTCCTCTTTCTCCCGGGACGGTTCGCCTGATACTAATCTCGCCCAAGAAAAAAATGACCACGAACGAATAAACAAGTTTTCTTCCACCAGTTTGCTCGGGCATTAAAGGAGGTGAAATCTAAAACGGTGCCCGATTCCATTCCGATGTTAAACTCGAAAAACGAAATTGGAACAAGAGTCGTGAAATGAATCCAGCTCGGCTCGTTTCATCCATCTGGACTTGTACTGGCGAGCCGAACGAATCACTCTCCTGTGATAAACATCGCGAAAACGCAACGCTTGCGATGAAATATTTCCAACTCTTCGCTGTACGAGTATCGAATGGACGGTGAACGTGGAACCAGATACTTGGAATAGTCCACGTATTCAGGCCTAACTCAGGCCTCGGACGAGCAGACGTTTCACGGGAAGATTCGACTCCCGTCGATGCCGGATCATCGCAGACCGACGTGGTAAATTGAGAAACGACGCGACGCGGGAGAGATTCGCGAAACGAGGACAACGCGTCGCGTGATTTGCGGCGAGGAGCTTATCGCTCGATGCCCGAGCTTTTGTCCCCTGGATACAAAAGAACTTTGGTCTTGCGCGACTGCACTCAGCTCCGTCGAAGAGGAAATCGAACCTTCGCGTATCGGAAAAAATAGAGAGACGGCAAACGAGCTTTGGAGATTGTTCGAGCTATTAGCAGCTGGTCAAAGAGATCTGATCTACCGACGTTCAAAGCTGCGATGCTTCAGGTTCCAACTATCCAACGAAGTCGAGCGCACTTCTCCAAATCTCCCCTCGCGTTGACTTTCTCCCGCGGTGGCGAGCACCTCTTCAGCTCCGCACTAACGACGAGATGGAAAAATTGCGACGTCGTACAGGTATACCATCCTGGGAGCCACGCCTCGACTTGGTCGCAAGGACGAAGAAGGAGGAAAGGCGAAGTATCTCGCGGCGCGCCGGACGGATTTCGCGGATGCTGCAGCCTGTTAGCGAGTTGGTATCGAACTTTTCGCGACAGTACGCGCGTACATATTTTAGTACCTTGCAAAGGTAGCGCGCGACGGTTCGTCAGCGCCCTCCGGACGTACTCGTTCGCCTCTGACAACGGCGACCTACCAGCTACACGTGCGTCGTCTCCCCGGCAGAATTTAACGACCGCGCGAATGCGTTTCGCAAAATGTTAGCGCGTCGACCGTTCGCACGGGTCGAGAACCTCCCCGGAATCGCGCGTAATATTCATCGACTCCGTCCTCCTCTCTCCCCGCGTCGATACACGCCTAATAGCATCCCGATAGCGATCGTTTTCCCAGACGCAACACCAAAAGGTCCTCCTCGGCGCGACGTACCTACTTCTCGTGACGCACCCTCGGCGTATGCACGCGAACGTAGACCCTTTCATCCGTAACTCGCGTATCGGTGTGAAAAGTTTTGGGTAAACGAAGGGGGACGCGCCTATCTTCGGCGACGACGTCGTCGTACGCGCGTCTCGACGACGAGAGCGATGGAGATGGAGCGAGAGGGGAAGGTGCGAGGTCGGGAAAAGTAGGTACAGTCAGCGGCGTCGGCGAGTTCGTTGCATCGTACTTTGTTTCCCTGCAACTCGTGTCGTATCGACTGCGATGCACGTATATATATATGCTTACGGGATAGGTGCAACGTAGAGCCGCATCGGTTGTCTACGGTGTTGGTGCGCACCCACCCGGTCGCGCGCATGTAGGTGAATAGGTACGAGGACGGATATGCCAGGAGTCGGTGCAGATAGGTGGTATAGATAGAGATATACATAGGCCGGGGGCAGGGCTGTGGTCGGGGTCGATATTGCAGGCGGGCGTTCTCCTGTTCGCTGCTCTGTACAGCCTAAAAAATGAGCTTGTCCGCGTAGTTGCCACGTGCAACGTCGTCCTAGCGAATATGCGGCCGCCGCGATTACGGGAGCATTCCGAGTCGAGTAGCGAATCGAAATTGGGGCGCGGTCGTCGTGAAAATCGACCGCGCGCACATCAAAAACTTTCATCGATCACGTCCCCGTTGCAACGTTGCCAAAATCCTCGGGGTAAAAAAAAAAATCACCGGGTTCGCGAGCGTCGTAGCCTCGCGTTAGGAAAAAAAAGGAAGAACAAAAAATTAACCAACAACGGCGAGGTTTCCGAGCATCCCGAATCCGGGGACGCGGAAACGATTCGCCGTGGAGCGAACTCGACGAAGATGGTGGCAAAATCGCATAGTCCAAAAAACTGCGGCGAGGTCGACTGCGAAAGCTGCGACACGCGTCGACTTCCGCGGAAAAAGACGAAACGGGGGACCGGAAGTGGGAAAATATGCGCGTAATGGGATCAACCGGAAGTTATCAAAGGGCACTGTTTGTTGTTTCCGTTTCCAGCCGTGGTTAACGGCTGGTTTCTGGTTGCTGCCCGCGTGCAGGATCGTTGTCCGATCGTTGCCGATTCCTCGCCGCTTTGTCTCGCGTTGACAGCTCTCCTCGTTTCCGAAAGTTGATCGGTGCCTCGTCGCGGAACCGATGCTTCTGGTTCGTCCGCCCATCCGATTCGTTTCCCGTGGTTCGTCCGAGTCCGCGACCGTCGACGCGTGGTGACGCAAGGTTCTTTGCGGAGCCCGGGTGCAACGGGACGACGGATAGGGCATATCGGCTAACTTATACCTCGGGTTCCGGTATAATAGGCTTCTTTGGCAAGGTGGAGAGAGCTCGACGGCGAAGTTCCGACGAGGAGTGAAAGAGATGGCGGAAAAGACAGCTAATGCCGGCCCCGGTCAGACAGCCCGGCAACCGAGCCCGGAGAGAAGAGCGAGAGAGAGAGAGGTAGAGGGAGAAAACCGGAGAGAGAGAGAGAGAGAGAGAGCGAGAGGAGCGAGATGAGAACGGGCAAGGCAACTACTACTCGTCGGCTGAACCTCGGATTCTCTCGGCGTTGCGGGCACGTAGCCGGGGAGTTCTCTGCCACCCCGCGTCCCCTTCTCCGTGGAACGACCGGCGAGTTCCACCGGTGCGCCGGCATCGCTCTGACGGACGAACCCGAGTGATTCGGGATTCAGTCTGCTCGGGTCGACGATAGCGACTACTGTACGGAGCGACGACGCGCGAAATATTCAGTTTCCACGGGCAGCACTCGAATGCTGTCAAATTTGCCCTCGACCCAGGATCGTTGACGAGGCATATTCGAGGGAAATCGCCCCTATAACGGGAAATTTCATCGATCGGACGATTATTTCGAGTCAAAGTGCGCGTAAACACCCGTCGAAAACGCTACCTCGCAGCGGTATTTCACGGGGAAGTGTATCTCTCATTGGGAAGTAGGAAGATCGCGATATATGGAACCACCCCATGGATAATAACATGTCTACAGCCTTCGCGCATCGGTACGTACATTGTTTACTTATTTTAAACAACGACTCTCGTTTTCAACTTCCCGGTGTACCGCCTAACCTGCTAGACCTCTCCTCCTCCTGTTACCGACGAGTCCCGTCATTTTTCCTCGATTTCGCACGAACGTTGTGCGAAAACGCATCCGAAATATACTCGTTCCCCGGAAATATCGCGATGTTGCGTCGCCGGCTATACCTTTGCTGTAATATCGCAACGTTTCCACGATGCCGCGAGAACATTGCACGCTTATCGTCGCTGTTGCCAACGAGACTGTTGCATTGCCGCAATATTACCGATGGGTTGCTTCGTCGGTGCAATATGCGTCCGCCATGCTGCTCGAAACGTTTCCGTAATATTACCAACCGGTGACACCTACCCTGCAGCGAGCTTTTTTCCAGCGAAAGTCTCATATTTATCAACACTTTGGCAACGTTCTACGAGTCTATCCGCGGTGCTTCCGCAAACTCCGTAACGTTGCTGTAATATCCCGACCCTAATTCCGAGAAGATATTCAAATTCCACGCGACGATGGGGCACTCGAATCGCGAACGGGATCGACTATTCGACGAACGTGTTCGCGTCGTTGGGCATGGCAATTATACGAGGAGTAAGGTTATTACTACCGATATGATTATATTCAGGTGGTAATAATGATTTCACCGAGCGTAGAGAGAGAGTTGGACAGATATAGTATAGCAGCGGGGATAGGGTATGGTGTCTGGCCTCGTCGCCAATTACCCGTTGCGCAACGATGAAAAAACGCAATATATAGGGAGATTTCTAAGCTCGCGCTGGTTTCCAAAATCTTTTGCAATTGCATTGTTTCCAGAAATTCCACCATTATATTTCCATCACACGCCGGAGCGAGACGAGTCCGTTGTCGTCTCCTCGCTCCGAGCTTTTTTCCCGCCCCATCGCCGACGACCTTGGCTCGAAATTTTGACGTCGTACGGGTAAAAATTCAACTCCGCGTTTCGTGGGGGAAAACCGGCGTTTCCTAATCGCCCGCCAGGTGATGGCGGTGCTGACAAACGATCTTACCTACTACCTTTATAACGACCCGTATCGAACCCGACCGAAAACTCAACGTATCGTTCGCCCTCGCGGTCACGTTTAGCCGGAGTACTTCTAGTACGTACGACGAGTAGTATCGCGCGCATCGGCGCGATGCCTCGTCGCGACATGTGCGACGCCCGATGTTTACGCACCTACATCGTACGTGAAACGAACCCAAATTTTCCGCTCGACGTACGCTGCCGCGATGTTTAATATCCGTGCACGCGTGCACCATCGCCGTGTGGTCGCCGTATACACGGTGTTCGAAACAACGAATATCGGCTCCACTTTTCCCCATTTTTCGGTTTTCAACGCGTTTTTTATTAGCCTCACCTATATCTATCTATCTATGCACGCATGCAACGGAATCTTTCAATCTAATTTTCACTTCACTCTCTTACTGTATCTTTATCTATTTTTATTAATAGCAACCGATGAACTGTTTATAAAATTCAAGGTCAAGCACCCCTCGCGTTTTACAACCAAATTAAATATTTTATCAGCAACTTAATTTGTATTTCAAGTTTATCAGTAATTTTTCGATTGTACCGAACTAATGGATTTCGTATCGCTGTGGAATAATCTCTACACTTTGCGAAACTATTCTCCATATTTTAGGCTGGATAGCCGGTTTGTCAAACTACAATTTTTCTCCGCTCAATTCTCGTACACGTTCGACCTGTTAGCTGTAGAAATTTCGAATTCCTTTGCGATCGTTGCTCGCAATCGAATATAGGTACGTAATGTTGCCTACGTGAATTTCGTTTGATTTGATCGCGCGTCTCGAATGAAATTGACGCGTGCGGTAGGCTTTTCCGAGCAAAGTGCAGGGAGAGCAAAATTTCGAGTGGAATTCGTGACGACCGATCCGGCATCGACGAAGAACAAACGAGGCGGAGATTTCGCAAACAAAATACTTAAATTCCGTCTGGTGCTATCCGCAAAGGTAATCATTTCGTATTTCTCTCCCGTGATTCGTGTTTTTCAAATCCGTTGCCACAAACAAATAAGAGTGTCGGTGCAGTTCCGCGCTTTTTATTTACCGCCGCGATCACGTGGCGTTCCGTAACGAAACGTGAATTGCGATCGTTGTATGTGGGGGAAAAAAAATTTTTTCTGCAAATTACGCGCGAACGACGAGGACGAAACACGTTCGAGCGAGTATTTTTCTCAGCGAGTGAAACGCTCGTCCGACGCAGGGCTGGGTAAAATCGAAGAGATTCGAAATGTTGTACCGTTATTCGCGAGCGAAACTGTATCGTTTCGACCCGCGGCTCGTCACGTGGACAGTCACGGTCGATCATTGATTTTTTTTTCGCTGCTCTTATCGCACATCTCGCGTTCCGATCGCGTGGGTGTTCTCGTAGCTCCATCCCATATGAGATCATAAATAAGCGAGCACGTCGCGTGGAATTCGTTGCCGAGGAGAGGAAACGAGACGAGATCGGCGTCTCTCGATCGCGACGCCTGGAAAACCGATCGGCGAGCCTCGTTTGTTTTCTATTCCGCGCGCGAGTGGATAAGAGGCGATCGGTGATTAATCGAAACGCGACGTGAGACCTCGCGGACGTTCGTTATCGGCGTCCGTGCTGCGCAAATCGTCGCGGAGGTATGACTAATCTCGATTCGAGTGCAGTTCGATTCGTTCTGCTTGCTGCCGATAAGTTTTCCGCTGCTCGCGATCGTACGGCGCAATTTTTACCTGCGCGCAATCGAGGCACCGAGCATCCTAGTTATTTCTCTTTCTCTCTCTCTCTCTCGTCGAGGTAACATTTCTGCGCCGAAGGACTCGGAGGAATCATGGAAAATACGAAACGCGTGACGCGATGCAAGTGTCGTTGTCGTTATCGAGGTTTCAATCTCGATAATCGACCGCCGCTCTCTCTACGATTTTCCGAAACGATATCCTACGATTTTCGAACGGAATGCACTCCAGTAAAAAAAAATAATAACTAGTTACGATAGTTTTTCCTCATCTCGAGAAGCCAGGTAGAAATTGAGCAATGAAATTAGCTTGCATTGAGCTAGTTCTGTAAACTAGCTGACTAACTTAGCCATGGTTGGTAACGCTAAAAATCGCTAATATTAAGCTAACAGATTTAGCTTGCATACGCATTGATAAACTAGCTAATAACAAGATAGAAAATGAAGCTTCTATAGTGATAATCTTTGGTCGTTGAAAAGTTTTACCTATATTCATCGAAATAATTAATTTTAAATATTTAATTCGTCGAAATGGAAACGCAAGTTTACATTTTTTAGAAAATCAGTACATATATGTCTATCTAACTTCTTGTTAGGAATGCACTCGCGTGAAGCTTGCAGCAACGATGAAGCTTCAGGCTGCCCTAAGCCATGTATCCAAGGTAAAAACGAATCTACGAAAAATAGGCGTGGAAAAAAGTTAGCAGCGAGATATTTTTGGAGGTTGTAGGTACACCAGAGTCTTGTAATGTATTCCATTCTCGTAACAACCGAGAACCGAGCTTGCAAATTGAGTCTTGGATGCTGAGCTAAATTGAAGCTAGAAACGAAAAGAAAAATGAACCTTGTTGATTTCGTTGAGGTAGAATTCGAAATACGAAGGTTCGAGAGGCGAGTAGGTGCCGGTTAGCCAAGTTTTCGAATAGCCGTCGAGCGAATGGACGCAGCGCTGGTTGGTGAAAGTTGGATCGAAGCCTACAAATGTGTCTTCATATTTGTTTCACGCGTCCCGAAAATCGGCCTGATGCGGCGACTAACAACAACGATATTTGCTTTTCACGCGTTTTCTCCGATATTCGATGACTCCGGGGAAAATAACAACGTCTCTCCTCGCCTTATATTTCCGTATCACGTGGACCAAATCGCTTCCGTGAAATTCGAGGAGAAGGAATGGAACATGCTGTTTTTTTTCCTCACGAAGTTACAAATTGACGTTGATCGACTAGGTAATCGAAGGGGAGGGGGAGGAAAAAGCGGTCCAAAGTTGCGTTCGCGTTATCCGTGCCACGGCTCGACTCGACGCCATCTGCGCGATCAGTATCAACGCCTTTCGGAATCAATAAAAGGGAGCAGCGTGGGTGACTCACGTGTTTCCAACGCATCGCGTACGCCCCGCTGTCCAGGGGGTGAACCGAAACGGCGGTGTCTCGATCGCCCGAAAGCCGAGGGGGAACCGGCGTTGTGCATGGTAGAAAGAAAAAAAAAGAGCCACCACTTCCGTTTTCTCCCTCCGACGCTTACGTTTTTGTTTCCCTGCCCGATCAAACATCCTTTCGAACGTGCCGGGTGCTCACTTACGACTTAACTCTTCTCTGTCAGCGTTGCCAGAACATTTCCCCAAAAACCACTAGGATCGACTCAAAAACCGCTAAAAAATCACTAGGGCTACCGCGAAGCGAAATGAATAATGCGACAGTAAAGTTGGCGGACCTTGAAAAGTTGTTATTTTCTAAATTTAATTAACCAAATAAGGATGCAGAAAGTATTGGGAAATTGGGCAGGCAAGTAAAGTAAAATCAGTATTTTCGAGTAATATATTTTTAAACAAATGGCCTCTAAAAAATCGTTAACCACTAAACAAAAACGTCGCACACCGGAGCAAGATGAATTTTATTATTTTTAGTGGTAAAATAACTAAATTGGTCGCACTGTTCTCTGCACGTTCGATGAAAATCCGTGCGAGATGACTTTTTTGGGTCGTGGGGTATTTGTAATAGCGCGAGGGTCGATTCTTTCCGCGGAGCGAGCGTGAACGTGGGATTTGTCGGTTTCATCGAGTCAGATTGGCGGGTCGTGAATGAAATTGGCTCCCATTGGTATCACAACAGTCTTATCAAGCGGGTCTTTACATTTCAACCTTGGCGAATGAGTCAGCGGCGGGTAACATCTCGAGGTAGTTTTGCCAGCCGCAGCGCGCCGAGAAATTTTTCAGGCTTCCTTTTGTTTGCTCAGTTCGATTCGGTTGCGAGCGACGCGGTAGATTCGAGGAAAATCATATCGCGCACGATTATCGATAATTGTTTTGGCTATTTACGTGTCTCGCGATCGCGATCGCGTTCGATACAATAATCCGTGTCCGACGAATCTAGTTTGATTATCTCGCGCGCCCGTTACGTTCGAGGCTAACCTTGAGTCAACAACAAATAGAAACGTTGCTGCTGCTGCGCGTCTTCGGGATTAATAAGCGAGTACTCCGAGTATCCGCAGGGCAAGCAGCGGACGTACGAAGCTTTCCCTTCGCCCGAACTCATCGAACCTGCTCTCGTCGGGAAGCAGCGTGGCGAGAAAAAGATAAATTATAGTTTTTTTAAAAAAAAACAGCAAACGCACTTTTGTAGACAGCGAAACTAAAAAGTAGAAAATAATTTACAATAGATTTAAATTAGAAATTGCATGAATAGCGAAAAATGTATTTTATTGTGAAAATGCGTGCGTTTATTGTTTCTATATTATTTATTCTTTATATTTATAACAATTGACGTCAAGTAACACGCTTTTTTACAACAAAATAACTTTTTTGCTAATCACACTATTCCTAATTTAAATTTATTGAAAACTATTTCCTACTTGTGCTTCGTCTATCTACAAAAGCGTGTTTGTCAGTTTCTTTATACTACGATTTATTTTCTTATTTTGTAGTTTTACAAAATTTTCAATCTTGAATTTGATTTTTTTTTAATTTTTGGTAGTCTTAAATTATTGCGTTGTCATGTTACATACAAACAGGCTTAGGAGTCGATTCGACAGGGATCCTCCGGCGTTTCGCTGCTTCCGAACTGCTTGGAAGAGAACAAAGTCGAAAAATAGTCGTGCTCACGGAGAAATACCAGGAAAAAACGTTTATAATTAGGCTGGAAAGTTTCTTAGTTTGAGCACAACGAAGACAAGAATCACGAGTTTCTTGAAATAGCTTTTTGTTTTCTTGGAACAAGACATTTTTTTCTCTGTGTTTCAAATATTCACGATTTTTAATGCTCGCTTTTAGGCGAGAAAATTTGTCACTGGAGCCTTTTTCATATTTTTTTTCTACCTCCTCGACTATCAAACCTCGAGTGATTGCGAGTCTCACGCCGTATCAAGTCAAGGTCACCCGTCGAGACTGAATATTCGTGAAATATGGTTCCTCCCGATGCTGTAGAAATTTGGGAGGAAGTTGCGTCATGGCGCAACGTCTCGCTACATTATCATGATAATGTCGATAGGAAAATGTCAAACGTTTCGAGGAACCACCTTTCAGCGATCTCGCGTAAAATTGCAGATGACGCGTCGTACATTCAAATATTCGATGATTAATACTCGGTTTTGTATCGTTCGACCGACATTGTCGGTGACGTTGTGTTACCAAGAACAGACGCCAGCTCCCTGTCGTTTTTCCCCGACGGGGAAAGAAGAATAACACGACGACGATTAATATCACCTCTCGACTCTCCGACTCGTTCGAAAAAATATATACAACGACGCGAAGATTATCGAGGAGGAGGACACGACCGCGCATTTCATCTCTCTCGAGCCAACGTCAACGAAGTTCATCAACAAACTGTCCCAGTTTCCCAAACTACTCGTAATAATTATTATCGCGCGTCGAAAAATGCACGCGACGTCCATATTTTACGCGCGTTACGCCGGCCGCTCGCATATTTTTGCTCGGCGATAGCGTAATTCATGGTCAACCGATACGACACGCTCGTATTATTCAACGATAAAACAAAACCGCTCGCGCAATTATCTTTTGTTGCGCGGAGAAAATCCCTCCGCTTCGTCGGATATTTATTAACGCTTTGATCATTTCGCGCTAACGAAACGCCGGTTGGAAAGTACGATCAGTGGATCCCTCGTCGCTCGTTTTGTAATCGTCGACAACGAACGACTCGTTGCTCTTATCAAGACGCGTCGATCCGCGAAACGGTTCTCGCGAATCGAACCTCGTGATCCATTATCGATCGTTTACACCAAATGCGAACAACTTAATCCGCCTCGTTGAATGATCGTCGATCCCGGATTACTTTTTCGCATGCGACGATTCGTCATGTTCGTGGCAACGTATCGCACTGCGGAGAGCACTTGCTCGCTGCCATTGCGCAACTCGAATTCGAATACCATGTGCAGCTGGTACGATAGCTGTTCTCAGCGATTCGCATTTTATAAATTCGAGTTCGAATACTTTCGAAATATCGCGAGCAAATTCTATAAATATACACGTCTGCAGGTATATACGCGCAGTTGAGAAAATTGACACTTCGCAGTTGTTACTCGCGCGTAAATCACTCTACATTTCCACGCGCAGGCGGCCGGGTAATTTCGAGAAACGGAACTACCTCGAGGATTCGAGTTTTGTAACAACCGAAAGGTTTCCTCTGCGTATCTCCGTAATGGCGATGGACGTAAAACGCAAATCTACGAAAGCTATCAATACTCGGAATAGCTATTGAATAGCGATAAAAATTTCGCATTTATCTCCGACGTAATCGTAATCTCGCGCGCGATCGAATTTCGATTATCTTATTATACGCGTGACCGAACAACGAGGCACGAATCGAAGAGATATAATTCTTCGGTACTCTTCGATGCACCGGTGCGGGTAAAATCTCACTCGTTTTTTTCCGAGTACATCGTCGAGCGACGAAAACAATCGGTGGCTCTGTACCTACCGTGTAATTCGTACAATCGATACGAGTGCTCGTTACTGCGCTGTCGTAATACCGATACAATAATCGTTACATCATTCTTTTGGCACGTCTCGCGCGTCAATTACGGAGGGAATATTAATTACTTATCGTCGTTTCGTTCCTTCCTATCGATACCAGGCGCCGAAACTTCGTTCTGAAAAGACGAATACAACGAATTCGCGTCTAACAATAGCATCGAAGTCGGCTCGCGTACTTCGAATCGGTATGCAGAAAATTGGCGTGACAAACACTGAAAGATACAATGACGAGGATCGTTAGAGGTGATATTTCGTAACTCGAGGGAAAACATACTTTGGCGTGAATTTTTTAAAACATGTTCTTCTGCCTTCTTATTTGCCAATCGCGATTTCCAACGACGTTCCTCCGTTCGTACGCGCTTTGCTCGTTGCCGAAGGTACTTATCGAAAGATACGATGAAAAAAAACCCTCGCGAACTTCCAGACGGCCAGATGACGTGCCGCGTCGATAGACAACGAGAAGAGAATCCATACATCAAATTCGGAAGGCTCGCGCGTGAATCACAATGGCTCGTTAGGAATCTTGCGAAATAATCATTCCGCGAGATACGGATCGCGGGGATGTGAAGCGAATAAACGATGATGAATTTGAAAACGTACGATAATACTTGTACCTCGGGGCTAACGAAGTAGCCTTCACGCGTCCGCGACTCTACCGAGAAAATTTCGCATCGGTTGTATTTTTCCCATCGCGTATTTTGTAACGTAAAAAAACTCTGCGCGAATCGAACTCGCCCACGTACGAGTAACTGACCCACCTGCAACGGATCGCACAGCAATTTGGGTCCACTGCACTGAGAGAAATGGTACTTAGTCAGCGTAGCTAGAAAAAAAGAGTTGGCGAAGCAAAGCACTTGGAACTACTTTATCTAGTTACTGCGACCAGATTTCTGGTAATCGTAACCTGTAAGCGTAGTTACTGTAACCGATCTGAGCTTTCTGGTATCAATGACTAGGTAACGTAGGGGAAATTGACTCTGACTTTGTAAATTCGTTACTATAGCAAGAAAATGTGGTGGAAGTAACTTTGAAATTGTAGCTGCTTCCACGTAGGGTTTGAAGCCAGTTTGATGAGGGGCGATTTTTGGATTTTGTTATAGTAATACTAGCCGACCCGACAAACGTTGCTCTGCCATATAAATTATTTCTAGCAAATATTTTGATGGGATCTATGACAGAAAGCGGAATAGAGTATATTTGTGATACATACCCAAGGCAGAATGAAATGTGTAAATTCTAGGAGAAAACCTATTACTACAACTACTCTTCTAGACTAGCTTCTACAATTCTGACTAGATGAAAAAGTCGAAGATGGTTTCAACTACGTTTATACTAGGTGGCCTAATCTGGAATTTCTCTGGGTGTGAAAAACTGTTGCTTCGTTGTTTTGAAACACACGAATCAGTAGGCCAGTACTTTTCGAGTCGTGCTGTGCTTACTACGTGGAATCGAATCGATGGAGAATCTAGGGAACTGCCTAGAGTCTGGAGTCACTTTTCTGCTCGCGAGTAGGACGCGAAACAATCGCAGTTCTATTCGTAGGGATCGTGGCTAGTGATCTGCTCGCTCGGCAACCTCGTTGTTCCCAGATTCGTGAAAAATCCATGTGAGATCGAGAATGAAAGTGTTATTAGGATCAATCGAGGTCGATGTAGGATGAAAGATGATAGAGGCTGGCCGAACGACGGGAGAGATAAGGGTGGTGCAAGACTAATAGCTCGAAGGCAGCTCTCGTAATCGTTGGAAAAGTGCGGGGCACGATTGGTCTTTGCTCGGGGTAGGATAAAATACGAGGGAAGAATCTGGCGATCCTCGCTTCAGCCTACTCCCCACGGGGGAATATGACTCCGCGCGTGCATGAAATCTTCTTCGCAGGCGACGCTCCATGGATCGCGCTTAGCGTAACGAGAGGGCATTTTTCATCGGCGTTAATCGTCGATCGTGCCATTTCTCGAATACGGTAATAACGATAATTTAAGAAAGCCAACGACTATCGCGTTCCATTCTTGGGCGTCCGATGCCGTGTGGACGGATCGGCGCGAACTTACGTGCCTCCGCTGGGTACCTCGAAAGGTGAGAGAAACTTTTCCATTCCCCGTGCAACAGTCACGCAGCTACGTCCGCGTTTACACGGGGCCCAATCGCGAGTCGGTATACCTACATGAGAAAAATAGCGTTTACGCGACGCGTAGAGACGGCAATATATTCCTAGCTATCCGTCTTCACCGATAATCCGAGGTAAATATTTCTACCTCTTTTTTGAGAAACTGCTCTAAACTGTTACGAACTATTTGTTACCGATAAAAAATCATGTTACGTGCGAATATCGAGGAGGGGGAAGTGTGGGAATATGAAAAACAAAATTAAAAAAACAAGACCAAGCAGATGAAAGAGAACAGCAAGTTCTAAAAGTCGAGGATATTCCTCGACATTTTTATGGGGTTGTTGAAAATCCTATGACTAGGCGATGATTAGTGACGACGAGAGGTGATAATTTTTCGATTTTCATATTTGTAGTTAATGGTTTTTTTTTATGGGATAGGAAGTCTTCCACTTCCCTAATAATTCATGGGATACCATTTTTTAACAATAGTTATTGCTAGAAAAAAATTTGAAATTCGACTTGTCGAAGACTGGTCGACGGAGTCGTCGTCGTCGTAGTAAACTACGAAACTCGGCCCGTGGAACGTGCAGAGAGACTCGCGTGGGGATGGTCTTTGCAAAGAGGCTTTGAAATGCGAGGCACTTGCCAGGGAGCGCTGGGATTCGAGTGCGTGAGAAAACTCGCGGCGAGTTTAACCGTGCGAAGAAGAGAAGAAGGTTGCATAATTATAAAGATCGCAATGCTCGTTGTCGAGGCTCGTTACATTGAAGTGTTACGCGCGATGCGAAAGGGACATCTCGTCGCGCAGGCCGTCGCTCCCCTCTCATTTCGGCCGTCTTTTCGTCTCATCCAACGATTCAGCGAAGCTGCGTAGAGACGTACCTCGCTGCAAATCGCGCAAACTGCCATCCCGGACGAACTAGGTGTGGAAAAATCGTCGAAAAATCTGAAAACTGGAAAACGGCCCTCGATCATAGCGCGAGGCTGTAGCCACGTGTTTTTCATCATCCTCGACTTGCCTCGGGCAGGAATATTTTTTTTCAGCAAGGAGAGAATAAATTATTCGCGATATCGTTCAAAATCAGACGGTTCCATCGTCGTATAACGGCGATTGCGATTCGCCTGGTCGACGTTCGGTCGTCGGTGTTCTATCGCCGTGGTACTACTAGGTACCCACTGCTCGGTGCTCTCGCCTCGCCTCGACCCGACCCGACCCCCCTACTACCCGGCCCCGCTGCTTTATTATTATCCTTGTGTTCGGCAAACCTGGCATTTATTATCACGATACCTTTCGGACGGGCAAGACTTTTTGTCCCGGCAGGTTAGTGAACCGACCACAAGAGTCCACTCCGGCGCAGTGTTTTGCCCGCGCAAACAGTTAGCAATTGTTTGCAGTCCCATCGCGCGATAGATCGGCGAACCCGGTGGAAAAACAACAACAACAACGGCAAAAAAAAAATAACAAACCATTTCTTCGTGAATTTCGGTGGGAAATTTGCAAATTGAGCCGGCGATACGAGTAAGTAGCAGAAAATCGTCGGTGCGAGCTTCTTCCACGCGAAGCCAGGAAACGAGCCGGTGAAACATCCGTAAATTTTCGTTTATCGCGGTACACGGATGTCGCGTGACTCCTCTATCCGTTTTCGAATCGGCGCGAGTCCCGTACACACCGACGCCGACGCGTTCTCTCCACGGCGGACGTACGTACCCACCTACGTGGTTCCTGCACGAGCGGCGAGAGCGGATAAGGGGAACACCGCGAATTCCGCGGTACTCGAGTTGGCGGCGAAGTTAATTGCGAATCGCTTCGCAGGTACGCATCGATTCGCGGAGATAACGCGACTACGCCGGCTCGTTACGAATCGACGCTTGAAACTCTGCAGTGGACATTTTTCAGCGAAAATTATCGGCGAGACGAGCTCATTTTTCCACTTATTTTTCTCCATCGCCTTCTCTCGCGAAGAGTAGCTCGGTTTCCTTTGCCGCATCGCACTTGGCCGGTTTCCTTTCCGTGGGAGCGCGGTCGACAGGTCGATAATAGCTGCTGTCAGCGCTCGATCGACTCGTATAGACGTCGGCGTCGCTCGTTGCGGAAAGTTTTGCCGGAACGTTGCATTCGCTATGCAACAACTCGACCGTCTTGGCCAGGGTCAAGGCCGTTCGGTTCTGCCACCTGGACCTCGGCTCGTATCTCGCGTACCGCAGCTCTCGCTCGCGCGAGAGGAAGAGAGAGAGAGAGAGAGAGAGAGAGAGAGAGAGAGAGAGAGAGAGAGAGAGAGAGAGAGCTAGAGAGCTAGAGAGCTAGAGAGCTAGAGATCCACGGAAAATAGGTCCGTACGTGATTGTTACGATTCGCGAACGAGGATTTCGGTCGAACGAGGCCGACTTTCGTCGCGAGGGGAGCGGAAGAATTACCTACGGGAAATATCATCGCGATTGGTATTCACCGAGGAAACTCCTCATAACGCACCACCTACCGACACGTATCGCGACGCGACGTGACGCGAGACTCGTAGCGGGCACACGGATCCGTATCTGCATTTCGTCCGAAAGCTCGACCTGCCCGGAGCAGTTTCGTGCTTGCTTCCCTTTTTTTGCTTCCCATTTTCCTCTCCCGACAAATTTCATCTACCGCCGCGAACTATCTCTTTCTTACTCGCTCAATCTAGAACTTCCACGTACCGAAACTCGTTCTCACTCAATCCTGTTTACTTTTGGCCCAGCCTACCCTCGGAGCAGTCAGAACTGCATCCTCTCTAGAGCTATCCAAAGCTGGGTCGCGTGGACGTGTAAGGTCCGTTGTGGTTCGCGATGCTCGCCCAGGTCTAAAATTGTATCAAAGATTACAATTTATTGCACGTCACCGTATTGTTTCTAATCACGATTACTTGCCTCTACGTTGCTGCCTATTCATCTATTTATTATATTCACTATCCTGCTTTCTATCTATTTGCTACTTTGATCTACCTATGTTCGAAGTTGACCGGCATAACATGTTTGGATCCAACTATTGCTGATACTATTTACTGGTATCGTGTTACTTATCGTCATTGTATTATTTCTCTCTCTTGTGGCCGTAGGGTTCATTTGTGGCCATTGCGTAATTAAGCATACTAACTATCTATCTATCTACATCTCGATAGGAATTGTGCGATTTTTGTTTTGGCGCGATAGGACAGAAAAAATGATTTCCATTTCCAAATTTCGGTATTCTGGAACTTTCGATTCGACGTAACGAGCACGCATCCACCGTGCCTATCGCGGTTCAGCGAAAGTGAGCTAGATCGTATTGAAAAAAAACAAAACCGAGTTATAATAACGAAAAAGGGAAAAAGGCGAGAGGCAGGTACGCGAAGGCGCGGATTATTTCTCATGGGTGAAACAATGACACGATTCACCTTTCTCGGCAATTTTTTACACCGGTGAGAATCTCTCGTATCGGGGAATAAGCAAACATCTCCCATTACTACGAACTAGTTTCGCGCGAGGCAGACGGAAAAAATAATCGGTACGAGGAAAACTCGTCGCGTGATGATCTCCCAGTTTCGTCGCGAGATGGAGAAAAATGGCGTGGAAAAACGTAGTGAAAAATCGTTACGAAGTGGTCGCATCGTCGGAGGAAGGGAAAAGAGGGGAGAGCTTTCCGAAAATTTCCGTGTGCGACGCGCGTTCGAGGCGAAACGAATAAAATCCAAACGAGGAGCCGCGTGAAAAGTCGTCCTTCGCTCCGATCGTATCCGTCGACGTCAGTCAGTCGCGTTACGGAAGTCACCGACCCCCTGACATACTTGGACCCAGAACGTAGAGTAAGGCAGAACTCGCGCAACGCGATGCGACGCATTAGCGTTCCTTCGTTCTCTCCCTACAATTTTTTTTTCTCTCTCTCTCTCGAATAGCACGAGGAAACGTAACGGGGACCGGAGAAATAAGAAAGGAGCGAGAGAGAGAGAGAGAGAGAGGGAATAAAAAGCATCGTACGGCGGCGTATAACGAGCAGCCGTAATCCTAACGCGGGTGTGACGCCCTCGACACCTAACGATCGTGGAAATATGCAGAAGAACGACGCCGCGAAAAAACAGCTTCGGGATACTCGCTGCGTTTCTTCCATTTCTCTGCCCGCGCGATCATTCGTTTACTCGTTTTAAAAATGAAAGCGACGAGAATCGCCGAGTAACAGAGAAAAAATTTCATTGTAACGAGCGGGACGAAAGTTGGTCGACAGATGGAATGATCGATGAACGATTTACACTCGTTGTTAGTCGGAGCGAGAAATAACGAACGGAGACGGGAAAAAATGTGTAAGTGTAAACATTTTTGTGCAGAATACTTCACATTTCAGCTTGTTAAGCTCGCAGTCCGTTTTTCAGCGCACCAAAATGTTAAGGTCGCACTTTTTAAACGTCACACCAACATTGGTTCGCGTTACTTGAGGCACAGACCGTGTTGCTTCGTCGCTACGCGCAGAATTTGTCGAAACAACCCTAATTTTGTGCGAAACGAGTCGTTGGCGCCATTTTTTGGGTCGAGCTTGACGCATTTAATGCTTTGCTCCGTCGGTTTACGAGTAACGCGATCGCGAATAACAGCACGAATTCGAGAAAGCAGGAGTAATCGAACTATCTGCTAAAAAAAAAAAATTGACAGACATCTAAGAAATTTTGGAGAGTCGGTCGAGGAACAGTCGATAGAGGCGAACGTCGTTATTGTTATTCGGTGATACATATGTACGTAAATCGATCGCGAACGTGGGCAGATCTATCAATGAGGAGGAGGAGTCGTACCGGCGCGATTCACCGATCACGTGGCGGTGTACAAACTCCGTGCGCGCAAGAGTAGAGAAGCCTCGTGGCTGGTCGGCCGCAATCGGGACGCCGCGCGACCTCTTTAAAACTAGCAGCATAGGATTCCGATTGTTTTCACTTCGTCGAAATACTCGACGCGATTGATGGGCGAACGACAAATGCCTACGATCGGTTTGCGGGAAACGAATCGGTATTTTATTCTTCTCACAGTTGCGTCTGTCGTACTACGGCTTACTCGACAACGATCGTTCGGATTTCCGGGGAATAAATCGAGTTCGTTGTTTCATTTTCGAAATTTCGTCCGACGAGGATCCACTTTTTCACCGCGTCGACGATCATCTATCTTACGCGATCGTCGACGAGCGCGAAGCAAAAGTTCGACCTCTCGATTAATTTCCTATAGAGTCTCGCCTCCGGCAACGGGAAGCAGGTCGTTGAGTTTTTACTGGAAGGAAAGCCGGCAGTAGAGAACCAGAAGAGGAGGAATGCCGAAGAGGAATGTTATCGCGTTCGTAGCTGATCGCGAGCAGCACGAAACGGTACGGCTTAAACGATAACGTTCGATCGTTTTATCGAGCGAGCGGAAACGATATCCGCCGTGTCAACTCGACGATCGGTTCATCGCGGCGACGCGCGACGAACCGACTTGGATACGCGGCGCGAAGTGTGCGAATAGTTTTCGTAACAGCGTTTTTCCTCGTTTTCCTCTCGATTCGGAAAATCCGCGAACGCAAAAGGCTCGTTACGAACCGGACGAGATTCGACGACGGCGAATCTGTTTTCGCGAAACTACGAGCCGGAACGAATCGTCGTGTCCGTATAATTAGTTTCCGGCGGGGGGAACAATATTTTCGCCAGTCGGCTATCGACTCGGCGATGATTCATCCCGGCTCGACGATCGAAGCAATCGTCTTCCGTTTCCGCCATTCCTCGTCGAAGGATTCCCCGAAACTCGGAAACGAATATGGTGATCGGCGCGCAACGGCGACACCCGTTAGACACCCGGCGGCGGCGTCGATCTCTATGTTGTTGTCCTCGCCGCGAACCGATCGGAGCGTATCGGAAATAAATCTTCCTAGGAGGCGCGAGTTCCGATCTTATTTCTAGAAAGCGCGATCGCTCGCTCGACCACGTCGAGGACGCTGACCGAATTTTGTCAAATTCTCCGCGTCGCAGATCCGGACTCGGCCCCGTTTCCACCGTGCCCTTCGAGATTCAGACTGTAAAAATATCTGACAACGGCGAAAGTTTCACGCGCAGTTTTCCTATTTTTCGGAAACGAATTCGTTTCCCTCGTCGCTCTCAAAACGATTTCTCACGCGTAACCCGACGATTTCCTCGTCACTCCTCTCAATCTCTCTCTCTCTCTCTCTCTCGTCGCGTGGACGGAGTCGTCTTCGGATTTTTCCTCGTCCCTTGCCGTTCCATTCGACCGGGTGGAAACGGCGGATCGCGAGGCCGCGCGAAAACGGCGCAAGTTTCGGTAGAAAGTGAGGATGAATCGTTGTAAAAATTGTCGAATCGGCGCGCAGGTGCGACCGACGTAGATCGGTGAAATTGTGAGAACCTCCGCGAGTAAGTTTCCTCGCTTTCCTTGGAAATCATAAAATCGAATGACGTGTAATCATCGCGAAAGCGAGAGCAATAATCGTTGATCCAGTTTCTCGGGCTCGCGCGCGATCGTCTCGTGCCTGACGCCCCAAGACAGGCAACCCGCGCGCCGTTCCCTTTCGTTTCTCGCGCTCTTTTTCGATTACTCTATCACGCGCGAGCGCGTCGCTGCCGTATTCCCGGTGATTCGCCAAATCGCCATCGCTACCTACGTACGACGATGCAACGTTCACGTTGACCGTACAGCGGAACGTCGGGAGACGACGACGACGACGACGATAAAAACCGATACCCCGGGAATCTCGGCGGAAAATCTTTCGACAAGAGTAGCCAAACAAATTTTCAGCAAGAAACGTTTTTTTATTACTGCATTATCATTATTATTATAGTCAATTGGTATTTTTGTTGTTATTACTATTGGTATTGTTGCTGTTGTTATTTTAACAGCGAGTTCGTTGTTCGAATCTATGTCTTCGCGTATTCGGCGAGGCGCGAAGAAAGATGGAGAATCTCCAGCAATGCGACGCGGAATCGCGAGAGTTCGGTTCATTTCGTCACGAGTTTTGGCAACGGTTCCGAGTTGGGAAAAAAGTGGATGGAAATCGGAATAGAAAGCGATGCTTCCGAGTGGGAAGAGGTGCGAGATGCAGATTCGCGCGATATCGCCGTGAACCGGGTGTAGCGAGCGCGATTTCAATCGCGAGCTTGGAAGCGCCGCAGGTGAAAGAAGAGAAGAGACGAGCGAGAGAGGAGGAGCGAGAGAAAATGAGAAATGAAAGAGTTGCACGGGATTGCTTCGCGCCGCGCGCGGACAATTCGCGCGAACGATGCTTAAATTTATCTGTCGTCGGAGAGATACGAGGAGTAATGATTCCGCGATGCAACGGTCGAGCGAAGCGCCGAGAATTACACCTGCGAGGACGACGGAACGTTTCTCGTCTCTCGTCTTTCACCCATGAAATACGATTCGCGAGCGTCGCCAACTCGAAAATGAAGCAGACCAACGAAACGCGCGGAGCTGGTAAACCGCCTCGTTCCCGAATCCGGTTGCGAACCGCGCGGAATTCGAGGGCCGTAATCTAGGGCGAAAACCTCGATTTTCGGGCGTAACG
The DNA here is from genome assembly GCA_963969455.1 of Arge pagana. Taxonomy (NCBI): domain Eukaryota; kingdom Metazoa; phylum Arthropoda; class Insecta; order Hymenoptera; family Argidae; genus Arge; species Arge pagana. The sequence goes on along the minus strand of OZ018315.1, from coordinate 12,733,879 downwards.
TTCGCGTAACGTTCCATTACTTCGCGAACGGTTAATTAAGCGCGCCAGTGAAAGTTATTAATCTCGAGCTAATCGATCCGTTCCGATCTTCGATCGTTATCGCGACGAATTGCTCGGCAAAACGTGTTCCGAAAGCTTTTCGTTCGACGACCGTTTCCCGCGCTCTTACATCACCGCGCGACCAACCACGACAACGCAATCGCCACTTGGAGAACGATACTCGTTTCTCCCCCCGTTTCACTCCCCAACGACAGCTGCTTCGCGGAAATTCGATATTTTCCACGCAAAAAAACCGTCCGATTTCTTCCCCCAAACATCCCTCGCCGTGGCCTTCGAAGGTACCTGAAAATCGGGGCTCGTTTCGATTACGTCTATTACGCCGCGTACCTACTACTCGAATTTGACCGGTACGAAATTCCTTGTCGCCATCGGCGACGTAATTCCTGCCGAGCATGACACGGATGAGGTTGGGTCGCGTTGACCAAGCGAAAGTGTGCGTAGGCCTGGCTCTCTCGAGAGTCGAGTTCCTTCGAGTCACGGGCGTCGAGTCGCCAGCGGATTCACAGGACGCGATGAGATGCGAAAAGCCGCGAGCATCGTTAATTCGCGCGTATATACGTATACTCCTCCGGCCAGGCTTATCTCGAGCGCCGAGTCAGCATCCTCCATTATCTCGTGGCTCGGTGAAAAATGTCCATCCTCGGCTGGCGGCGCGAAATCTGCTCGAGTTTCGAGAGAGCGAGAGAGCCGAGAGACACGGATGGAGAAAATGGTCGAAGACGAAACGACGTGTAACGAGAAAATTCTTGACGTTTCCAGGAGCAGCAGCGGGTCAGCCAGCACTTCCAGCAGCGGAACCGGAACCGGTACCGGTTCCGGAGGACGCGTCGCGGTGGTAGGAGTGACGCGGGTCGTTTGTCTTCACAAACGTGGTAACTCTGGTTTCGGATTTTCGTTACGCGGTGGTCGGGAGCACGCGGCTGGTTTTTACGTCAGCGAGGTCCAGCCCGGAGGAGAAGCGCATCGAAACGGCCTCAGGGTAAGAACTCGGGATGCGGTGGTCGGAAGAAAGAGGAAAAAAAATGAAACGGAGGATTTCATCGGCGACTGTAACGCTCGAGTTCGTCGTCGCTCGTTCGCTCCCACGTGAAATTTCAAACGACGCGATTCGTCCGATCAAGTTCGAGGATAATGGAATCGCGCAATCAGATCCATCGGGTGAGACGAACTTCCATGAACTTCGAGCAATCGATGCTCGATGCATCACGCTCGCGCGATGGTATCCGCTCGATGAAGTCTCTAGGAAAGGAAATTAACTTCGCGTAACGACATTCGTCGAACCAATCTTTTATAACGAATCGCGATGTTCCTCTACGGAAGTTGGGTTTAACGACGTTCGCGTAACGATTCTCTGCTAGTCAATGCACTTATTTTCTTTTTTGTTTCCTCTTTTTTCCCGTAATATTCGTCGACTCCTCCAGTTGATCGACGAACTCTCCTCGACGACGTTCGTAGGCTTAATAGCGCAGTTCACCTCGCGAATAATTTACCCAATGCCGTCGTGTTCCATTGTCACGACGTAAACGAGCTAAACGTTAAAAAATTGTTTCGATTTTCGGGAAATTTGTCGAAAAAAAGTACTCGATCAAACGTTTCGGAAAATCAGGAATATATTTAGCCATATTTTATCCGTACAACGTAATTTGTTCGTGGAAAAATATCGAGATCCAAGCGAGTGGTGCGCTGCATTCGGCGGCGCCAAAAAAAGTTCCGCCACTGCCGACGTGATTGAGTAGTTGAAACCAAAAACGAAAAAACAGGAAGGTATTTCCTGTACAACGACGTAGGATTTCCGGAAAATATCAAAATCTAACGAAATGACGTAGTTATGATGAGAAACGTCTGTTTATTTACGATTATCATAAAATAGTCGTTTTTCTAAGTGCCAAATCGTCAATTGTCACCCAATCAAATATATCCAACGTCATTGTCAAGTAAACACATTCGAGAGTACTCGGTTCAAATTTCAAGTCAGTCTGATAATCGCCCTTCGAGTTACGATGTCAGCGAATTTGAAAAATCTCATTTCGAGAAAAACGGGTTTAAAGATTTTCGCGAGATAAAATGATGGTTGCCATGAAAATTGCTGATCAGCTGATGAGCTCGCTTCTTCCTCGAATATTGCCTGCTGAGAGGCAAAAGAAGTGACTTTCGTCGCTGACGCTTGTTTCGCGCGAAGTTAGTCCTTCGCTCGTCGTGGTATTATCATCGCCGTTTATTAACGTTGATGCGACGACTTGCAGGTTGGCGATCAGATCATCAGAGTCAATGGATATCCCGTGGAAGATGCGGTGCATCAAGAAGTTGCGTTATTGGCAAAAATGCGAAAGATTCTGGTCTTGAAGATTCGCAGTGAGTATGCTGATAAGATCGAATACTCGTCCCTCGTTCCGTCACGTGCGAAAGCGCGTTGCGCGTCGCGCGTCGAGCAGACGCAACCGTAGTTTGTAATATCTGTAATTACGTTGACAATGGAAATCACATCGTACGTAATTGTATTCCACTTTCTACGACTCATCGTCGCGTGTTTTTCTCTTTTTTCTTTTACAGGCGTCGGGATGATACCGGTGAAAGAGTGAGTACGACCCACGCGAGACAACCCGCGTCCCCGTAGTTATTCGCTCGTCATACGCGCATGCATAAACGAGCGTCTCTCTGCCGAATGGAAATATGGGGTTTGGTTTTAGGCAGAGCCGAACCCGATCGGCAACCCTCGATTGATCCGAACGTACGTTTTCTGCTCGCAGCAATCCGAACGATCCCGTCACTTGGCACATGGTACAACAGCAATGCGAGAAGGCGTCGAATTTGTTCGAGAAACGACTGCGCGTTCACGTCGGCTCGAAGGGTCGCCTGGGATGCAGCGTCTACAAAGGACCTACTCCGGGTCTCACTGTGCAGGTGAGACCTCTATTTGCGCAGCGGAAATCAATCGGCAGCGTGTTTATTCCGCAGTAGCAGAGACGGCGCGCGGTGACAATAATGGGAGTCGATTGGGCGAAAAATCTGCTGACTGCTCAATTTTCCACCAATCGGAGAGAACTGACCTGAAATCGAGCTGAGACGCGAAGTTGTATAATAACAAGTTGTAGGATACGAAAACACCGTCAGTTCCCACTGTTTCGGTGAGAAATAATCTAAAAAACCACTCATCCCCGTAAACGAAGAGTATTTTCCTCAAGCTGAGTAAGAGCAAGCTGCTTGAAGTAATTCTAACACGAAACTTGAATGCTTATATTTTTGTAAGAATTTAGTATTTCCAGGTTTCCATCGATTTATGATTGCTATTTCCAAATATTTCGCATGTTTATCTCGGAAGCTGAAATTCAGTTATTTGCCTAAAACATTTTGAAAATCCGTGACACGAGTGAGTACATGCTTGAGAAGTAGGATCGAAAACTTAGAATACTTGATTGTTCATTTTTCCATCTCATATAAAAATCAATTTTTAATTTGAAGCAAGTTTGCAAGTTGTGAATTTCGTACTCAACTTAATGAAAAAAAACTCGTTGTTAATGAGGATGAGTGGGTACGAGAAGTTGTTTTTCAATTATCTCCTACCAAAACAGTGGAAAACAGACGGTGTTTTCGTACGTTAAATCTGTTATCGAACAACTTCGTTCTTCAGTTGTATTTTAAGCTACTTTTTTTACCGACAATCAAAAAAGTGGCGGTACTGCGCGGATGTATAATTCATAAAGAGTATTTAAAAAAAAAAGTTATGATGACTGGTCAAAAATTGAGCAGTCAGCAAATTTTTTGACCAATCGACTTCTATTATTTCCACCGTGCGGCGGCGAGATCGTATTCTTCTAGCTCTCCCACCTAATTTACCTGCAGCGTTGCAGGGTTTTTGTTTCGATGATGTTTGGCAGTTCGAGTCAGACAACACAGGCTTACTACGTGTGACGCGTGCGAAGCGATGTATTTCGTACCATTGATCATGCATACCCATCTCCAAGGACATCGGATTGATAGTTCGATATCTTACCAAATAAACCGGAAAGCCGGGTCCGAGGTTGTCTTTCGCGTTGCAAAAAATCTGCGGGTGCGCGAGGCTAGGCCATTCTAATCGTACGGTTCGAGGTTCTTCGTTCTCCAAAAATGAACCAGTGGAATTTCACTGGTTTCCATCAGAAATCTCGCTATTTTACCCATTGAACATCGCTCCACTCGAAACCAGTGGAACCCCACTGATCGAAACAGTGAAAATCATGAATGCTGCGACCAGTTAGAATTTTCACTCAGAAACCAGCGAATTCTCAATAGGAAGCAGCGAACATTTGTACTGAAAACGTGTTAAAAACCGTGCACTGTTTTTTCTTAGTGATATTTATAGAAATATCAGTAGGTCAATGAGAGGACATTTAAAATAGTTCAATTTTTTTTTATTCATGGAGAAAAGTTTCATCTTTCAAGAAAAGGCACATTCGTCGGGAAAATAGAAAAAAGAGTTCTATAGTACGTAAATTTTTGGTACAACCGCGACGCGCGCGTGGAGCAGAATCCCGATCTCGCGGCATCCGATCACGTCAGTTGGCATTGCTTTTCGTTTTTTTCCAGAGTACGAGGGAGGGTGGTGCCGCTTGTGTCGCTGGTCTCCGACCGCGCGACGTGATCGTCAAGTGCAACGGCCATCGCCTGACGGAACTCCCCTTCGACAAAGCTGTCGAAGTTATGAGAGCTTGCGGCATCTTGGATCTGGTTGTTAACCGACCCGCGTATTACCCGGTGGACCCCGAGGCCGCGTATCGCGGATCTACCGGCTATGATTCCGGAAATTCCAGTCTCCTCGAAACGAGTCCTCTGCCACTCTCGATGCAGGGACTACTACCACCACCACCCTCTCAGGTTCCCCAGCAGTCGGGAAGACACGCTTGCGCGCAGAACCAAGGACCTTGCATCCGGAGTCAAGGTCGACCCAGGACAGCGTCGCGAGAGGTTCAGTGGGCTGACATCGATGGCAAAGGGTGAGCATCGGCGCTTTACGAAAATGCGAAAAATCCCACGCTCACGCTCGTGACGATCGACAACTCTTGGGAGTCGACGGCGTCGCGGTTGATTCCGAATAAAATACGGTTCTCGAGTAATCGAGCGTAATTGTAGCGCTCGGTCGGGACACGGATCTGTTGGCGAACCAGATCGAGTAAAAATTTTGTCGAGAAAAAAACTGAAACGTAATTAGGCGAATCGTCTGCTGGGAGAATTAATAACGAACTCGAAGGAGCGCTGGCCTGTGAAATGATGCCTCGTAAAACGGATTGATCCGAAGATCGAGCGCCTGTCTTCGTGAACCATCGCCGGGCGCCGCGAAAAAATGAACGATTCCTCGAATGGAAAAATAAGCGACGGTGAAACGTTTACTCACACGGAAATATCGCGCTAGTCTTTCCTAGAGTCGGAACGAGGCGTGGAAGGGTGCGAAAACACCGTCGAAAATATTTACGGCAGTGTCTATTCACCCGAGACGCCACGAGGTACTCCGCGCAACGTGGAGAAGTGTGAATTCTGGGAAAAAACGTTCGATATCCGAGAAACGTTCCTACTTCAATTAATAACACGTTTCGTCTGGCAAAAAACTCGGTTGAGACCGATTGGGAAATCCTAGTATTCTTATCTGATAGTAGTTTTTTCTCGGCTTTCAATAACGATATGCTTGACGTACGACGAAGAAAGCCTGCTTCCTGGAATAGAAAAAATGCTATAGCGTCAAGAATAAATAGTAATCTGTGCGATGATCCCGAGGAACGTTGATACTTTGGCAATGTGACGGTCGAAACGATTAAAAGAGAAGCCGTTAGGTAATAAAAAATGATTTCGAGGTCACGGATAAAAGTCCTCGTTCTCCTGATAAAAAGTGGGAGTTAATCGCCGAGTGCTACGTAAAACTGAGCCGGTTGAAGTATAAAGTATAAAGTGCGGCGTGGTCGGAAAAAATTTAATGATTCCCTTCGGAAATTTGTGGACGGTGTGGACAGATCTCTCTACCGACCCGACGAATAATTCCCCCTTCCCACTCGATCGCGACGTTTAACTGTCCGATGTGAAAGCGCCCTTCGGGCAATTCGTGCCCCGAGTTCATCGGACACCGTCTCCGTACACCGTCTCGTTTCTGGCACCTCGCGACAAAACGAAACTTTGTAAAATGATACGCGAAACGAATATCAGTCTATGACCAATAATTCACCGTCTTTCGTCATTCTTCGCAGACCGTGCTGCCCGCTCGTCGCATCGACCGACAGCTGCAGCTCTTCGGGTTCCTGGAGACACATGGATCAGGTGATTAAACGAGGAACAGGGTTCTGCGATGATTCCACCAAAAGCGTCACCATTTCGAGCCGATTGACCAAAAGAAGACGCTGTTAGAGAAGCATACTCGAGAACTCTCCGGCTACTTTCCTTGCCAAGTTGTTCAACTATGATCTATTCTATAATGTATCGGTCGGGGTAGTCGGAGTCGGAGTTACAGGCGTCTCGCGCGACTCCGTTTTTGGGGGTGTCCAACGGGGATGTAAAAAAACGGGGATCTAGGCGAAAGTTGACCAGGTTATCGGTAAAAAAAATTGACACGGTCGTTGTTTTTCGATATCGACATCGCGAGAGGGAAAAATTGATCCGGTGGTAGCGTCGCGTGGAGAGGAAAGTTACAGTTAGGATCGCCACACCGCGACGGATATCGTATTGAAACGATTGATCGTGCGTTACAGATGGTCGAGTGGACGCGCAAACCGAACAACACGACTGTGATTCGCGTCAATCAGCATCCGGGCGACCATCCGGGTGCCTGTCCGAGTCGTGGATACAGACCGGGCGAGGAGGACGACAACGAGGAGCCGCTGTACGATCCGGTCGCGATCCCGAGGGCCAACTACGAGACTTACTATTTCGACGCCGACAACGATCACGATCAAGGACGACGCCAAGATTTGAACGACGGTGGTGTCTGCAGTCCACTTTACGACCCGGTAGCAGTTGGCTATCGAGACCCGAAGGTATCCTCGTCCGCTACCCTACACTCCCATCTCGCAAACCTTCCGCGACCACGAATCTTACCACTCGAACGCGTACGAATATCTCTTCCTCTTTGTCATTTTGCCCCGCATCGTGCTCGTGTCGCAGGAAGATCATCGAGAGGGTAATCGAATCGCGGAAATGCAGTTTATCCAGAAGCAGACTGAAACGGAGAGAAAAACCATCACGACGGTAGAAGTTCATCACGCAATTTGTCCGCCGCCCCCGCCGTCTATGCCAATGAATGGGTCCTGTAAGTTCAGTCTCCCTTCAATAATTCCAGCATCCGTATCTCTTTCTTACGCAGTAACAAATTTTCCAACAAATTTAACCCAAAAATTTGTGTTAACGATTTTTTTTACACAAAATTATTGTTATTTCAACACACTGCGCGTGTAGTGATACGGTAATACGTATATACACGCGCTAAATATTCTACGCAGTGAACACATTTCGTCATGCTGCAAGGTGTAAACATTTTGGCGTGCTGATTAGCGTTGTTCCCACAGTCCATTTTTCAACGCACAGAAATGTATTTGATACTAAAGTAACATTTTTCAAATGTTACTCTAGCATTGGTTTGTGTTACTATTAACATGCAGCTGCGTCACTTTATCACCACACGCGAAGTGTGCTGAAATAACACTAAATTTGTGTAAAAAAACAGTCATTGACACACATTTTTGTGTTCAATTGGATGCACATTTTTTTACTGTGTACGCACAAATGTTTATACTTTACGCAATGACGGACAATTTGCTACTGCGTACTGCCGGTTGTACGAATTTCATAAACGTTGGGAAATGCTCGCGCTTCGGTGTCAACCACCACGCAGGATTTATATATCTTCAATTATTTTTCTCCTCTCAGATCCGAAACCGATGAGCGCCGTTGGCGTGCAAATGGGGAGCACGATGTCGATGGGCAGCACCGGCTCGACGGAGACGGAATCGAGCCTCGAATTGTCCTGCGGCAAGGACTCGGCGTCGACGTCTTCGTCGTCCTCCACCTGCGAGCCAGCATCCTCGTCGTCTTACGCGACCGTGGCGACCCGCAAGGTCGTCGAGGATCAAGAGAGTTCCGGTACCACATCTTCAGCGCCCGTGGCGCCACCGTTACCCAATGCCAATGCCAATGCCATCGCTAACGTAGACTTAAGTTCTGCCATTGCTCAAGAACTCCAAAGGCGAGCCCAGGTATCCTTACGCCGTTCTCTCCTCCCTCGTTTTCTCTTCCTTGATTCTACTACGATCACTAAATTCTAGCTGGACATAAATTCGTCGACCTCCTTTTCGTATTACAGAAAGCGAGGGCTCGGGAAAATTCAAAAGTGGCGCAGGAATCTCGAAAACAACGATTCGCGGAACCAACAAAAATGTCACCAGCCGACGAGCAAAAAGTCACTCACGACAAGGTGAGTTCACGCGGAATGGCTCGGATAAAAACCCGGGAATGCGACAAATCGCTACGTTCGTACGTGATGCGATTCGGAAAACTTGCCGCGAATTCATCCAACATTCTCATGGGGATGTGATATTTTTCTGATATCGCAACGAATTCGTACGTAATTCGCAATTCGAACGACTTTTGGTCCGTGAATAATAAATCGTAGATCGAAGGAGTTTATTATTAGAGCAATGATCTCGTCATCGCGAATCAGCAGATTCGTTTTCCTGATATTTTCCTGCCGCGATATCTAACCAAATCACAACTTTGCTACCGGAATGTCGAGGAAAATGTTCTGCTGGATCGTTTCGATGAAACGAAAATGACGGATTTGGTACCGCGGAAAATCGCTGTTTCCCGGACACCGTTAGCAGCGATCGCGTCACGTTTCACGCGCAATTCCCGAGTGTTTATTCGAGCGTGAACGTGAAATAAAAGCCGCCGATCGGTCGGCCGGTAACGAATATCCGACAGAGAAATCGGCAGTCCGCGAAAAGTATCGCGGCGAGGAGAGGTAATCGCATCGTTGTTCGTTCGTGTGTCGCAGTTGATGGAGGAATTCAAGCGCGCTCACCAAAGAATGTTCAACAACTGCAAACGAAATCTGGAAACGAACGAGAACTCGACGGAATCTCAGACGACGCCGGTTTCGTCGTCACCTGCCGCCGACGCGTCAGATAATCAGGTGAGTCGTAACATCCAGCTGAACATTCCATCGGGACCAATCATCGATCGTTATCGAGGAATTCGAGATAAGCTATCGACATTTTCATCTGTCAAACCTTTCAAAAATACGACTGCGTCATCAATCTATCAGTGTCACCGAAGGATTGTCCCCCGATTGCTCTTATCTCCTATCTCTGCGCTAAGCGCGATAACTTTTTTCTCTCGATCTCGAGGAGATCGCCGAAAGTCGAGGCAAAAAAAAATGTCCTAAACGCACCGGAGTGCGTTTCTCCGCTTTTTTTCATGCTTCAAATCTATACCAACAGATAACGTTCCACTCCCAACTGTCTGGAGTCGTCGCGACGTAACCACTCGAGTCTCGAATGATTTTCAATTTTTTTCACCGTGATCCGTCAATTAGAAAAGAAATACCTCTCACCGCGCGATCGTTCGGGGAAATCGTGTGCGAATATTGATACTTCGCCGGTCATTGTAGATAATTATACGTTTCGCCGCCGTTCGGAAAAAGTATAACAGAATCGTCGCTGTCGAATAACTCTCGTCGATCAGCCGGAAACGCGCCGACGAGTGAAATCACGAGACGAGCCGCGAACGAATCGAGGATTTCTTTCCAAAAACACTGTTGGCAACGAGCGCTGACCGAGAGCATGTAATCCGAGGTCACGTGATCGGGTTACGATATTATTTACATACAGGTACGTTTCACAACGCGAAAGTTGGGCATCCGAAAACAACGGATTAACCGTCACAGTTTGTCGGATGCTGGTAATAATATAGGATAACGAGGGGGGAAACTAGATTGGGTACGGAAACAAGAGAGAACGTTTCCCAAACGTTGGTGCTCTCCACGAAAGCGTTCCGTAGCGTGGCAGACAGATTTTTCGGGAAAAACGAAAATTACGTTCGGAGAAGGAGGAAAAAAATTCATTCATCGCATCTAGACGACGCGGATGATAATGATCTCGAGCTGCGTTAGTTTTTCTTTCACTATTTTTTCCCCATCGTTTTTTGCCGCTTCTTTACGCGCAGGCACGTCCCGGAGCGGCTCGTTGAGTAACGGCGGCACGTCGAGGTGTAAGAATCACGTACAAAGTGCAGCGTGAATCGGATCGCGTGGTTTTCTTGCGTTTTACGTACCGACCCACCACCCGATCGCGAGGCTCGGAAGATAGATAGCGAGTCGGTGGAACTTCGTGGTCGGAAATCGCGCACTACGGTCTCAGTACTCTCGCGCCTTCGGCAGGCGAGTGACTCGGTAATTCGGTCGATCAACAAGTTGTGGCGAATTTATATTTTGAGACGAAGACAAAAGTGAAATTAAAAATAAAATTCGTGGAGGACGCAGCGCAGTGGCAGACTGTGATTCGAGTCTGTTTTTGTTGCGATTCGCTTTTTCGAACCTCGATTTATAATTACAAATTATTATTTTTTACGAGAAACCGATTTTATTCGCAATTGGAAAATCTTCAAATCGTGGTTCTAGTGTCAGATGATCGGCGCATCTTTATTTTTATCACCGTGCTTCTTTTTCCAACAGCGGCTCGCTGCAGGCTCCGACTTGGTATTTTTATTGTACGGTTAGATAATAGGAGATTATGCGACTCTTGTCTCGATGTAATTGCGTAAGTCATCTCTGGCAGTAACGTCGCGAGTGAAAATCTACGAGCGAGCTGGAACTTCGTGCCACGTTGAATGATAAATTACAGCCGACAGCCGAAGAAATTCATCTCCGATGAGAGGAATCCGCGAGAATGTCGGTTGAAAGTTATTAGGAAGCCGCGAAGCGAATCAGCTTGACTCGATATGAACGGAGAAATAAAACGCAAATGTAAGCTGATAAAAAATTAATCAGAATCCCAAACGTTAATCTAATCAGAAAAAGTATCGATTTATACTTCAAGAAATTCCACCTGTACACAAATTATTCTCGGCGGAGAGAACAAACTTACTCGAGTGCGATTGAATCGTGTCGAGGCGGAAGAACAGGAAGAAAAAATGTTATTGTCGCTTGAAAACAAATTTAAAAAAATAACGCCGTTGAAAAAAAAAATCTAAGTTGTGAAAATCAATTTGTCGAAGGAGAATCAAATACTTTGGCGGTAGGATGATAAATATTTTGTGAAAATACTGAAAAAGTCGTGGCAAATACTGATGATATCGGGAAAATTTAAAACACCCAGCTCTGGTGCGGAAAATATCGGATTGATATAGGAAGAAGAAGAAAAACGGGAGTCGAAAGCTCGAATCGAACTGCGCGCGGATGCGGAAGCGGAGAAATCAGGCTGTCGAGATCGAGAAAAGAAGATCGAGTTGACGCGATGGAGTCGCGAATAAATTGTGTAGGAAAACGGAAATGAACTGATCGAAGAAGTCGGCTGGAAAAACCGAGGAATTGCGATCGTCGAGCAGTAATTCCGCGAAGCGATAATTATTGTAGTGCTCTAATATCGCGATTAATTTATAGAGGTGGTTTTACGGTGCGCGGTTAAACGGAACGTAGCCTACATAGAGCGTACTCGTCGTACGCGGAGAAAGATAAGCGTCGCGAGTTACGTGGAAAAACAAACGTTGTTCGTTGCCTCGAAGCAGCAGATTACCGCGTGACCGTATACCTGCTCGATAAATGACACCGAAGGTGGCCGAAGGTCGTGTAAAAATGTGGAACGAGACGAAGAACAGTTCAATATTAGTCACGGTCACACCGTACACCGTAAGTTTCGCAACGAACGAACCGAACGTTCTCTTTGCGTTGTCCCCGCCATAATTTCTCGTGCATCTTCCGTTTTTACGGAGAAACCAACGGATTGCGATCTTTCAACGCGTCAGATTGTGTCATTTCGTAGTTACGCGAATTGCACGCTGGTTCCCTAAAATTTCACCCCCCGTCCCATCGAGACGATCAATTTCCTGCAGTTTTGAACGACGAACGGTGAACTTTAGCGTATCTCACGGTTTTCAGGAACGTCGCAACGCCGGTGTGGCCCGTCGTCAGAATCCTGGTGCTGCTCCGCCGCCTCCACCGCCGCCCCGAGGAGTCACGGCCCCGAAATCGCGAATGGCCAGCGACGACGCCGTGGAAATGCAGAGTATAGAATCGTTCAAGCTCAAGGAATCGCAGCAGAACGTTTCCGTGCCGAAACCACCGCCGACGTACTTCCCACAGGCGCGAGACGACACCGGTCGGGATTCCGATCAGGACGGGACGTCGAGGCGCACCGCTAGCCCTACGGTCGCCACGGTTCCGAAAGCTCCGGCTCCTCCGTCCGCTCAGGGAGTCGTCACCAACGGCGCGAATCCCTCGACCGGCCCCAACGCCGTCGTTGGCAGAGGCAAGGTAGCCATACGGATAGGAGCTTATTCCGGCGAGGCCAAAGCACCGGCGAAGCTCGACTTCTTGGGACCACAACCGCCGCCGCCGCCGGTAGCACCGACGCCGTTGCCCGCTGCTGCGAAAGCTCACGATGCCAAAGACTCGGCACCCGTCGCTTCCAGACTTCAAAACGAGCTGGCCGCCACGCTGCAGAGATCGAATCTTAGGAAAAAGACCGAGGGGGTACGAGAATAAATCGTCACCAATACGCGATCCCATCCATCCCGTCGAACCGTTTCAACCTGCTCATTTCCGTGTTACTTCGTTCCCGATCGCTCGACTGCCGCTCGTTCGCGTGGATTTATCAATGACCTCGTAACCGTTGTTGCTAATCGTACTGCCGCTACTTTTTATTCTAATACTCGTTGCACCGCGCGCTCTACTTGTGTTCTATTTCGCGTCAGTATTCGCTCATTTATTCGCTCCATCGTTCATCCATCGCGACGTGACTCGATGATCGTGTCGTGTTTTTTCCTCGCGTCGAATCGTCCTCTTTGCGTCTGCTCGCGCGAGCGTACGCGCTGGGATGCGATATCGCGCGGAGAAAACGTCCAGGACTGAATATTCTTTTCCCAAAAATATCCCGATTCCAAAACACGACGGAGCTTTAGACGTACCAATTGCAAGATAGAACCAAGACCGACTCGTATCACGGTTTGACGTAATTTTATTTTCCCAGGAGAATGTTGCGAAATCGACGACGAGCAGCGCGACGTCGTCGCCGACGAAATCATCGAACGACGGCCAAACGACGACCGCGGTGACGCAGAGCAACGTGGAGAAGTTGGCCGCAGTTTTGGGCAACAAAGTGACGATCAGGATCAACAACGAGAACGTCGTCGCCGCTCGTCACGATTAACGTTAACCAGCCTCGCGCGAGCATCGATTATTATCATTATTATGATTTGTACATTTTTTCTATAAATATTCTAAGCTAATTGTAAGCTACCCCGCGTCATATTATTATTATACACGTATCTACAATTTTTCATATACATGCATATAGTATACGTTTTTGTATTATTTATTGACAGGCATATCGGTCTACCAATATCCAATAGGCCTTTTCATTATAGACGGGAGATATGTTCTGCGGACACGCATCGCCGTATTGGTCAGCGTCTACTCGAAGGTTTCGGACACTTTTGTTCATACCGGCTTCATGCTTACTACTTACGAGAGTTTTGCTCATTGAAAAAGACGTCTGACGCATTTTTACGAAATCAAACGTTACATACAATCTTACATTGCATTTTGATAAATTGAATCATGTATAGTAATTTAACAGTTATTCAACAATGTCAAATAGTTGGGTAGTTGAGAATTATTTCAATCATCAATCATTTCTTCTTGCAAATAGCCTGTCTGCCAATAATTGTATTTGTAATTGTATAATGATATCAATAAATAAATTTTTATTCAATATTTAACATACGACGTGTATTGTCTCCATCTTTTCCGTGTTTTTCGGATTTCTGGACTTCTAGTGAGCGTAGATGCATTGCCAGGTACAGTTTGAAATCCGCGAGGGTCGACTTATCAATTAATCCTAAATCTTTGATGTATCATTGCAACTCGCACTCGGGATCTGTAGTATGGTCAACCCTCAGTGAAATTGTGCGTTGGACACGGATATTCCATTTATTCCTTCTCATTTTTGCGATTTTTGAAAGTCGGTTTTTCGCACGTAATTTCTTTGCTGTCGTAGATATGGATCGCTCAGCTGCTAGGCATCGATGGAGAATTTTGCAGTCGTTGTTGCGCGCCTGTGACGTCGAGCACAGCAACCCGAGTTACGCTCGTTTGAATCACACTTAATATACCATTTCACCGAATATTGAATTAATGACCACGTTGGGTTGCCGCATAGCGACGACTCGAGGCGGTCCGAAAAGTCAAGCGCCGCTGCTTGCGGTCGGGTCTTGAATGGGTGACCGTCGTTTTAGAAAATTTTGGTCGACCACGTATCCCTAGGCCTCGGCGGCTCGGATCGTACGGTTACACGCGTACGGTCGGTGCCGCAGTCCAGCCTAGGGATCTACGGATCATAAATTTGGCCCTAGCTAGCTCATGGCGCGGATCTACGGGTAGTAGCAGCCGCATCACGGCTTCCAGAAATTCTCGGGCGGCTCTGGCTAGGATCGCAGCGACCTAGACCCTGGGCATCGCACCGCACGACCCCCCCGGGCATCCGCGATCCCGAATTTAGCCCTAGCTCGGCCTAGGGAGCTACGGAACCCCACGGATGCGGCGTACGGCTCCCCACGCCGCAGATACGGCCCTGGCCAGCCGCAAAATGGCAAAAATATTGTTCAGAAATTCCCAGCTGCCTGTAAAATCGTCGAAACGAGAATAAAATTCGATTTTATAGAAAACCGAAAATTTGTTGAAATTATTTCCGGGAATCGAACCCCGCCTCCCGTCGTCGCGTAGAAACGGGGGCTGAGCGGTGGCAGAGAAACTGCCGGCCGCACTACGGTGGACGCGCCTGTGACGTCGGTGAACGGCAACCGCAGTTACAAGCGGCCGAAGATGCACGAATCTCGGTCGAAGTAACTGCAGATGATGAGGCGGTCCGGTCCGATGGTAGAGCTGGAAACAACAACCCGAAAATTTCTAAGTCCTGAAAACGACGGTCACCCATTCACAACGAGGCCCCGACGAACGCTGCTTGAGAATTCCTAACACCTCGAGCCGTACTGACACGGCAGCCCAACGTAGCAGTTACACGAAATTTCGGTCAAATGATATAAGTTTCGTGTTCGTTGATGGTAGACTTCCTTTGCCATCATGTTCTCCTGATACAAGACTCAAAAATCGACGAAAATGTAGCTCGCTCGCAAAAGGTGTATGTTGGGTTGCCTACCCCGTGACGTCATAGGCGCTAAGGGGGACTTTGAAAATTTCGAGCGAGCTCCTCGCACATCATGTTCTCCTGATACAAGACTTTAAAATCGACGGAAATTTTGCTTTCTCGAAAAAGGTGTATGTTGGGTTGCCTACCCCGTGACGTCATAGGCGCTAAGGGGGACTTTGAAAATTTCGAGCGAGCTCCTCGCACCTCATGTTCTCCTGATACAAGACTCGAAAATTTTGCTTCCTCGAAAAAGGTGTATGTTGGGTTGCCTACCCCGTGACGTCATAGGCGCTAAGGGGGACTTTGAAAATTTCGAGCGAGCTCCTCGCACCTCATGTTCTCCTGATACAAGACTCGAAAATTTTGCTTCCTCGAAAAAGGTGTATGTTGGGTTGCCTACCCCGTGACGTCGTAGGCGCTAAGAGGGACTTGGAAAATTTCGAGCGAGCTCCGCGCACATCATGTTCTCCTGATACAAGACTCCAAATTCGACGGAAATTTTACTTTTTTGAAAAGGGTGTATGTTGGGTTGCCTACCCCGTGACCTCATAGGCGCTAAGGGGGACTTTGAAAATTTCGAACGTCCTCCGTGGGTTGACCAAAATTTTCTAAAACGACGGTCACCCATTCAAGACGAGGACCCCACGAGCGCTGCTTGAGATTGTTTAGCAACTTTTGCCGTACTGATACCACAGACCAACGTGGCTCTTATAAATGAATTCCGTTAAATGATATAAGTTTCGTGTTGATTAACTTCCTTTGCTATCATGTTCTCTTGATATAAGGCTCCAAAATCGGCAGAATATTCCGTTTGCTCGAAGAATGGTGTGTTGAGTTGCAGTCTCGTGACGTCATAGGAACTACTATACTTTAAAGCGTATGGTGTTATAATCTCATCGGATAATTTTACTGAAAACTGAAGGTATTGGAATGGAAATGGAGGAAACAATACACGTCGTATGTTATATATTGAATAAAAAGTTATTTATTGATATCATTATACAATTACAAATACAATTATTGGCAGACAACTTTTTTTCTAGTATAGATATCGATCTGAATCCAACGGGAAACGATTCTACGCGTCGAATTACATCAGAGAACGGAGTGGCGACCGATTCTGAGATGTGACCCAAATCTGAGATTTTTGAAGGCTATACACTTGCTATTTTTCTCATTTTCGAAAATCGGTTTTTCCTTCGTAACTTTTCTCCTTGTGGAGATATCGATCTGAATCCAACGGGAAACGATCTCACGCCTCATGGGTCTGCCCGTGCGTCTATTCACTTAGATATACTACGTTTCCTAATTTCTATTGGACGATGAAGCTCGCGCCAATAAAACGGAGCGCCACCGACCATCGGTAACCGCGAATTGAATTGCTCAACCCATCGAATTCTCACGATGCGTGAAAGACATATCATGCGATGGTTACTCACCCTCTCACAGTGATCACGTATCAACAAACATTCGCACGCATCGTCATCCCCGATTGTCGCAATGTCTTTGGGAGTATTCGCGCGTGCGTCGGTGAAATCGATTTTTGCTCAATTCACGCTCTTCGCTCTGTACCGTTTGCGAATATGTTCGCGCTAACAGGCTACCGACAATTGGTAATGTCAAGATCTCATGCTCGTTTCCAAATTTATCAAATTCAAATTAATCGCAAAACAACCCTCGAATTACAAACTAATACTCTCGCGGAAGGAAATTCTCAATTCAAATGTTCCTTTCGGCACGAGAAACTCGTCGAGAGATTCGATACGTTTTCCAACGAAGTTCCAAGTTCTCCGCACTTCGCGATTCTTCCGTTAACGAAATTCTCATTTCACGATACACAGAAAAGCGCCTCGGACAAATCTCGTTAATTTCCGTATTTTCAAACTCCTTTCTCGTGCAACTTCAGAAATTCTGTTCTTCGGATAAAAATTCTTTCCACTCACGTACCTTAGAATCTTCTTCTTCTTTCGTGGCAGTTGAATCAGGATCGTCTGTAACGCGTGAGGTGGGAAAATGAAGAAATCTAGCTCTCGCGAGAATCGTGCCAAAAACTCGATGCAAATGATTAAACGCAGAGAATCGGAATCGCTAATTTCAAAGTTTGGCAATGTTCTCGCGCGAGGCTCTTTGCTATCGTGATTAAGACGTAAGTTTTGCTATATTTGTTATAAAGGACGAACAGTTAGTGTAGGGTGCTTTACACAGTCTGATATCGGAATCGTCGGAATCGTCTTGTTCTTCGTTTCTCTTTCTTTAAACCTCGATTTTGGGACCGCAACCAATGGCCGTGACGAAAAAACAAACAAAAAAAGTACGACGCGACACTCCGATCGAACTTGTCAACTCGTCTTCGGACATTCGATCTTCGCGTCGATCGACAGTTTCTCGTATCCCCTCTGGAGCGACAGACCCGTTACGATGAAATGAAAAAATCATTCTCCTCCTTCAAATCGACGACATTTGCACGCTGCGCAGCTGCATTTCTCTACGTCTCTCTCTCTCTCTCGTCATTTTCGTTGCGCTCGAAGCCGGTTTTTCGCATTCTCGGTAAACAATATCCCGTTATATTTGTACGTTGTTGTGCTCGCTTGAAAAAAAAGAACAGTAGAGTCAAAAATTGAACCATCGATTCGAGAAAAACAACGATATTGAAATTTATTATCCATCACAACTTTTCGAAAACTGCATCGTTTGTCCTCGTCGAGAGAAGAGAAACGCATCGAATCCAACAAACCAACGTTCAATGATCCTGTCACCTGGATAGAAATTTAGTTTTAACAATTTCTCGCGTGATTTTTTTTTCAATGTTTTTTTACAGCAGCGACGAATTTGTGGCGAAAACCCCATTTGCGACAAAATCATCGAGCATCATTCGTATTATTGCAAAGTGTTAACCGATATGAGAAGTATTCGATCTGACGAGTAACCGAGAAAATTTTGTTCGTTCCGAAAAGTTGTAAAATTGATTCGTTGATAGAAATTGGACACAAATTTGTATAATACACAAGTAAATCACGTATGATTCGGGATGAAAAATAAGAGGACCGCAAATAATTAGGTGCAAAGAAATTTCTGTCCGAGATGAAATATCGAAGAAAAAGCGTTTAACAATCGTCGATCATTCGAAAATGTGATTTCGTTGTATAGAATGTATTTAAATATCGTGCCGATTGATCGTTGCCGATCGAATGCTCCTTCGATCGGCAACGACTCGGATGAAAATCATTCCTGTTTCGTTTCAAAAACGCATCGATTTTCACGAATCTCTAGAAACAATAAAACGCCTAACGACATCGAGGACAAATTCATTTTTTTATATATCTATAATCTATTACCATTGATGCATTTTCGGAAGTTTTGCAATTTTAATCGACGTAAGTTTCGAAATAATATTTTTCCAAATAATTTATTTCAACGACCATTTTTTTTTTCTTTCCTGTTTTTTTCTCTTTTCATCTTTCGTTGTCGAGTGAAAAAGTTTGGTGGCAAGTAGAAACGTGAATCACAATTCTCGGGGTAATGAGATTCGTCTGGTTTCGGAGGACGATTCGAGAACTCTTTCGATTGAAATTGCCAAACTATGACTGAATGGTTCTATTACAGTATGCCCTATTACCTTTCGCTACTTTATGTTTATAAATATCTAATATTATTTATCTTTATCTCGTGTTACAATTAGTAGTGAATTTTGTATAATTATTAGTCTTTCTATTGCATTTATGAATCTTTCGCAATAATTCGTTAACGCGCGACAATGCGATCGGTATCGTTAATTATTGAAAATATTATTTCCATCGTGAGGGCTGCCACAATTAAAAGTTACAGACAATGATTATTTAGTGGTTATCTGTTATTTAAAATTTGCTCCGTCTCGTTTTTCAGTTTCTTGTCTATTCGTTTTTGTTGGCTCCGTTTCCTTCGTTCGCTCAAAATCATCGTCCCCTTCAACGTTTACGATACATTTATATTGTTACACATAGGAAAACGAGCGGACGACGAAATTTCGACAATTTGGAGTAGAATTGTGCCCGAATTTTCTAGAAACCTGCTGCCCGGTGTTTTCCACTTTCGCTACGCGAGGAACATCGCGGAAAAACCAAAATGTCACAAACTGACGAATGAAAATACAATTATTTCCGCATTTTTATTTGTACGTATTGCAGCGACAAAAAAATTGAAGCAGAAATTCAAATAAGCTGAGCAGAAGCAACGCGAACGAATTTTCAACAACGAATCACTTTGCTGATGAAAGAAAAAAAACGACGGCAAATCTAAAATCGTTCGCGTATTCTACTCCAATTGATTGAACTTCGTGAAATACAACAACCATCCATCCTCGAGTGTTAGATAGTTAAGAGTAAATCGTTACGTTATCATTTGTTCATATAATATAGAATAAAATATCACAGTTCTGTTCGTACCATCGCCAATCGCAATATTTTTCCTAGATCGCATCATCTATAAACAATTATCATTCCTCTCTCTCGCGCGCTCTTTCTCTCACTCTCTCTCTCTCTCTCTCTCTCTAAATCTTCGAGCATCGTTATCGTACATTTAATAATTAATATCATATATATAATATAGATTTGTTAAAATTCATTTAAACATTTGAAATGACCTCGATCACATGCGTACATTATTGATCGTTCGGTACACTGATCGACCGAGTTTTCTTAAAATCGTCACCTTTTCAGTACGGCAAAAACACAATTATTTCACTCCTGGCGATATCGCGTTCTTCGCCAAAGATTCGAATACAACTAAGAGTATTGCTAGGGAATATCTCCGTTGGGTGAGAAAAACAAGAACCAATCGTCTCGTTTCGCGAAAAACGGCCTCGAATTCAGGACTACCCATTGCTACGCCTCCGCAGCGGCAACTTTTCGCGCTCCGGCGCGAGGCTGGCTGTCAACTTCCAGGCGCACGGCTGTCGCGTTTCGTTGCGCTTGCTATAATATTCGTCTCGTTTAACTTGGTTCCGTTTTCTATCCGTGGTATTTCCCTCTTTTTCCGTTCCGCTCTCGCGACGGGCGAGATCAAATATACGAGACAAAAGACCTACAACGGAAAAAGCAAACATGCGACAAAAATCTGTGAAGTTTGGACGGCTTATCTGAATGTCTGGAACTCGCCTGATCGTTATCCCATTTTTTCTACGATCATTCAATATTTCTTACCGAAATCCATTCGCGACGAGAGATACATATTTTTTTATTCGGCAGGCGCATGGCTTTTATCGAGGGATGAACGAGAAAGAATGGCGAACAAATCAAACAAGTAGACAAGTAATTGGAGAACATGAAAATAAGAGTGCTCGGCAGGATTACGAAACGAGAGAATGCACGCTCGACGGAACGAAAGCAGATGCAGCCTGTATTTCTTTCAACATGATAGTTTATTAAACGAAATAATAATTATAATCATAAATGGAACTAAAAGTTAATTAGACAGAAAAGAAATCACAATTAAAGCATAGGGGTGCCTGTCTGGATGTACGTTCCGTGTCCCTCGTCTCCATCTCCCTCCCTCCCCCGCCCCGCCGGCGCAACGTCAAAAACAAAAACAAAAAATACGCAAACTCTTTCTCAGCCGTTTCCCTGTCTCGCCGTCATCCCTACGGTGCTTCGCGGTTTTTAGCCTTCCCTTCGTATTTTCGATTGATCATGAATCCCTCCGCCGCGACGTTCATTTTTTCTCACCTGTCCAATTGTTTCTTGTTCTGTCGATAAAGCTTGGTCTTTCATCTTTCTTTTCGCCACAATATGCGATCAACGTGTGTTTTACTTTTGTGTTTTTTACGTTCTAGTCTTTCAGGCACGACTTTTTTCCAAAAAGCTTTTTTTCCAGAAATTTTGACCGACCAGCCATTTTTTTTCTACGATGCTTCGAATACAGGACTCGTTTCCCTCTTTTGGATATTCGATTGTTTTCGAAAGATTGATTCTTTACTCGTCAGATCTATTCGAATCGTTACTTCGTCGTCGGTCGATCGTTTGTTGGAGAAAAAAATGAACGCGTGGCATTTTTCTACGTCTATTGCGCGTAAGTCGGAAATAATGAGGAAAATCCAAAAAAGTGATTATAATATCTCGTAATAATAGTAGAATATCATAACTTTATTAATAACAAACTAATAATAAACAACTTGAGCACAGGTGAGGCGCGTCGCGATTTTATCGCACCCAATGGAAAATAAAAAGAGAAAGGATGAAGAAAAAAAAAACAATGATCCGTCCAAAGATTTCGAAAACGATTTTCAAAAAATACCATTCGAATTCCCCGCGACGAAATCGCGACGTCGCCATAACAAGAAATCTATCTACACTGTTCCTTTTATTTTTGTCATCGTTATTATCTCTCTCTCTCTCTCTCTCTCTCTCTCTCTCTCTCTCTCTCTCTCTCTCTCTCTCTCTCTCTCTCTCTCTCTCTCTCTCTCTCTCTCTCTCTCACACACACACACACACACACACACACGCACGCACGCACGCACGCACGCACGCACGCACGCACGCACGCACGCACGCACGCACGCACGCACGCACTCACTCGCTCTCTCGCTCTCTTGCTCTCTTACTCTTGCCCTCTCGCTCTCTCTCTCTCTCTCTCTCACTCACTCACTCACTCTCTCTTTCTCACTCTCTTCCACTCTAATTAGTCGCTTTTCTGAAAAATTGTGTTCGTTTTATTTTGACTAAACCTTTAAATCGCCGAATATTCTCTTTTATCGGAAAACAATGATAAAATCATGCAACTTCGTTTCGTTTGTTTTTTTTCTTTCGCAATCGTATCATCAGCGTGCGTCGTCTCAACAGTAACATTTTGACGAACCCTTCCCACCCTCCGTCACTCAAAAATACATATATAAATACATATATAAATATATATGTATATTTATATATATATATGTATATACATATTTATATAATAAATATATAGCATATGTAACATATATAATATATATTTATATATAATATATATGTAAATATATACTTTTTTCTTTTCCATACATATATATAAATATACGAATTGAAACTATATAAAAATAATATAATAGTAGCAGTGATAATAATGACAATATTAATAATATATTATTAATGGATAATGGTAATAATAAGGATTCTCTTCTTGTTTTTCTCCTAGTTGAAAATGATAATGATAATGATAATAACAATAATAATAATAGCAATAATAATAATAATAATGATGATAATAATAATATAAATTGACGTAATTAATCGTACATATTTCTATCTATCGTAGTCACGTCAAAATGAATACTGCTGGACTTTACACTTTCGTCGTCGTCGTCGTCGTCGTCGTGGTCGTGAGTGTCGGCGTCGTCGTTGTCGCCTGTCCAAGTCTTTCTTTATATAATGGACATTTTTTAGACCCCCTTAACATTTAATCCTAATCTTAGTCTTACAATA
Organism: Arge pagana; assembly: GCA_963969455.1. Lineage (NCBI taxonomy): Eukaryota > Metazoa > Arthropoda > Insecta > Hymenoptera > Argidae > Arge > Arge pagana. Next base: position 12,711,021 of record OZ018315.1, on the reverse strand, counting down.
ATTATATGTCTATACCTTACACACCTATTAATAATAATAATGATAATAATAATAATAATCATAATAATATTAATAATAATAATAATAATAATAATATAATATTTATCTATATATTTATGTAATAGATATTTACAGGAAAGTTATCGCGTTGCCAGGCTTCGTGTTCAACACAATTTTTTTACGCGGCAACGGATACTCATGTGCTAAACGACGCTCCCCTACCATTTTCTTTTATTTTTTCATAATCTATTCGTCTCTTTGCACTCGCCTCGATTTTTCACATTTCTTATTTTCTCCGCTCTCTTCTCGCTAACAGTTTTACCATTCGATGTACCGATACGATTCGTCAGTCGCGTATCAAGTCCCCAGATTTGCCTCTTGTTCGCCGATTTTTCATTTCCAGTTTGCAGTTTCCTCTCGTTCCTCCGATTCCAGCCGATGCTCGCCACGGTTTCTCTCTTCTCGCCCCCAGTTCGAATCGATTCCTTCCCAGCGGATGCCCGAGTTGATCCGTTGAAACCATCCGATTTATCCCTCGGCTACCTCCTCGCCGTTCACTCGTCGAACGTCGATTTTTTCCCTCGGCAACACGGCGATGCTCAACGACGGCCTCGATTTTCCTCGGCTGGTTCGATCGACTCGGGACCAAAGGTTCCACGCAACGATGACGCGGCGACGTTTGTCGGCGAATTCGATACAGCTCGTAACGAACGATCACTCGATGATGACGACGATGACGACGAGGTGCACGCAGATTTTCATAATCGTCGAATCTGAGCTACGTTAACCGATTTCCATGGCGACGCGAACTCGAAGCTTGGCTCGCGCAAGAACGCGACAACAAAGTCCTCCTCCCCCGAGGAGGAAGAGGAGGAGAACGAGGATAAGGAGGAGGAAGAGGAGGAGGAGGGGGGAAGGAGGAGGAGGTGGTGGTGGTGGTATCGTTGAGTGGGTACCGACGCGACTCCTGGGAGTCAGGTTCCCTCGAGAATCGTAGACAAACGACGAGTCTGCCTCGTCGCCAATCGTCCGGATTCGTGGATACTTTGGTAGTAGTATGGTTCCATGGTCGTCGAGAAACGTCGAGTTACTGCTTCTCCTTGAGGCCGCCTAGAAGAGCGTGACTTTCCATCGTCGCGCTGAGATTTCCTAGATTACCGATACCAAGATTCCCCAAATTGCCAAGGTTCCCTAGGTTCGGTTGATGAGCGTAATTCCGAATTTGATGGAGACTGATCAACTGGTTCGGGAAGGATGCGGCGGCGTTCTGGTTGCTCGTCGTCCCGCTCGTCACGCCGGCCGACGAGGTGGGCGAGGATTTCTGCGAGTTGAACGCCTCGTAGAGGTACGGTCTCGAGGCGGGGTGATGGCTGCCCGGGTAATGGAGGTGATTCAGGGGGTTGAGGGGATGCTGCATCGACGATATCGAGTTGATCGAGATCGAGGAGATCGGCGTGAAGGCCGAGGAGCTGTTGGGGTGCGGGTTGCCCGGCTGCGGCGTTTGTTGTCGCGAGTCGTTCTCGATCGGTTCCCGATGCCCGTGCGGCAGAATCATCTCGGAGTTTTGGTTCTGATGATAATCCACCGAGTGGTGATGGGGGAGCCGATCGTGGAGGTCCGATATCATCGAGTCGGGGCTGACCTTCGGCCAATAGTGGTCCTGGTGATGGGCCATCGCGTGTATCGACGGCCTGAGGCCGGTACCGATGATCGGCGGACGCTTGTCGGTTCTCTCGGCGTGCTTCTGCATGTGCTTCGCCAGATAGGTCTCCTGGGTGTAGCTCTTGCCGCAGTATTGACAGATGTGGGTTTTCAGGTGTTTCGACTCCTTGTGCTTCGGTATGTGCTCGAGGAGCGAGGGCTCGTCGGAGAAACACTTGTAGCACGAGTTACACTTGTACGGTTTATCGGTCTGGTGACACCTCGAGTGGCTCTGGAGGTTGCTCAGCTGGCTGAACGCCTTCGTGCAGCCCGGGTGCCGGCATTTGTACGGTTTGTCGCCGGTATGCGTGCGGATGTGCTGCTGGAGATGGCTGAGCTGAGTGAACTTCCGCTGGCAGATCTCGCAACGGTACGGTTTTATCCCCAAATGAATGCGCGTGTGCTGCGACAGGTAGGAAGAGTTGGCGAACGCCTTCGCGCACTGCGTGCACTTGTACGGTTTTGCCTCTCTCATGTGGATCTGCGTGTGCAGCTGCAGGTCCGCCTTGCTCCCGAATATCTGCAACGTGACAAACGAAACGAGATCAGTCGGGCGTCGGCGCGAAAATACGTAAAAAAAATACAAAAAACGTCGCGATATTCCGCGCGGCGTAGACCCGATCGTTGGGTCGCGTAGCGCGTCGTCGAAAAAACTAGAGAGGAGGAGAAGGAAATAAGATTCACGAATCGCAAGGTTCTCGGTACGCTTGTCCGGGAGAATAGGTACGCGGCGGGTCGCGGAGAGCATTCGAAAGAGACAAAACGAACGAAAGCGACGAAAATAAATAAACGAGGAAACGATTTGCCGCGCGCGGCTCGCTCGACGAACCGCCAGGGCACGCTCCTCCGGGGAAGTTTCGGGGAAGCGTGGAGAGTCGAACGTTCCGATGCCGGATTCGAAGGTTCTCTCAGGAGCGTCGAACGCGAAAGGCCGAAGAAGTGCATCGCGTCGTTGCGACGTCGAAATTCGAGCTTTACGGAGGCACCGGCGAAATCTTTCGCCGGGAGTCTCGTCCTTGCTGCGATCTTTCACAGACACGTTCGCGACGACAGGATTTCGTCTCTCTAGAAAATCTTTCGGCCCATTAGCTCCGCGTACCCGTTACCTGGCTGGTTATAAATAAATTCCAAGGAGGAACTCGCGCAGCAGCCACAACCGCATGCGAGAGAGGTTGGCCTTGTCTATCATGGAATCGCCCGGGGGCTACCTGACTGCCCGTACGGCTACCGCATAGAGACGCCTCTGCTCATAAACCACGGACCGCACAAATAATTCATCATCGTCACGAGATTCTTAGATATTAGGGATCTCCGCCGGCTTTGTTCCGTCCGAAGGCACACCGCGTCCATCTCGTGCCCCCACGTTTTCCATCTCTCACGCGCGTTTCCCTCGCCCCGCGCACCGCGCCCAACGCCGCGTATATGTAATCTCGTCGTTTCCCAATGCCTCGCGTTTCCTCTGTCAAAAATCCCGCCGCCTTAACGGATTGCGCTCTCCAACGATTCGCGCTCGCCGACGAATCTACGAAAATTCGGTGGTACTCGACGCTCCGGTCGATTCGAGCGTAAGGATAATTTAACAGCTGACGGCACACGTCCTTAACGCGCGTTCGCCATATTCTTTTTTTTCCCAGTTCCTCCTTTCCAAATTTGTCCTTGCAAAAGTCAAGTTCGCGTTTATAAGAGGCCCACGTAACGTATCGCCTCTGGCTGTATACGAATTGCGGAGACAACGAGAGAACGTGACCTAACCTATCCTAGTCTCGCCGTGTGTTTTGGCGATCGGTTCACGGTTGAAAAAAAGAGTGGGAAAAAAAGAGAGAGAAAGAGAGAGAGAGGGAGGAAGAGAGAGGGAGGCTGATCGCAGACGTACGAACCCGTACCGAGCAGACGTAGAGAGGAGTCGCGAGAAAAGAGAGGGGGCAGGTAAAAAAGAACAACAACGAGAAAAAGAGGGAAAAAAACGAAACGGTGATTCGCGAATGACCGGGAGATCTATGAATGCGTAATCGCCTAAGAATAAAACGGTCGTGCGGAGACCCTTCGCTATTCGATTACGTGCATCGACGAAAACCTGGCGCGATCGTCCATGAAAATCCCTCGGATATATATATATATACATATTTTTATGCCTATTTTTCGCCTCCATGTACGTACGTTTCCTTCGACGCGGACCATTTTCGCGAGAAATGGATCGCGTTGGTACATATAGATCCGTCGACCGCGAAACCGATCGCTACGTATCGCTGTGTATCTGGTGAGAAGAAAAAAATTGAAACTTTCCCGAATTTTCCGTTATTTTTTTCTCTTTTCAGCCGAAGGTAATATACTCGTGAAGTTGTATAAAACTATTTGGACCGAATTGCGAAGGAAGAAAATTTATCGTCTATTCGCATTTTGCCAGCAGTGTTCGCGTGTTTGGAATATTTCGTGGCCACTTTTCGGTGGAATGACAATAGAAAATTATTCATCTCGTATTATTAAAATCCTCGCGTCGATCTCTGTGATATTTCTGTTCCGACTCTTTTCTTGGGTTTATTGCTCTTCTTTTTCTTCTTGTTTTTCGCTTACCTCTCCACCGGCATCGGTTTCTCGAAACCGTTCGGTCGACCACGATAAGAAACCGAACGGAAGTGGTGTGATATACCGAACGGTACATCGTAATTGGACTAATTTTCATTTCCGCGATTTTTCGCGCAACAGGGAAGCGCATACCGCAGCGGGACGATGGACTCCGCGCGCTTAAAACGTTTCGTTTCTGTTAAAACTCTGGATGATGCCCCCAGGTTCGTCGTTCCACGGCTCGCCTCGGTATGGTGGGAAAAGAAGACATTTTTTACAGGAGGTTCTCGTTTACGACTGGTAATTGTTGCATGGCAATCGAAGCATTCCGTCGAGTTTCACGGAATCGCGCGAGGATAGTTAATATTCTCGAAATGGGATTTTAGAGACGATGAAGCGGACAGGCATCGCCTGCGGGCCAACGAGTAACGAGCAACGGATTAAAAACCGCAAAATCACACCTGGAGCAAAAGTCTTAGGGGAAAGAATAACAAAAGAATCGCGCGCACTGCTCTCGTCGGGGCAACAATCAAGTTAGACATTTTTCTTCTCACCTTCTCCGCGAAAGTTTCCAAATTTTCGACATCTTGCCCGAACCTGGACAACTCCCGACGCGAGTCTGCCAGTTATGTCGGAGAAAGATTTTCGCTCGGTTGAAAGCCACGGAGCGTTTTTGCTCCCGTTACTACCGATGGCAACGAGAATAATAATGGAAGAAAAAAAACTCGGGTTCGTCACGGGGATATCGGGGTAGAGGCAGGTACTAGGTATTTACCCAACGAACGGAAACGGCATTTCGAATTTTTCACTCGGTTCCGATTTTCGCGCGGCTCGGAAACAATCATTCTTCCTTCTTTGATCCACGTTGTTTACGAAAGAACGACGAACGATTGAAAAAAATGCAGCGAGAAAATTCATTTTACGGGCGGAATATCGGGATCGGTAAGGAGCACTTCCGTTCGCGAAATTGTCGCCTCGCGACGAGGGAGAAGCGAGAAGAAGTAAAAAAATGAATGAAAAAAAAAAGATCGTATCGTTGAAAAAAATCAGCAGCGGTCCATCGATCGACGTTCGTCGTGTCGTAGAGTAGCGAAGCTGGATCCGTCGAAAAAAGAGGTAAAAAAATGAGCGCTGAAACATATATTCGAAAAAGTTTTTGTGGTAGCGCGCGAGTAACGTTTGTTGGCAAAAATAAACCTGACAAATGTCATTCCGAATGCCTTTGATCGACGTTTTAATTACGTTCGATTCGTCACAGTCTCCGAGGTTCGCGTCGTCTTCGTCGTCGTCGTCGTCGTCGATTGGCGATATTTTCAAGTTTTGTCGGAGGAAGACGAAAAAAAAGTGCGTGCCGCCGGTTGCGTCCGTTTATCGTCGAAGTCGACGTCGCCGCGCATACATCGGAGGAATCACTTTGAATCTCTTTGGATTCACACGCGTCGCCGCGGCTCATTACGATCGAGAGAAGGTGAATATTCAAATTTAATTTGTGGACGGTTCCCCGAGGCTAAAAACCCACACTACTATTTTGCTATTTCATACGTATGACTGGCAGGCTCTCTTAAGGACAAGTGGACGCCGCGTCGCGCCGTCGTTGATGAACCACGCGGGGCCGCTCGTTCGCCTTCTTCTTACCGTGGCCGAGGAATAATTAAAAAATCAATTTCAATCTCAAAAAGCAACGTAGCAAATTAACGGCTCGATATTAGGCAACGTTCAAAGGCGAGCGAGCGAGTCATATGTAAATTTCGTTAACGAGTCGACGTTTTTCGTCGCTTCGTTTTCTTTTTTTCAATTTTTTCATATTTTCTTTCCACCTCTCTTTCGAGCGAGCACACCTCTTCTCTTTCCGCTTTCTCCGGGTTCGTCCCGGCCCTCGGAGTTCCCGGTTCCCAGTACGCGTTTCCGCGCTACTTTCCGTCGCTTTTCTAGTCTCTCGTCCAAAAAAATTCCGCGTCTCGCGGGTTCCTCGACGATTGCGTGGAATTTCATCCGAGGTTCGCAATTTATAATTTATTCGGCGCGTCAATGGTCGCGCGCGATCGGTGGAAGCACGTGAAAATCACGAAGGTGAGGAATGGAAGTGAAATTGGCTGGAGACAAGTGGGAGCTCCAAAGCAAATGCGCGGGACGGTGGAGGCACCGATGAATGAAAGAGTACGAAAAGAGCGTGAAAAAGGTAATGAAAAAAAGTGCGTTAAGGGAAATGGATGACTAGAAACGATGGTCGAGTACGAAGTCGAATGAGAAGACTGTATAGAAGAGGCGAATCTCGAAGAGAGAAAGGGGGTGAAAAATTTGGAAACGCACGCGTAAACCAGGGAAATTAATGGGCAAAAGAGAGGAGACGAAACGCGGCGGCGTTGACGAGAAACGCCGGAGAAATAACAATCATAATAATGATGCCGGAATAAAGCGTGATCGTAGAAAGGTAGTAACATTACCGCGTCCGCGAGATGCGGCGCGGGGGTAAAAAATCAAATGTTTCCGAGCTACCAGCTGCCAAGTTTCAAAATGATATATCAGAACAGGTATCACACGCTACGCGGGTATACGCGGCGCGACCAACACGAAGGACCAAATAATGATCAAGGACCGAAAACCTGTTTTACTTGAATACAGCGAGAGATGAAGAGAGAGAGAGAGAGAGAGAGAGAGAGAGAGAGAGAGGGAGAAAGAGAGCGAGAAGGAAAGAGGCCGGCATACAGACGCGAATCCACGCTCCACTCCACTTACACACGGAACTTACGCGTATAAAGAGTTCTCATACGCGACTTTTGACCAGGTAGAGTGGTCCCGCACACGGCACACGGCACATCGCACACAGCACACAGCACACGCGACCGTCCGCGACGAATCCTCGAATTACATAAGTTACGACGAGTCATATTGGTCGTGTTATATGGCCGATACCGACGGATAGACCGTCGCGCGGGGGACCACCGTCTCGTCTCGTTTCCACAATCACCTAGAACCGCGACCATATCTATCCTTATCACGATTCTACTTTCATTTCTTTCGCATTTATTTATCACGTTTTTTCCTCTTCCTCCTCGTGATGCTCATTCACGAAGTTGCGTTAACCTTTCCTCGCCACATCGTTATCGGTCGCCTAATAATCTGGATTTCCGTACTTTTTACCTCGAGGAAAATCTACAACTAGATGAGTGTCGACCGCGCTCCTCAGATGCACGTCTCGCATCGCTTCGTTCGCCAAACGGCATCTTACTACCACCGCAACGACCCCCGTTTTTCCCCCGATAGGTACGACCTTCCTCCGAAAGCTCGAATCTCGCGTTTGCTTGTTCAAACACCACCGCGCGTATTACTCCGCGATCACGATGGATATTTGTAATTGGGAAGAAATTGGAATTCGATCGTTGAACGGTGCGATCTCGGATAAGATTATGATAAACGACGCGTCGACGCGATTCTCGCGTGTCGCGACAAAGGAAGTTACGCGAATTAATCGCTGAACGGCGACCGCGAATGAGTAGTACCGTAAAACTTACGTCGCGTAATCAAGCGCGCGTATCGTGTTAATGATAAACCGTCTTTACCGCACACGAGGTTTCCGTGATGCGATTGGGGAATTTTTTTTCTTCCCGAAACGAATTTCATCGCGTGAAACCTTGAAGTTCGAGCGAGAATTTGAACGAAAATTCTGCGACGAGAACGATCTGATGGAAATCGATCGTTCTTCGTTCATGTACATGTATAAATAAATATATTTTTTCACGGATATCCCGATGTTTCAATTTTTTTCTCTCTCCAGGCTCCTTGTTATCTATGCATCTTCGACAAGTTTTCCTCTCGACCTCGCACTTATCGTTCTTCAGCCCGGGTTCGAAAAATAATTTTTCTTCCCCGCTTCATCGTGGGGTCTCGTCTCGTTTCCTCGTCGCCTTTTTTTCGCCTATCACTCGTTTTTTCCTAAGGTCGTTTCCCGCGTGGCATCTTCATCATCTCTTCCTCGTCGCCCGTTCCGCGAGCTTCCATCGATTCAATCGCGACTAATTTCACTCCTCCGATTTTCATCGGATTGATCGTTATTACGATCGCGAGGCGCGCGCGTAAGCCCGACGGCGAAACGAATACGGTGTACTTTCATCAACTCGATAATGTCGGAGCGTAACTCGTCGATAATGACTATTCGATTAGGCAAAGATCTATTGACGTCAAAATTCGCCAAGACTGCCGTCACGTTCGAGAGAAATGACGAGGCAATCGGCTGCGAGGAAAAAAAAGGCACAACCAAGCGAAAAAAACGCACGGAGGGAGAAAAAAAAATGCCCGGAACAAACGAACGTCTCATCCGCGTTCGTCTCTCTCGGTCATCATCGGGGCACGAATTTTCAAAAGATTTCGTTTCCAGCTCGGAATTTTACCCCGAGGCCGGGGCGAAAGATGCGTTTACGAATGCGACCTACTCGAAATCTGCTGCGTGCATCGCGATTGTGACGTAATTCCACAATAAAAACAGCCGCAAAATCTTTCTACAATCTCTGTTTGCTCGCCGACCTTTTTTCCCGGCGGCAACCCTTCACGGCTTTCATTCCCCCCTTTCTCTGCCCCCCTAATTTTATTATTTATCGAGCACGCGGCAGACGCGTGCTACTCGAAAACGCTCGACCCCACTCGTCTCTCTCCACTGCCCCGTGTTTTTAACCATTGCAAAACGCTGCGCGACGTTTTCCAATTTTTCCCAAATTACGAAGACGTCGAACCGATTTACCGATAATTTACAATTTTTTCCCGTGCCCCACTCGACTCGAGGATACCACCAAATTGTTCGGTTTTTGGCGAGAAGTATTCGAAATTGTGAGGCTGGATCGCGAAGAATCGGGGTTTTGCGAGGAGCGTGGGAGGCGACGAACGAAACGTTCGAGGGGACTGGAATTAATAAGATAAACTACGGTTGGGAACTCATCGGCGTTGTTGGAGAGATTTTTCAAGTTTCTCGACAAACATGCCGATGACGGATCACCGCGATACGTTCCACGCGCAGGAACCTCCGGATGGAGAGAAAAGAGGACGCGCTTAAGTGCCTTTTTGAATTTCGGCATTTCCAAAGTCCGTCTTCCTTTCCTTTTCATCTCCTCCTCGCTCCTCTCCCGGGGATCCTCGGTTCGGCCAGCTTTCCGCCCCGCCGTTTCTCTCCTACGCCGCCGCCGCTGCCGCCGCCCTCCTTTTTCTCAATGGGCCAACTATAATCTGTGATTCTTTGCCCCGTAAGCTCGCATTGCCAATTTCACGGATAAGTAGACCTACCATTCAAATCCCCTTCCGAATTTCAGACTTTTAATCCATTTTGACACGTATACGTGCCACGTCGACGCATCACGGAAAATCGCTTCCGCCCCTCCTCGTCTCGACCGTGTTGCGACCGAAAACGGAAAAACAGCTCAGGATGGAGAATGAAAATCTAGGTGACGACGACGACGACGACGACGACGACGAGGATGAAAAAGCAAAGAGGCAAATATTTTGAAATGGTCGAGTCGAAGGTGAACATTGCTAATGAGTAACGAGGCGAAGTTTCCAACGGGAAATGTGACGAAGCGCGAGAGACGAAGAAGGATGAAAGGTGGAAAATTGGAAAGAAAAATAGCGGGACGAGGCAACATGTACGTGGCGGAGGGATCGTCGTTACTCGCGCAGTTGATTCTCCGTGCCTCGGTTCGATTCTTCTCGCTGGATCTCGATATCGAGTCGATTGCCGATGCCGGATATCGATATCGACTCTTTACGGATCCTCGTAACCACACAGCGACGTGACACACGCAAATTCTATACCTATATTTACGCTTCGCTGCGGTAACCGCGATCTTTTCTAGGTGCCCCCAACAACGAACGGACGAAATTGATCCATTTCGACGAGAATTCACAGTTAGATTCTTCGACTCGATTCGTTCGTTTCGCCGGACGACGGACAAAAGGACGAAGATTAATATAAAATATAAAACGTACGCAGCGATGTCTAACGATTTTATACTCCCGCATATCTGCCCCCCGAGTTTATCCAACGAGACACCGCGAACCGCTTCCGGTCGTTGTATCAATCGTTCGACGAAATTTCCATGGCCACCATTAATCGTATCGGCGAACGGGAAAATCATCGTTTCCGCTGCGCAACGTTTGAAATATTTTTCGCACGGATTTCCGGACGATTCGAAAATATCCGCCGCCCGCGAAGTAATCGCGCATAAGATGGTAGGAAAATCTGCGGTTGGCATGAATGACGAAGGATAATCGACGGACATATTCTGGTCGCGCGTGAAAAAAGGAGGGAGAAAAAATTGAGACTATCGGTAATCGAGAGAAACTTGCGAGAAACGTGGCGCGAGTGTTTTTTTTTCTCTCGTTCTCCATTTCCGCGGACGAGGCCGTCGAGGTAAATGCATAAGCAACGAAAAGCCTAAATATATGCGCTTCGGGCGGAGAGAAGAGAAATGGGGAATCGGGGAAGATTTCGATGCACCGGATCCGGACGGCGCGGCGAGGGTTGGCAAAGACGCGCGGATGTCGAGGTATTAGCTCGACTCGCGTAGATCCTCGGCGGCGAGGAACGAGCCCTTAATGAAAGCCAACGGAGGGAGAAGGGGATTTTTTTACCTCTCTTTCCGTATCGCGCCTCGCGGTACTTTATATACGGATGTGCGCGCGCGCTTGTGTCTCCCCTATAATATACTCGCGCGCGAGCGTGTGTGCGCGCGGAGAGGAACCTCCGTTCCCGGGGACGGGTGTGGATGCTGGAGTCGCGGGTAGATACCACCCTCGGACGGATAGCCGCGCGCGGCACGTTGTGCGGAGGAGGAAAAATTTTTTGTTATAAAAGACCAAAAATAGAATTCGAAGGGCGGGGAGAGAATTTTTTCTTCGTGCAGGTCGTCGCAACGGTTTTTTTATCCGAGGAAGAAATATGGTATCCTGTGCGGTACTCAAGCCAGTTAATATGTCTACTGTTTTATTTTAAGTCACATCCTACCAAGGCAACCTTAATGCGTTCTGTATAGATTCGGTTCAACTGACGTATCGTGGCTTTCGTGTTAACAAACAAAACCGGAGCCATGGACGTCGAGGCGGGGTGGTAAAAAAAAAAAGAAACGGAAAAAAAACGAGAGGGAACGCAGCTACGCGGTGAAATACAAATTTGCCGAAACGAAGGAGGCTGGAAATGTTGGGGAGAAAAAACGAAATCGGCGGGATCGGGGAACAAACCCGAACGACGGACGAATAGAAATCAAAGAACGCGCGATCTGGAGAAATTTCTCGCGTGCGCGATCATCAGGAAAATATGTCGGACGTGAGGAAAATATTGACAAACGTAATGAGAAAACGTTAAAAAACGTGTGTAAAAACGTATGCAAGAACTCTCGTCCAGCATTCGCGACTATCATGCTCGTAGAAGTGAAATTAGAGAATGAATTGTGGTCTTGCGAGAAGAAAAAATTGATTGGGATTCAAAAAAGCGGCGGCGAGTGGTAGAAAAAATGGAGGAAAAAGTGAAATATGTCAACGTGCGAGTCAGCAGGAACCACGTGGGAAGATAAGATGAGAAAAGGGAGAAAGTAAAAAAAAAACGACAACGAGGCATTAATCGTCCATCAGCTGTTAATTGTGGAAGGAAATAAGAGGACGAAACGTCGCCATAGATTCGGCGGCGTTGCGAGAGGAAGAAAAAAGACGGAAAAAAAGGGCTCGGTATCGGAGGAGCAAAAAAAGCGGGAGGAGAATAAAAAAAATTGCAAATCGAACGGGTGCAAAAAGAAGATAGCTATAAATAAATAAACAGTCGTTAGCAGAAAGCGAACGGAAGCTATTGGCGTGCTATTGCTATACGTACGCGGCTCTACTACCTACTCGCGCCATAACACTCGCGAGTATACAAATAGTTTCGTACTTTTTGCAACGTGTTTCGCCTTTTTACGACTTCTTCGCGACGCGGCCGCAGACGAAGAGAGGATGGAATGAATGAAAGCCACGGGATTTCTTACGTCAGAGTGTAGTAGTCGCTGTTGTTCGCCCTGGGATTAGTCAATGAACTTTCGAAACCTTGTTTTTCAGTGCAAACCTTTCGTCGTCCTCGAGGACGAGCACGCGAACGATCAAGGTGGGAAAAAAGAAGCGAAAAAAACGCGAGCGATTCTTCACGTTTCGCGGATTATTGTTTTCGCCATTTTTTTGGGCACTTTTTCAACGGGCGTTGAATTTCTCGAGGCCTCTCCGGTCGTCAGATTCTATGTTTCGCGCGAGGAGTTGAGTCGACGAATATGCTCGAGGAGGGAGGAAGAGAAAGAGAGATAGAATAAACGAAAGTTTGCGAGTTACGTTGCGGAGTTGTTGGTCCGCTCGGTATAATAAGCTTTTCAAACGGTCATTGTAACGCGAGTACAATAAGTCCTCGGGGTCGAAAGGTAAGACGAAGCGCGCTGGTCCAAAGGAACTCCGCGCGCTGCAAGCATCGACACCGAGTCGCGGCTCGTTTGCTTCGAGGTGGGTGAAAAAAACGTGCGATGAATTTCGAGAAATGTGAGCGCGGATCGAACATTTGTCCAATTCGAGATCTCCGTTCGTGTTCTTTGCTTGATACGTCAACGACTCGCGGTGATCGAACGTGGCGAAGCGTGGGAATTTTCCGTTTCCGTCGAAACTCGATTCGCCCGGTAATTTCGTAGGTTCGTTGAAACACGTGAAAATCAGTCATCGACGCATCGAGGAGAACGAACGAGTCGCCGTCTGTCAAAAAGCTAACGGTGCAACAATGATGCATAGGTACGCGTTTACGCGGCAGCGCTACGAGAAATATTGAAACGCTACAATGTTCCTACGAAACACAGCCGTGCGGAGATTCGCGACGACGAACGGTCGAGAAAAATAACGCGGAATAAAAAATTGCTAATAGATGCGAGGAAACGTGCAGAATTGCGAGAAGTAGTGTGCCGTCAAACGTGTGTAATAGAGATGTTCGGAACTGTTGGGCAAGTAGCGTAGCGATGTCGAAAAGGTGGCCGGACAAGGGGAGTCCAAGAAGGTAGCGGCGACGCTGCGAAGAGCCTTTGGAAGAGAGATAATGAACTGAAAGGACTTTTTAACGGGTCATGTTTCACGGATTTAAAAGAAGGAAGTACGTAGTCGCAACGAGAAAGGTGAGAAGAGGCGAGATGGAAAAAGATGAGTGGAAGAAGAGCGACGAGGATGATCGAGATCGAAATCGAAAATTGCTGTCTTCGAGAGGCTTCTGGTCTTGGAAATTTACGGGCGGGGGAGGGAATTTTGTCCCTATTCGAAACTACGCGCGAGGTAGTTCTTCTTCTTCTACCTTCTCCTCCTCCTCCGCTTCTTGTTCTCCTTCGCCTCCTCATCGTCGTCGTCGTCGTCCTCCTCCCTTACCGCCCGCCTTTATCCCTCGGGCCATGCGACAATGCACGCGCCTACAACCTCGGAGGCATTCAGAGAGATACAATGTATTGACAAGCGTCGATTGTCGTTTATTTTCTTACGATTATGTTATTTCGTCCTCTACTTCTTCGAGTATTCCTCGTATTATCCTCCTTCCAATTGTCAACGTCGTTTCTTCTCTCAACGAGATGCTTTCAGGAGGTATTTCCGCTAAATTTCGCACGAATAACGACAAACGATTTGTTGCAGAATAGTTTACACTACTCGACGACACTTCCCGACTGCTTTCCTCGAGTCGCGTTTCCAATGTTTTCCCCGATCCGTGTTTTTCTCTGTTTGTTCTCTCGTGTCTTTGACACCTATATATCTTCGGTTTCGCGTCTCGATCGCGCGGTTTTCGCGTGGAACGTGTCCGTTTTTATCATCGACTATCGTTTCGATGTTACGTATACCTACTTATTATCTACTACTTCGATACGCGAGGCGTTCTGACGTTGGAATTCGAGAGCGATCTGCTCGCCTTGAAACACCGGCGTACGGAACGAGTTTATTTGGTAAACGACTCTTGATTCTCGGTGGCAAATAACGCAAATGGCAAACGGACAAGGACGTATCAGGCGCTGCGAAGTCCTAGAGCATAATTCAATGCTTTTCCTCGACGCCGCGTCGCGAACTTTGCTTCGATGTCGTGGGCAAGCTTCGCTTCTTGTTTCTGGCTGGCGATCGTATTGAGAAACGCGGGGCGACAACGTTGCGAGAAATGCGAAAAATACGGAGGAAAATTTCGGCGTCGTCGTGACGAACATAGTAAAGGGAAACGCGAGGAGGGACGAGGAGACGATGTATAACATAATTTCTCGCGCGACAGAAATGAAGATTCGTTGTACCTACCTACGAAAACGACAAAGTGGAAGCCACGCGACAGAGAAACGCGGACTACTGAATTGAAGCGAGAAAATCCGGGAGGAGTAACGGTGTATTCAAAATATATCGACCGAAAAATGATAGAAAATCGAAGGAATGCCGCGACGGAGCACAAAATGAAACGATGCGATGGGAAACGAAAGGATGAGTTTGACTATTATTTCGAGTAGTTCACGGATAGATCGGGGCGATAGCAGAGAAAATGGGAGAATCTGATGCCGCGAACAGAGTTATCCGACGGGAAACGAGACGATGCTCGAGAAAATCTAACGATGATCGACCACCGCGCGAGACGATCGTGGGCCGAGGGAACGAAACGGCGACGGATGCGGAAAATCGGGTGTCTCGATACACCCAAAACGGGGAGGACGTAGCACGCGAGAGAAAATGTGAGAATAGGACTAATAGACGCTGTGAAATGTTGGGCGATTCGCCGAGCAGAAAAATAACGAGGCGACAGTGGGAAAAATCGATCGGAGCTGAGGACAGAAAATTACAGAAAATTGACCGATAGGACAGAGAATCGCCGGAGCGTCGACATCGTCGTCGGAAAATTTGAAGGTCGAGTCTTCGGAGGAAAAATGGATGATTCTCGGGACGTCGGGGGGAAAATGGACTGGTATCGACGACGAGCGAATGCAGGGATACGCCGGAGGTGGGAAACGAAACGAGATCGTTATATCAGGTACCGATCGAGACCGGCGCATTGTGCTCGAGAAATTGAAATCGCGAGCCGAGGACGAGGAAAAACGACACATGGGCGAGAAGCGTTCGCGTTATCGTCGTTTTATTCGAATAATCCTTTCGAGCCGCGATTCGACGAACCGCATCTAATTGACTTTTTATCATTTTCGAACGCCGGTTCGCGAATCGTATTCGAGGCTGACGTCGGTCGCTACGATTAGCCGTAGTTCAAGGATGCCGTCCTTGAAGAGCTGCCTCGTTAATAACGAATCTCCGAATTCGCCGCACGCATCGAATTATCGTCATTCCCACAAAACTGACACGTTTCCTTCCACGCGCAGCGGCAGCAACGACCAAGTATACGATATACCTATCGCGGATGAGAGGAACTACGCGCGCGCATCGTTCGTCGCGATTTTGTCGCGACGCTCGCTCGAGAATAACTAATCTACTTAAAAACGCCGTTTCCCACCACCCTCGGCGAAACTCGCGCTCTTTTCTTATGTTTTCGTTACCTTTTCGTCCTCGTGGGGGGTCGGAGGTGTCGGCGGCGTGTACATGCGAGGCACGTAATCTCCTAGCAAAGATGCGCCACCCGCCGAAGAGCCTTGGCTCCTGGGTGGACTCAGCTCGGGAATCGCCGCGTGATAGTCCTGGAGGCCGGACGACACGCCGCCGGTCGGTATTACCGGCCGATATTCCATCGCGCGAACCTCCATTTTGGTACCGAACGGCCACCCCGAGTAAACCAGCGTGAGGCTTCCGTTTTTATCTCTTCTCTATGTTTCGACAGGATACGTTTGGGGACCTTTCGCTCGCTCTCTCTCTCTCACTCTCTCTCTCTTTCTCTCCTCGACACGATTCCTCCGAAAGTTCGTCGTCTCGCAGATGCGAGAAGAGTCGTCAGCGGAACGCGGAACGACGGTCTTTGGTCGATAGTCTCGCGACACGGCTCTGCCACGGCAACAGCAGACACTTGTTACCACACGCGCGAAACGAAATTTCGTTTAGTCGAAACTCGTTATACTTATTCGATCGAAATTAAATTAACTTTAGGCAGCTTTGGATTTATTTCACAGACGAACGGTTTTTTTACTCGTAATTGTTGTTTTGTTTTTGTTTTTCTTGTTTTTTGGATTTTTTTTTCGTATTTTTTGCTCTCCTCCGGTTAGATCTCACGACAGGTCGACGAACGATTTTTTAATCACCGATCGGTCGAGGCGTTTTTTGTTCGTTAGCGTTTTCATTTACCTTACTCGGTACTACTACTTACTTTCGATTCCGATACGCGGCGGAAAATTAGTCGGCGGGGGTAGGGAAAATTCTTCCTATACTCGCCACGAGACTCGTGGCACGATTTTTCACCAACGGTCAACGATGCAAGCACTGTGTCACATTTTCCAAGATTCGCGGCTCGCCTATTAATCGGGGATCTCGAGATCTCTCGTCGACGGACGTTTTTTCTCGGTGTTTACAGTTTTTCATCGGTTGGTACCGTGGGGTAACGCGCACCCCTTGGCTACTTTTTGCCGACTGAATGTTTTGCGCCTCGGCCCTAGCTCCGTTCGAACAGAGCGCGAACAGCCCCCACCCCGACGCCGACGCTCCCCACTCGACGCTCGCGACGCCGACGGAGCATGGCGATCCCCACCCCGACGGCTGGATACTAACACGCGCGAGCGTTGCTCCACGACGACGAGGCGACTATAACCTACTACTACTACTACTACTACTACTATCGCCACTACTAGTAGGCTGCTGCTGCTAGAGAGCATACGAGCCCAGGCTTCTAGGACGACGACGGCGACGACGACGACGACGACGACGACGACGTAGGATATAGGAGCGAGAGAAGGAGACGGACGATGTAGCCTCTGCATACGAGGAGGGGATAATTAAGCGAGCATACCGTGCACCGTTCGCCGCGCCGCGTAACGCGTCGCGAAGGGAGAGAGGGATTCGTCTCTCTCTCTGTCTCTCCGTCCGTGTACGTGTGCGCGTGTGTCAGGATAGCTTTCCGCGCTGGCCCGTGGGACAAGCTTCGAAAAAACTAATATTATGCCGGATTTTTTCTCGCCAGAGTCCTTTTTTAGTCCTTTTTCAGCTACCGGTCTTCGATGGACACGTGCGAAAACGAGCGAAGAAACGTGGGTATCCGGACGACGCTGTCGGAAAAAAACGAGCGCGAAACTTTTTTAAAACGGGCGCGAAAGAAACTTGATGGGAGAACGAGAAACAAAAAATGAGCCGTTGGGAGGAGCGTAAAAAAATTGAAGATTTTCGGAGAAGCGGAGTGGAAGCGAGGAGAAGGAGACGAGTTTGAAGATCGAGGAGACGACGGAAATTAGAGGAGAAGGAATCGATGCGCGATCCCGAATATGTGTGATGACGATGAATAAATCTGTACGTGTGTACGGATATAAATTCGGACGAATTCGAGATAACGAGATGAATGCAAACGAACGCGAGGATGAAAAATCGCTGCTAATGATACGGAAATACGGAAAATGCGATGCGAAAGAGGATGGAAGGGGGACGGGAAGGTGAGGTGGGAATGAGAACGGAAATTCAGGGAAAATAGCACGAGTAGAGAGAAAAATGCAGGGAAATGGAAAAAACTGTGAAAGGGGATAGAGAAATGAAAGAGTTGGGGGGAAAAGAGAAGAAAGAGAACGTTGTGTTCGTTCGAGGCTCGACGGAAGCGAGAAAGTAGTAAAAATATGTGTATACATGTCGCGAGATTAGGAAATTATTAACGTTGCTACATCTCGTCCCTTCGTTATCATCGTCGATGAAGTAATTTCTTGCGTTATCAAGCCGGCTCCGTCCGTCCGGCGATTCGACCGAAAACCGAGATCATTTTCACTCGTTCGTTTTCCTTTTTTCATCTCGTTCGTCTCGCGTCTTTTGTTTTTTCGTTTCTTTTTTCTAGTCCACGACGAAACTTCTGTCTTACTGATTCGACTCGGCGTGTCGTACAGTGAATAACTCCAAGGATGGGTTATCGCTTGGCGGCGGTGATAAAAAAATGAAAAAAATCAAGAAAAAAAAAAGAAAACGTCGCGGCATCTCCGACGCTGATATGATCGGAGGAGCGTCGCGTGACCGCGCGTAGGAAATCGACGATCGGACCGCGTCGTTTCGATTTCGCGAACGGAACGTGATTTTTCTCCGTTCTCCTCTCCTGCTTCTCTTCTCCGCCGCTCAGTTTTTCAAGGGAGCGACGATGATTATTCATCGTCAGTCGTACGTCGTGCGCGAGGTTCGATCGCGGACGACTCCGCGCTGAGTGAAAGTTTATCGACTTTAATCTCACTTGAAACGGGACGTTACTTCTCTCTCGCGACGTACACAGTCATTGACCCGCTCTTCGTGGGGAAAAAAAGATTTGGTACAAAAAAAAACAGAAAAAAAGTTCGGTTGAAAAAAAAAACAAACGAAACGCGACGTCACTACACGAAACAAATCACTAAATCCAACCAGAGGAGCCGAGGGGCACGGCAGAAAAGCAGCCGATCGCGATGAATGAACCGAGAGAAACGACTGGGAGACAAATCGCCGACTTGCGAAAAAAATTGCGAGGAATAAAGGTAAATCTGCTGGGCGAAGAGTTATAGATCGATGTGAAGTGGCACGAAGGACGAGGAATAAAAACAACAGAGACGGGGAATTAAAACGGGTAGAGAAAAAAATGGAAATTGTGGGGGAAGGCGGGAGGAGCGAGGAAAAAAGTAGGGAAGAAGAAACTGGAACGACCTTGGAAGGAATGCGTGGTGAGAAAAAAAAAGATGGAGTTCGACGGGATGAGAAGGAAAAAAAGTATGCGATCGGAGTAAAAAATTGGTTGAAAAAGGAGTAAACCGCAGAATGATGTAGATATGATCCGTCATGGGAAAACGTCCCTTCCGACATTTTTTCTCGGCGGCGCTTCGACAGTTTGTTTTTTTCCCCGTTTCGTTTTTGCGTCCCTCTCTTCCTCATCCATCCCAGGTTCCGGCGAAAAGTCTCGTGCGCGCCATCAGCAAAAAAGTATCGGTGCAAAAAGTGGCACGGCGCACGGTCTTTTGACGGTCTGCTCGCCGCGTGGATCGGTTGACTTTTGGGTTAGGGTAAACAAAAAATCGGCACTCGTTCGATCGAGCGAACCGCGGCGGTTCGGTAGGAGGAGGGTCGATTTGAAATCGAGGATCGAGGCGAAGAGGAAGAAGAAGATGAGGCAGCGGTCGAGGAAAGGTACAAACGAAGGATGCCACGTAGCAAACATACTTTTATGGAGACGTTACACGCGTTCGTGAACTTTTGACAAATTTCCATTTCTCGTCCGGTAAGAAAATTGATGGATCGAGCGCGGGAGAGCGGCGTTGTTGCACGGGGAAAGAGGGAGAGAGGGAGAGAGAGAGATCGGCGAAGATCGGTAAAGATCGGTGAACAGAAACGAGGATGTACGACCGAAAAATATACATCTGTAAAGGATGCCGATTTTTCTAAGGAAACGATGCGTCACTTCTTCCCGTTCTACGGGCGTTGAAAACGATTTTCATCGAGATACGAGACGCAACAGAAGGTCACAGAGAGCCTCGTCCCTCGCGCCGCCCTATCAAAGCTACGAAGGCATGACTACGCGTTTTCTTGCCGATCCAACATAAACGACCGAAAAGTCAAGAGGTAGAAATCGTGATCGTGCTCGATGCATCCTGTTTCAATTTCCTACTTTTTCAATTTTAGCATTTGCCTCGGTATCGCGCCACGCTCCACGCTCGCGCCTCGCCTCGCAGCGCGCAGTGCTGTAGCTGCCGATTTTCCATCTTCCGTCTACTCATCGCACTTTCGAACCACCCAGCGAACTCGTCGAGAATGAAAAAATCGTTCCGAGAGAAAAAAAGAGAGAAAAAACACCAACACCCGCCGCGCTCGCTATTTTTGCGAAATCTGTTGGATCGCCATTTTTGTTCGGCGTAAAAATGCGGAGCAGCGCGGTGGATGCAGGTTTTTTCCGGCATTACGTTTACGGTGATCCCGAGAATGCGTAGATTGAAAGATCGGCACGCGATCGTCGGAGAGTTACCGATCGTCGACGATCGGCGTGGAAACGAAGACATTCACCTGACGAATACCATCGTTCATACGGCACTGATCGTTACACGGTTCGCCTTGAGAAAATCGGCAGGCAAAACAGTGACACATGCCGATCCGATATCAATACTGATCGAATCGATTTGATTATTTTACGTTCGGAATCGTTTTGCGCGTTACTGCGTTTCGAAAAGATCGGTAAATAATCGATGGATGGAGACAGTAACGGCAATGGCTACAAACCGCGCAAACTGACGGGGTGATAGCGATTCTGTCGATTGGTTTTATCGTTGTCGATACGAGTCCACGAATACACCCAGCTACTAGGCGATACCGATTTTTTACTCAACGAAGTTCTTTTAGCGCCGATTTTATTTCCCGATAGAGACCCGCGATGAACAAGGAGACGGGGAAGGGTGCCGCCGCGGTAGGTACTACCCGTGTCGTGGAGATCGGTATCTTCGTTTCTGTTTTTCCAAAAAGATCGGTGAACAGAGCGGTGTACGGAAAGCGACACCGATGACCAAGAAACCGGCATCCATGATTAATCGTAACCTGTTACGTTTAGGTAATTACCGATACTCGACGGCAAATGAGAGTAGGTAAAACGCTCTGCGCTCTGCTTCACGCCATTCACGCTTCAGTGGATTTCACGATGGAGTGTCGTGGCAGACGAGGTAGGGGGTAGGGAAGGGGAGAGGGTCGATGTTGCGTGGCCACGCTCGGTTGGTCGTAATGGTAATAAAGGTGCCAAGGTGGCTGCTCGCGCCAGTACCTAAAACCGATTTCTTGCCGATTTCTTACAGATTTCTTGCCGATCACCGTTCCTGGAGCCGATTTCTTACCGATTTCTCGTGCTCGTACCGATTTCTACTGTGAAAAAAGGTTTTCGGAGCGGTGCGCGCGCGCGCGCGCGGTTACTTGTCCATCGTTCGCCGATCGCGGCATAACGCGCAGCCGTGACTCGGAACAAAGATCGCGTTCGGTATGCTCTCTCGAATCGGCTTCCGTCGAACTTCTTTACGCGGCCACTCCAAAGGTGCGCGCCGAACGCGATCGTCCCGCGCGATTTGTCGCCGATCGCCGATATCGAGGGACGCGTTTACGCAGCCTACTTTCGAATCGCGGCTGTCTTGCTTCTTGAATGGACGCTTCGAACCGGATGGGAATCGGCAAGGAAAAGATAACGACACGGGTTGCCAGCCGAGGATCACCAAATGAATGGAGCCTGGGCCGCGTGAAAATTAGCCACAGTTCGCAAACAGCAGGCTACCAGATAGAAATCGGCATATGGCCGACGCGTTGCGTGCCATTTTTCATCTTCCGAGGCTCGTCAGCCCCGAAAATGATATTAGGAGGAAAGACGAGCTCGTTCGGCCCGCTCGTATCGGCAAATCGGGCGAGAATTCTCCTACCGATCTCTTACCGATTTTCACACGTGTCTCGCGTTTTTCTCCGATAATCACGTTTCGTTACGTCCGAGTCACGCGGGACATGCCCGGCGATCGGATCGGTACGACGATCCCATTTTTTTCGATGCCGTACCTACGAAAATCGAGCAAATCAACGCCAACCCATCTTTGAAAGTCGGAAAGTTAAATTTTTGGTCTCGCATGAGCTCTGTGTCCGTCACGGATTGACACCCCCTCGGACGGTCGCTCACAGACGCCGAACACTCCAACCTCGGCTGCAACGATGGCAGCCTAGTTTTTTCTTTTTTCTTTTCTTTTCCGTATTCTTTTTTATCTCCGGGACTTCGGGCCTCCGGACGAATTAGAGACGCGCGTCAGACCATGCCGATCTCCTCCTTTCAAAAGCAAGACATCCTCCCACCAATGCGCGATAGACGTGAACAGCCACACGAAGACACGCGCAAACGCGCGCACGTAACATTGTGCGCGAGGCGAATACGGTAGCTACACTTTTCTTGTCGGCTGGCTTATCCAACTTATATTGGGAAATATTGACCAGCGAACGAATCATTATAGCACGTTTCGTAGCAGAGGTCAGCTAACCGGTCCAACAGACAATTCGATTCGAACGATCATTAGCAGACTCGACAAAATCTAACGCAAACTTTTCGTCATTCCAAAAAAAAAAAAAAACCGATTTTCACCAACTTGTCAACCGATTTTCTTACCGATCCGATCAATTTTATTTTTTTTCTACATACCGATTCTGTCAACTGGTAGACATTTTTGCAACTTCTCGTCGATCCGCTCGTTGGACGACGTTCTCCGCCCAACATCACGTTCGTTCGTATCTCTGACCGGTCGTTTCGCGACATGTTCGACTTGTGGAGAGGAATCGTTGAAAGAGAAGAGTCGATTGGCTCGGTTATTGATTCGGAGTCGAGTGTTGGTAAAAATTCAGCTCCGTCGTGGCTGGGGAAAAGGACATTCGACGTCACGGGATCCACTCTCTCACGGTTCTCGTCGGAGAAAAATGTCGAATTAAATCCGAGCGAAGAAGATGAGCGCGCGTTAGATTTTCGCAATGATCCGTGCGCCGCGTGGAAAATACCGTGTCATTAATCTGAGCGTCTAAGTAGGCAAAATATTTGCATATCGGGTTGCTTCGACGTTTCTTCCAGGTTATTTTTTCACTTTGATCGATCATTGCGCGAAGCTGCCCGAAAAGATCGGGTCTCGTCCGGGAGGTGGGGAGATATTCGAGAGACGGAGGGGGGGATCTCCTTGGAGTCTCACCGTGGTTCCCGGGTCATTGTCATTCAAACGACTGCAAGGGCATGGACGGTTGAAATTAGGGCGCTGCCCTCGGAAGGGACACGAAATTAAAGAGAGAAAGAAAAAAAAGCCGATGGCGCAAGGGACGCTGCGACCTGGACCATATGCATATCAGGTACAGATGCCTGTTCCACTTCCTTCGTACAAGGGTTCGACAAAAAGCCGGTTTTTTCCCCCCGAATTAAAAAAAATCCGGTCGAGGTGACCCTCGCGCGGTGGTCAGTCTGCCGGTACGAAGAAAAGCGGTTGTAGTTACGCACGTAGGTTACACGTGCGCGGACGTTCCGTTACGCGGAGCTCGCCGAGGATCGGTGTTGAAAAAAAGACTGAAAAAAAAGACTGAAAAAAAATAGCCAAACGGAACGGCTCGAGGAAATGAAAAACTGTTGGGTTTCGTGCATATCCGTGAAGGAGAAGAAATCTAACATCGTTAGATTTAATACGAACGGACGAGATGCCGGGACGATTCCGATTAACGAGTCGTTTTCAACGATCGATCGTCGCGAGGAAGAGCTAAGGAAGAAAATGCGAAACGGATGAATGGAAATCGGAATTGAAAAATCGGCGGCCGTTGCGCGCTTTCTTCCGATCAAGCCAGGATCGGCTGCCAGTTCGCACCGGACAAAGGGTAGTTGCGTTAGGTGGCTGCCCGCGAGAATGGCCCCCTGCCAATAAACGAGTTTACGATTGTAAAAATGTGCAAAATATTTTTTCCAGTCCAATATAGAGCTTACGCAGGTCTATTACTCTTCTAATCCTTACTTAACTCTTCCACCCTCGCGCGCTACGAGCGCAACCCTTGGGCCTTGACCTCGCCGAAACAGGCTTCGGTTGTCGTTTCTTGCCGAAAGGATTAAAAAGGAGTAGCTCAACCCTTGCCTGCTTTTTGCCATATTGACGAGAGGTGAAATTTCCTCCGCAATAAAATAACCGCGCAACGCACCTCGTATATTGACATCTTTTTTTCTTCGCTCTCATCCTACCTCTCTCTTCTTTCCCTTCGACCACTTTTTTTTCAACCCTTTTCCTTCGGCCCGTTTTCTACGCTCTTTTTTTTCCTCGCCTCTCTTTCTGCCGCATTCCTGTCGACTGTTCCTCGCAGGACTTCGTCGACGTTTCAAGTCTTGCCATTTTTTCTGACCCCCCTTTTTTTCTACGACTCTCGGAAGGTCTCGACAAACGCTTCTAGAAGACAATTCTTTTTTTTGTCACAATTTTTTTTTCTCGCGATTCTTTTTTCTCTCTTCGAACGATGTTTACACCTTGTAGTTTACAAATCGCTTTCAGTTTTCCGTCCAGATGCCGTTTCGAAACTCGATTTTCAGACCGCCTCGTGTTTACGAAAATAAAGTGGTCGGTAGAGAAAAGTTTTCGAACCGCTGGCGTGAACGTACACTTAATAAAACGAAGTCGCAGCCGTACGTCTTCGTGGGCGAGGGAAAAGAAACAAAAAAAAAAACGATCTTTCAACGCACGATCGCAGATAATTTGAAATGATTTCGAATACTCTGGAAGTTCTAAAAGTTCTACGAATTTCGTAGAAACGGAGAACACGTACAGGGGCGAATATTTGTGATGATGCATAAATTACCGAGAAAGAAGTGGATCGCGAACAAAACCAGAAATGAAAATCGATTACGCAGAAACACGAGGAGCAATGGGAAATACGATGCCGAAGAACGGGAAAAAATGAGCGTAAGTCGCCGAAAGATGGGAAAGAATAGGTGAAAAGGCGAGGAGAGGTGGTGATATTTTTGTCTTTTCCGGATCGACGACGTGACACGGTGAGTCGAGCCACGCGGCCACGCGGAAAGAAAGAAACTCACGGGGGTCGGTGTCGGCGAGAGGAGAAAAAAAGGAAATCGTTCCCCGAAAACTAGCGAGAGCCGATCGCGTGCTGTTGAAAAAGGCATAATCGGCTGTTGCACGCAGCGAGAGAAAGAAACAGGGTCGAGGCGCGGGGGGGAGAAAGTAGGCCGCAACCCCTTCGGAACCAATAAGTCCCTTTTTTGCCGATCCAGTTTTCTTTCGAGGATGGTGAAAAATCCTTTGATATTTTCCCGATCTGTAACACCTTCCCTCGATGCCTGTGTGACGGGGCACACGCCCCGTCCCGAAGGGTTGCGCCACCGCGTTTCATTGTCCGCGAACCAATTTGGGTATTGAACTGCAATTGAAAGGGTATGGATCCTATAGATCGTTCGATAGCATTGTGGGATGTATTGAGCTATCAAAATATTAAGGGTCGCGACGCGCAGGTACGGCTTGATTTTTGATCCCCCCCCCCCCCCCCCCGTCGCAACTCTCTGCTTTCTTCGCGTTTTCTTTTTCCTTTTCTTTCCCCCCTTTTCCCTCCTCTCCTCTCCGTTTGTCCATTGTGCGGTTGTCGTCTCGCGTGTCGATGTCAATGGGTTAACACCTAGTTAGCTCCTCTATTGATTGCCGGTATTACAACCGCGCGACAACCAGATTTCTCGTCTCGAATTACCGATCGAACGAAAAGGGTAACAAGTATCGTTAACGAGCCGCTCCATCGATGCGAATCATATCCAACCCCCTTTATTTATCACTCCCTTTATTTCTGCCTCTCTCGTTGCCATTGATTTATATCGAGTCCAAAGATTTTCTTTACATTTTCCGCACAATTATATATCTACGTCTACGCGCTGCTCGTTTTTTATTTACCCGCAAATCCGTTCCAATTTTCGCCTCTATTCTTCCAACCGATTTTTCGCTTCTTCTCAACGTACATTTTTTCCCCAAACGCGCAAACCTCACCTGACGTCCGTCGGATGTCCGGATCGAATCTGCCAAACTATTCAACCGAGTTTCGTTGCTGGGCACATTTTTCAATATCTTACGTTCCGCCTTCCATTTCCACTCGTCTCCTTCCATTTCTTCTCTCATTTCCATTCGACTGATATTCCCTCACATCTTAACCTGTACGCCTTATCGGACTATCAATTTTCCTTCGCTTTCCCTTTTTTCCCCCGTGGTTCGCAATTTCCACCGAGATCTCTATATGCACCATGATTCCCACCCCAAAATTGTTCACCATCCTCTCGACCGATTTTCGGTATTTCTCCCTTAATTCGCTTGTCCGTGTCACTTACGTCGTGCGAATTCCAAGCTGTCATCCAATTCTCGTGAAATCGATCGGATTTTCGTGGCACCGCCGCTTACCGATTTCCTTCCACCGCTCCCAGCCGATTCTTTATTTTTTTTCCTCACAAATATTCTTCCCCACGGAACCGGCTTTCACCTCTCCCTCGCACACGGATCGCTTATTATCTGACGTTTCAAAAATTCTCATCTCACCCCGTGAAAATGTCCGATATACCGATTCCTTCCTATTTTGCGTAAGCAACGGCTAAGACCATATGCGCGACCTATGACCGGGGCGAACTCCTTGGCGTCCCCCTAACTCCGGACACCTTCACCCGGGTCAGTAGAGGTCATGGGAACCCATGGGGGTCTGGCGACGAGACTTGCCCGCAGATTCCCGTGACGTACGTGCGGTGAGTCAGCAAGTGACGTCACCGATCCCAGTCGATCGATGCGCGCAGCATCGCTGTGTTCCGCGATCGCGCGATCATCAATGATGATCCGACGATAATTTTCGCCTAATTACCACCGCACTTTCCCGTTTTTCCAATATCCTTCCGTTTTTATCCGCCCCATTTTTTCTCCGCACCGAAACACGCGCCGAAGCGTGTCTCTGCGGGCGAAAAAAGTTTCAGCTGTTTTTTGCCAAAGGCACGATCAGTTTTTCACGAAACCTGCGTCCGGCACGCGTAACCGATTTTTTTAACGACCGGCGTTGCGCAATGTTTCTCCCTCGATTTATGTGATGGATTTTGGACAATTTCGTATATAAATTCCCGTTATGGTTGGCACCCTTCGGGGTGGTTTTTTTCGCGTTCGGTAAGATTTCCGCCGTTTTCTCCCCAAAACTGGGGTCCGATCGCGCGCGCGGCTGCGCGTGGTTTTTTTTTCACCCGGCGATTGGCAACGCGCGGACCACGCGCCACATGGCATCGCGCATTGTTTCTTTTTTTCGCCATTTTTTTCCACCTCGCTCTTTCGGAATGCGCGTAACATTTCGCCTCCCCTTCGCGTCGGCTGCGCGCGCGTGTGCGTGCGTTTTTTTCCCGCTCGTCCGCCCCTCGGCCGTCCAACGTCCAGCGGTTCTCCCCGATTTTTTTTTTCATCCACGATTTCGAAACGGAGGGAGGGACGGGGAAAAAAATTCTTATTGAAAATTTGCCTAACCGTAGAGCGCGATGTGAGACGAGTACGTTGGACGACGGGGTACAATGGGAGTTTTTCGGCTACCTCAACGGGAACGGGAAGGAGGAGAAATTTTTCCGGGCACGCTTCCTCCTCCTCCTTCCTCCCTCCCTTTCTCTCTCGTTCTCTCTCGCTTTAATATTTTCCGCGATGAAAGGCGACCGAAGAATTTTCGACGGCTGCCATTCGACCTTTTTCTATTTTTCTATTTTTCTACTTTCATTCCCTTTTTTCTCTCTCGACATCGCCTTTCGTCCTCGCCGGAGAAATTTGCACACTTAAACGGATTACAGATGTTTGCGGGTGTTTACAATGCATCGCCGAACGATTTCTCGATTTCTGTCAACTATCATAATGCTGAGAATCGGTTATGACGCGCGTCACGAGAAACGAAAAGCTGCGACGAAGCCCAAATATAATCCGAGGCACGAAGCCTCGATTTTCAATTCTTCGCCAGGCATCCGTCAATTTTTCCCACCGTGACGATCATCGCCCATACATTCGGCCTCGTACCACCGCAATTTTCCCCGAGCTCTCGAACCTCTTCGATTTCTACGCCGCCGCGGAATCGAAGGAAAACAGAAAAAGCGGCCGCAGCCACAGGGACGTTTCGAGGGAGGTGGATGAACAAAAATAAACGGATAAGATGCGCGCGCGTCCTTTCGCGACAAAAATTTCCCTTCAGGTACGAAGTTTGGCAATTAAACGTCGCGACGAGAAGACGCGCGTAAATAGGCTTTAAGCGCTGCTCAGCTCCTCGGTCTCGAGGTAACGGGAGTTGTTTGCCGAATATCCATGACAGACAAATCTGACCTGTCCAAACAACGAGGGTTTTCGCCACCCGCGCTAAATCGCTATTTCGTCTCGGTATGACCGCTTCCCTTTTCGAGTTCTCCAAACAAGACGTCGCGGACAGTGTGTCCGATGATACGTGCCGAACCATCGCACAGCAGCCGATTTTCGATCCAGTGGGTTTTAACCTCCCTGACCATGCAATTCTCAACCGAATGAAACCAAATGCTTGTAAGTAATCGTACTTGCCGAGAGTCTTGCTCCTCTCCGGTTTTGGTTCGTAATTTTGTTCAAGTGATTGCCAATTATACCAGGAAAAATAGAGGCATCGAGTCGATTTATTGGATTTTCTGTGAATGCGATAGTTTGCTGAAAGTCGAATAGCCTAAACTCGTGCTGGGATGCGATGTAGCCATTTCACTTCCGATCCAGCTATTTTTCACGTCCCTTATGTGACCTCTGACAAAAAATGTCAGCGAGGTTTTCATTGCGAATTGCTCCCTGGAATCTTTTTTCTAATAGCATCGCATTGAGTACGATTTCAGGGATTTTAGCGGGGCGTAGACGTTGCTATATTACGCCGGTAATCATGGGGGTAGTCGTGAGCGTGCTGGGTCGAAATCGTGAGTCCGGTGGTCCGCATCGAAGTGTCGTTGTATCTTCGCGGTTGTTTCGGGCTAGTACTACGAGCGAAAATTGCCCGGTAGACACTTGTTCGAACCACTTGGGACCGTCGGTCTGTCTGGAAGGGCATCCGAAACAGAGAATATCGAGATCAAAAGTGCCGAGAAGGAGCGTTTTTCTCCTCGTTTTCGTCCGGCCCGTTCGCGTTGGCGAGGTCGGACGGATACTTGGGCGAGCGTGAGAGGTTGAATTCTCGGGACGAAAGACACCGGATGCGACTGCTGTACGATTGGAAGTAGCCGAATTCGTGTCGACCTCTCGACGGATTACGTCGCGCGCACCGAGGACTAAATCCGAAACGAGTGACTTGGTCCGACTGGGTAGGCCGCGAAAAGGTAGTAAAAAATGTAAAAGAGGGAAATGAGGTTTAGTTGCGCTCCCCGCGATCTCCGGCTCGGTATTGGTGTAACGCGACGAATTCTTGGGTAGGAAACCGTTCGGGGTCCCCCCTTCCGTTTTTCACCCTGGCCGACTAATTTCTTCGTGACAAATCGTCCGAGAAAAATCGTCGGACTAATTACTTAATTCGTCCGGAAATGTGGAGAATTCGAAAATTGCCTCTCCGTCCGCAGGCCGCAGGCTGGGAGGATCGGCGTCGAGACAGACGCAGCCGGTCGCGCGGATATGATATTAGGCGAGGCAATTAGTCGAACGATGGAGATCGGCAAGGAAAATCCGATCGCAAATTTCTTGACCGCCGAAAGTCGTTGTCGCGACGGAATTCGTTTGGAAAAAATCGGTAGTCGCCGATCCAACGGTTTTTTCGGCGATACCTCGAAGGAGGAAGGGAAGGAAGGGGCAGGGGGGCGGGGGGACGGTGACGCGGCGATTTGTTTGCATGCCTATCACGCGCATCGATGAGCTCACAGATTTTCATGAAAGTTTGTAAAAACGGAAAATCGACGCGAGGATCGGTTGACGTGTATTTAAGCTATCCTGCCCATCTCCCGTCTCTCGGCCTGTCCTTTTCTATTTCTCATTTTCTCCCCATGCCCATGCCGATCCCCCGATGCCGTTCGGCCCACGGCTCGAGGATCCCGAGACTCGCAGACCGTATATACCCCATCCGAGCGGCTCGAGGGGAGCCCTCGCTTCACTTCCTAGGGATGCTGCCCCTTCGAGTCAGGTTCCCATGCCCCCTGTATCCTCCGTCCTCCTCGCGCCGTATCCTCGTCTAAGGCCCGGTCTGCCACCTGTCCCTACGTCTGGACCCTATGCGATGTCTTCCTACATGTAGAACAAGCCGGAGACCCATTGTCTCTTGATTGCAGGTTTTTCAACCGATTTTTTCGAACCAACGCTCCCGACTGACCAGTGAAACTTTTCAAAAACTAACCCTAACGATTTTTTTTCTCCGCTAAACGATACGATTTTCACCGAATCCTTCTCGTATCTCTCTCACCTTCTCTCCGATCTCTCTGCCGATTTCTACGCCTCGTCCTACGCAACGACGCGCTTCTTCCGACGATCTGCGACTCTCTCTCACGACGAGTTCACGTTTTTAAACTTTACACATTCAAACTTTACACGTACAAAAAATCGTTTGCCGATTCCCAACATTTTACCAATCGTCGTAGTCCCGAACTTTTCCTAGGGACAGACCAAGTAAAAAAAAAAATCAAACTCTCCAAAGTACCCAACTCAAAAAATCAAAAACTCTCCCAGTCGAATGCGATCACTGCCTCTCGCGCTTTTCTTTAATCGGGGAGAAAGATCGTGAATAAACGCGTTGATAGGATTTCTCGTTCTTTTCGCTTCTTTCCGATTCGGCTGACATTTATGCTCAAATATGACCAAAAAAATGAGCTAGAGCCGCGCTGATCGTACGAATCGGTTGTAAATCGCGTTGGGACGAAAAGATGTATAAAAACAAGGGAAGTAATAAGATCGCGTATTAAATGCTTGGTAACTTCCTCCCCGGATGAGGCCTGAGGCATTGACTTTTAAACTTCCTATAAAATTTTTTCCTACCTCCAAGATTGATTTAGTGAGCTAATGACGAACCACCGCAGAGCAGAGCGATGCGGCGTTGCACCGCCTCGCCGTCTCTCTCCCACGTACACGAATTAAGGTTCGGGTTCCTCTCGGAGGTATTTTTTACCTGCGCGAGCCACCATCTGGTCAGATTTTGTTTCACAAAAAAATCCATCGGCTTATCAAATATAGGCTGCTGACTGGGTAGACTCGGTCCGGGGCCTCGAGGCTTCTCTCTCTCTCCGTCAGTGTGGGAAAAACACCCTCGGAATGAATTCGATTACGCAACGGTGCGAGGCGGAAGAAACACGAGACTCGCGTTATAAATATCGATAATGAGGAGGTAGCATCCCTACTCCCACCGCCGAAAAACGAAGCGACGAAAACTAACGCAATTAAAAATAATCAACAGCCAAGATTCATCGAGCTAAATATCGCCATTTTATTCCGAACGATAAAACCTAATTTGCCACGCACGTTATTTTTTTTCTTCATTTTTTCCCTCGCCATACCTGCAAGAATCTGCTACCGGACTTGCTTTATTTTTCATACCCTCGTAATAATTACGATCTTTTTATTTCCCTCTTCAGCTTTCTTTCGTCTCTTTTTCGCTTTTATCGACGCTCGTATTTTCCTCTCTCGTTGCTCGTTTTTGCGCCGAATTCGAGTCGACGCGGAGAAAATACACGAAAAATCTTATATCCCGGAGGTACGAACCTTCGACTACCCGCGCTTCTCGTTTTCTTTTTCGTTTTGTTTTTTAATTCATCGTTCTTACAAACGTCGATTTCGCCGCGAGGAGCGACTTTTCACGCGTCTGGAAAAGATGGAAAGATCGGGAAATCGGCGTGAGATCGGTAAGAAAAGGCGTCTTCGTCTCGGGTAATCTCTCGTCGATACGTCGTGAACTTGGTCATTTCCGTTGTTCGCGCGTGAGACGCGGGACGTCCATACGTCGTGGATCGTCGTTCGTGTGGGGGGTACGAAAGAGACTCACGTGACGCGTATAAATGAGAAGTGAAGTGAATAGCTTTTGGATCAGGTGCCCGGGTACACCGGGTGCCCGGGCAGTGCACCATCGCAGCATCGTAGCCTCCCACGCCAGACAATAGTCTTTAAGCCTTAGACTGAACATGATACCCTATTTACTCCTTATATACTAAATTTCTAAGTCCCATGTGACTACGTCGTCGCGCACAATACATGTGATATATTGTGTGTGGACAGCGCCGCGGCTCACAATACGTAGAATTATGTAACCCTCAATACTCTACAAAGATATCTATTCACTCCACTCCATATATTTGCCTGCAAGTATATACGTACGCGTGTACGTGTGCGCGCGCGGGTGTATACGTGCACGAAGTCGTGGGCGCGTCTGCGTGTGCTTAGCCTACGACGCGATCCAAAAATTCGATAACTTTTCTCCGAGTGGTGCGAACGTCTCTCGATTAGATTCCATCTCTCCCCGCGAGGGGAGGCGAGACGAGAAACGCGCACAGCTAAGCGTCTCCGAAGGCACCGGAAAATATTCGATCGCGATTATGAAAATGGAATTTCGCGTTTAAAAAAAAAAAAGTTAGAGCCACTTGTCGTTATTCGAATCGGTTCGATTTTGGCACAGTTTCATCGTTGGCAGATTCGTGGATGCGATTGGGTCGTGGAATTCCGGATGCGGAGAAGATGCGATCGTTTTTCCGAGAGTCCGTGGATCGCCGTGTCTACGGTTTGGAAGCCTCGACGAAGAAGGGTTGAAATGACGAGGGAATCAATGAACTGTGATCGTCTCGCGCGTCACGAGTCGACTGGCGGATACCGAGATTTCTGACCAGCAAAGCAAACAAAGAGGGAAAGGAAACATTACGCGTCGTCTGGTCGATCAAAGACGATCGGAGGCAAAGATCGGTTGAAAAAAAACGCCCCGAATACGGTAACAAGGAATCGAGCATCGCTTATCGTCGAGCAAACGAGGCGAAGAAACCGCGGAGATTAGGATAGGATCGTGAGTCGATGTTTTTCGAATGGACGTGGGCCCTAGCCCTCCGATCGTCGCCGCGCGGGAGGGGGATGTTGGCCACAAAAGGGCTAAGAAAAAAAGAGAAAGAAAAGGGAAAAAGTGTAGAAAAAAGGACGAAGAAAAAGAAGAAGGAGGAGGAAAAAAAAACGAATTGGGTGGAAAAAATGACAGGCCTCTCGCTACCGTGCGTGATGAGGCCAGATGAGCCTCCGATGAAACACCGCGTGTAACCGACTCACAAACGCGCGCACACACGCGTCGACGTACATATTAACAATTTCATATATCAGCATGCGCGCGTGTGCATACTTCTCCCCTCGTTCCTCTCTCTCTCTCCCTCTCATTCTCTCTCTCATTCTCTTTCGCCCTTCGCGCGTGTGTCCGCGTGTCCGTATCCGTGTACGTATAGGCATTGTTGGGCGTAAGAGGCTCGAATGGGGCTAAAAAGGGGGGATGTAGCCACCGGCGTGCGGCACGCAACTCTCGTCAGTGATGCAGCGCATCGTCAATATGATCTTGAGATGTTTTTCTCCCTTTTCTTCCATTTTTTGTTGTTCTCCGCATTTCTTTACCTCCTTTCCCATTATACCGGAGATTTTGGTCATTTCGAGACGACGTTGGCCTATTTCAACGATTTCCCTGTACCCATATCAGGTGAACCGTGACCAAGCGTGGATACGCGATCGTAAATAATACAATTACGTCGCGTATTTTCAGCCACGTTTACCCATCGTCACGATTAAAAAATAAAAACATTTTCCTCGCCGTTGATTTTTCATCTGCCTCATCTCATTCTTCTCTCCACTATTTACATCTGGCAATAATTGTTCGTTTGTTTCGCACTCGTTCCAAATTTTTCCGCTGATTTCCATTCGATATTACATTTAGCTCTTTCACTAATTCCCCCTCCCCCCGCTGTTTTCCTCTCTCCACTTTCTATATATTTTTTCTCGCAAGCATTTTTCTGAAACGCTCGCGCGTCGTGTTTTCTTTCCATTTCACTTCTGGCTGGTCTACGATATAAAAACGTCTTACAGGTTCATCCAACATCGTCGAATATATATTGGGTACGGGTGGGGAGCGACGTTTGAAAAGGTGGCGGTATCGAATTCTGCAGGCTCGCTTCTCCCCCCAGTGCCGAGCTTTTTTCTTCCAAGTGCAACGCGGTCAAGGTCACGTGATCGCGTACGACTCTGATCGGAAATCGGAAATTCCGACGCTTGATCCAACGATTTTTTCATCCGCGACACGACGACCGAGTAGACCCTCTTTTTTGCGCCTTCGTTTATCGTAGACATATTCGAGAAACGGTCCCGGTTACGCGCAGATCGCAGCTTCGGCCGATAACGGGCTTGACCCAATGACCTTGGCGGCAGATTTCATATCTAATTATTACCGCAATTAACCAAAGCGGCGACGCTGTCGTTGTAAAACCAGCAAAAACGTACCGTTTGCGTTGGTTTTGTTCTTCTTTGGATTCGGTAGTCTCTGCTC
Source organism: Arge pagana (assembly GCA_963969455.1). NCBI lineage: Eukaryota > Metazoa > Arthropoda > Insecta > Hymenoptera > Argidae > Arge > Arge pagana. The sequence goes on along the minus strand of OZ018315.1, from coordinate 12,676,677 downwards.
CCTCGAGAAAAAGGGAAGAAACATGGAAGACAGACTTGATGTTACTCCGCATTTGAAATTCCGAAATTCCGCCGATGGAGGCGAATTTCCGATTGGACGTCGTATTTGTGGTCGAGCGCGGATCGCGGAAGTGCGGTCGCGATAGGTATCCCGGGATCTGTGACGGTTTCTCGATCATCTCCGAGATACGTCCGCGTCGCGTTCGCGCGTGAGTAGAGAGCTTCCGCGCTACGTTCGCGTTCGCGATAGCGTCGGGGCGCCCGATCGTGCGCGCGGGTCACGATGGTAGAGAAAGAGAGAGAGAGAGAGAGAGAGAGAGAAAGAGAGAGAAAGAGAGAGAACGAGAGAGAGAGAGAGAGAGAGAGAGAGAGAGAGAGAGAGAGAGAGAGAGAGAGAGAGAGAAGTACGGACGAGATCCGCGCGGCGGGACGCCGAGCGGAGATACGACGCGATGAGAGGAAGACGAGAGATCAATCGTGAAAGATGAGGACGAGAGGAGGGAGATGAGAACGCGCGGAGCGTGATAGTCCGACCGGCAAGGGAGGCGGACGGGGGCCCGAGGACGCGTCGGTCTACCAAGGGCGCGACGCGGGGGGATGCGAGAGGGGCGACAGGATGCTGTGCCGTCACGGTACGCTAGCCCCCGGACTTGAATCCCGGCCCTCCGGCTAAGAAGGCGCATATAGGATGAAGGCCTTCGCTTTTCTCTCTGCACGATTCGAGCATTCGTGTCCGAAGGAGCGCGATCAAATTTTCTCTCTCACGTTTTTCTATCCCGTCCGCGTATTCCTCCGAAATGATTTCCCATTTTTACGTTTCACGATCCTCGGGTTTTCAGCCAGATTACACGGAGTGTAACAGGTATGACGGATAATTCGTTGCAAGAAGAAAAAGAATTAGCATCGTCTCATCTTCGGACCGTATCGACGTTTATCTTCGCACGTTTTCACGTTCGTTCGAAACTGTTTTTACCTTAGTATCAATTCGACGAGACGTATAAATAGTTCGCGGCATCGCTAATTTCATTGGGAGTTTCCTTAGTCTCGAGTTATTTGTTCCATCTCCGTTACCTTTTACAACGAGAATACGAAAGGAAACGGTGTTTTTTTTCTCCACGGGGAAAGGGGGAACGCGCGCAATTGATTCTACTGGATCGGGTGGCAATAAAAAAAAAGTTAGTTTTTTTCCAATTTTCCGGACAAATTTTAATCTCGAGGCTAGTCGAGGTAACTTTATAAATCCCGTCGTAAAGTGTCAAATATTTGTCGAACAACTCAATTTTCGAAAATCAGTGTTCAACCCTTTGAGGTACCTGCTCTCGTCGGCTCGTCGAGACTTACGGTGCTTCGCGATGCCTCGCGCGGCTTACGAAGGGGGATCGGAGACCCATGGCCTTTGGTATATTACACCACAAGGACTGGTCCCCGTGAATGGTCGGTGTTTTACAACAGTGGCACTGCTACCCAACCCCCTAATCTTTTGTCGCGGCTCCTTATACCCCGGCAAAGCGAGAGCGAGAGCGAGAGCGAGAAGGAAAGACACAGAGCGAGAAAGGGAGAGAGAGAGAATCTCGAAGGGTTAACGTACTGTAAAACAGCCCACTATTCAGATTAGAACAAAAAAAATGCTGAGTTTATTTCAGGCCCAGCAAATATTTCCTGCGCACGCTTAAGATAATTTGATTATCTCGATAACCCTTTATCGCGAGCTGCCTCAACGGCGAATAATTTCCGAACGAATTCACAACAATGCTTCCAAACATTTCGGTCCGATACTCCTCGAAACGTTTTTTTTTCTTCTTCTAATTACCATTGCCGGCAAAACGTTCGCAATTTTTTCACTTCACTTTTTTTTTTCATATTCCATTTCGCGGAGTACCAGCGACGCTATTCGTTTCGTAGCTACGGACAGGATTGAAATATCCGGCGATAGAAACTCTGCGCGGTAAATCGTTCGAAAAATGTGTAAATTAATTTGAAATTGTTCGATAGTTTTTCTCACGCTCGTCGAGTAATTATTCTCCCCGTCGATCGTACAATAATACACTTTGATTGCTCGTAACTCCGTTAATGAAAGAGATCTTTCTTTTTCTCTCTCTCTCGCTCCAAATGATGCGAGTCGATCGGGAGTAAAAAGTGTGAGAAAGGGAAAAAATAAAGGTCGGAGGTAGGTAAAAAGTAACGAGCAACAACAAGGATTCCGCAGGATCGTAGATAGCCGTGGTAGTGGAAATAATAGGCCGTTCGAAGGTATCCGCACGCCGGGACTTTGACCGTGCGGTGTATAGCGATAAAAACGAGTTCGATCTCGTCGATTTCATATGACAACGAACACGATATGGAAAACAATGTTGCCGAGGCGTTCGAAACACTCGACGCTCGTCGGATCGAAAATTCCACGTTTTTCACACGTTTTTTTCTCCTCGTTCTCCGTAAATTGGACGCGAAATTCGTTGAAAATTAGGGTACGCGAGAGCTTCGAAAGTTCGAAACTTCGGAAGAACCATTCGCGTTTCATACGAGTCACCGTTATCTCGATTCTCTCCTCTCTACATCGAGCCGAACAAAACACGGCGAAACAATAGTTCGCGGCTAGAATTCGGTACTTCAGCCCAATTCCGTCATCTTCGTTTGTCTTTTCAAATCGAACCGTACCAATCTCTCGATCGCGATGGCAAATTATTATTAACAGAATAAACGAATAACGTTTTCACTCGAGTACACGTATATCCACAAGCCTCCTTCCCTTTTCCCGTCAAACCTCATTCTATTTTTTTTCTTCTTCTTCTTCTTTACCGATATTCCACGTCCGTATCGCGAACCAGCCGGACTCTCGCGACGCCGAGGCTAAATCATTCCCGATGATCGTTTAATTTCTTTCATTTCCATAAAATCGGCATAACTACCGAAGTTAACGAGATGGATATCTTACCGGCGATGATCTCATTTGCGTAATCAAGTCCGCGACCGACCATTTCTGACTGATATACACCGTGTTCGAAAAATTACTCGAGGCGCGATTTTTCGTCTCGATACGATCCAAGTTTATCAAGAGTCACGGAAACAAAAATTCACGCCGCCGCGTCTCGTCGCTGTGGCGCGCAGACGTATCCTAATCCAAAGCTGCGAAACACGTGGCAACGAGGACGAAATTTCAAAAAATTGACCACCATCCGTGATATTCAGGCTCTACGATGGATTTTTTTTTGTCTTCTACAAGAATCCTACGATCGATGTGCACCGAGCATCGGAAGCTTCGACGTCGAAAATTCTTCGCGGCAGACATTCGCGACCAGCGCAACGCCATCGACTCCGGCATGGATTCGGACCGCGAGGGAATTCGGCGCGCGATAATTATCCGATAAAAAGTTTACGTGCAGATAATTCGGCGAGTAGCGGTGATTCTCTGTCGGAATAAAATCTGTCTTCTCGAGTGAAAAAAAATATCCGTTATTCCGCTCGCCTGCCGCGAATTCCGGCCGAGGCGCGAATTTCCGGACTAGTCGAATGGGTAAAAAACGAGGAGGCGGCAATTTTGCCCGCGAAGTACGACGTCGAGCTTAGCGATGGACCGAAAATCGTGCTGGAGATTCGAAACAGTTTGGTGTTCTGCGACGTTTCGGTGTCCCGCGTTATCATCCCGGGTGTAAGAACACTTTCGAGCATGCACACCCGACAGTCTGTTTCGTAAGAACTTTTTGCACATCTCAGAGACGAGGAAATTTCATTTCGCGGACGTAAATCATTCAGCCGCGCAACATTTCATAAACTCGCGAGTAACAACGCGATGGCAGTGATACGCGTCGTCCTCGTTAGCCTCGCCTCCGACAATCGTTCTCGCTTGTCTCGCGGAATTGTTCGAGATCGTAGGAATCTCGAAGCAGGTAGCCCAAGAGTTCCCAACGCGCTGATAGGAAGACAACATTCGACTCGAAAGATTCAATTTCCGGATCAAGGACGCAATTATGAGCGCGATATCTACTTTCTAGCAATCGATAGAAGTCGCCTGGTATTTCTGTCGAGGCGGTAATTTTCCATACGACTTTGTCTACTCCGATTTGCTACAGAACTACGGCGATTGTTTCTTTTTTTCCTCGCAAGCTCGATAAGCTTTCGTCTTATCTCTGACCAGTATCCTCGCGAGATCCTAGCGAGGCAATGATCTCAAGGCGTACGATTCAAAAGCTCTTCGCTCGACGAGGCTACGTCGAGCCTCTCGGGCAGAAGAGTCGGATCGCGCCAGTTTTGAAACTGGGCAAGGCGACTCGACGGGCCGGTTTGCTCGAGGAGGATATAAAATTTGGCGTCGTTACTCACCTGTGGGCACATCTTGCATTGATATTTGCGCGGCGGATGAGAGTGAGGACCGCCGAGATGCGGATTCAGGTGCGTCGCGTGGGACGGTTTTACGGCGAGAGGTTGCGGCACGACGAGAAGACTGGCTGGTGGACTTCCGCTGCTGCTTCCACCGGCTCCGCGATATTGATCATCGCCTAAGAAAGAACAAACGAGAACAATTTGAAAAAAAGTTTGTACATTCGATCCGAAAGCAATACGCGAGAGGCTCGAGCTCGGATGTTTTGCGACGATGAAATATTTGTATAACGTTTCAACTGGTTGTCGTAAATTTCCAAATGCTTCCGGATTTGTCACGTGCTCCGATTTTTCCTTTTCTCCCGCCGATTTCACAATTTGGATACATTTTCGAAATTCCAGTGTTCTTCCACTTATCTCGCGCTCCTCGTCGCGGCTTTCTCTTCGAGCAGCTGAAAATCGCGGAAGTGTCCTCGCGAGATTGGCGAGCATCGGATATATCTTTGTAATTTCATCATTTTTCTCGCACGATGTCACAACGAAGATCGTCATTCGTTGGCTAGATATTTTTTTCATTCGATTTCTTTATCGCAACGTCGAAGATAATGCGCGGCTGGAGGCTGGCGCAGAGAAAGGCGGGGGGTCGTCGCAGCTAGGTCGAGAAGGAGAAACAGGAGGATCGAGTACGCGCGCGTACGCGTAATCACGTATGTAAATGATAATTATCAGGTTCAAGCGCGTTTGAAAGATCAATTAGTTACGTTGTGTTCAGGAGGAAAGAGACGGGGAGAGAGAGGTAGAGACGGAGAGAACGCATCGGAGAGACGTTTTTCTAATGACGCAATCGGGAGCGTGCGCAAGGGGGCAAGGATCGTAGTGGTGCAAGGACGCCTGATCTTCTGTGCAGCCTCCGTCATTACGTCGCGTTGCGCCGAGAGACATTCGCTCCTCTATGCGTCGCGCGGCGAGTTACGCAGTTTTAGACGAAGAGAGCGAGGGATAGAGGTGTATATGGGGCATTCCACGCCGAATCGGACGGTTCGAATAATTCGAATATTTGATTTTCTTCATTTTTTGTCTCCATCACCTCGAGTACCCGTCGAAAAACTCTTTTTAGAGAAGTTTGAAATCACAAGTTGATAGTGAGCCTATGATAATTACTATTTTTTTCTATTTTCTAAAATTTGAGGAAAAAAAATTCGGCCATTAACCATTATTAAAACTATTTTTGAAATATATATAAAAAAGTAATGATCATAGGCCCACTACTAACTTGGTCTCACAATTTGTAGTGGAACCAAAGCTTGCATATGACAATATTTGGAATAATTTTGTTGTATTTTTTTCGAAAAAGCATGTAAGAAAACAATTTTTCAACAGCAACAAAATTGAATTTGGACCATTTGTGAAGAAACCGCAAGAACATCTTTGGAACCGGTGATCGAAAAAATGTCAAACTTCTCTAGAAAGAGTTCTTCGATGGGTACTTGAAAATGTCAAAAAATGAAGGAAATCAGAAATTCAAGCCGTCCGATTTGGCGGGGAATGGTCCATATATACGTAGAAAGAGAGAGAGAGAGAGAGAAAGAGAGATCGGCTCGACGAGTCTTTATATTATTAGCTTTTTTTCCCTTCTTTTTCTATCTCGCTTTACCACTCGCTCCGCGTCTTACTCGAAGTGCCGAGGTCTGTATACACCATTCATTACCGGCGCGTTCCACACGCCTCTAATAACCCTTCCATTCAAACGAGTTTCGAACAATTTTACCAACGAGTCGTGTCGACTTTGAAAAATGGAGGCAACGGAAGGCGGGGAAAATTGAAAATCCCTCGTTTTCGAACCCGGCGATAAACTGTACGGGAAAAAAGCTCCGGGGGCGACCAAATTCCGACACCTACGCGTTACCAATTCCGAATCGTGCGATGAGACGCGGCGATACGTTAAGAGTGACAAAAAGGAATTCGATCGTTTGAAGTTTGTTTTTCGATGTTATTCACTCGCGTGTCGCGACGTTTCCGATCCTCGTTTCACGTTCTTCGTTCGTCACCGAATACCCGTCGGTCGTTTGATCTCGATTAATTAGTTCGTTTCGTCGGAAAGAGAGAGAGAGAGAGCGAGAATGGAAAACGTTCGAGTAGTTTTTGAAAAGCGGCGAAAAAAACAAGCAAAACGGACGAGTCGAAGAAATCTGAGGAGAAAAAAATTCATCTGAAACGGCGAGCCTTCTTTTATTAGAGATGCGAGCGGTTCATAGCGATGCTTGACAATTGCGATGACGATGATCGTGGGAACCTGATAATTATTTTCATTGTACGTGTAACGTTGTTTGCCACGTTTCGTATCACGCCTCGACGACTTCGGGTATGCGTATTCCTACGCGTAGCGAGCGACGATGCGAACCGAGAGAAACACGTCGACGCGAACGTTTTCTCCCCGGAAAGCGGATCGTAAGTAAAAGGATCACTGGCGCTCCGAAAAATTGACGCAACGAAGTGCCCTCGACGTACGTAACGAGAAGTGGAACGAAACGTGGAATTGAGACGAATCGAAATATAACAATTGTCGAGAATGAAACTGACGCGAATAAAGAGAGGGAGAGAGAGAGAGAGAGAGAGAGCGGGGAAAACGGTGACTACTGAGAATGGAGAGCGGAGGAGAAGGTTGAAAAAATTGGAAGTGAAAAGAGTATCTTCGAACGGCGAGAAGGAAATCGAATGGTAGAGAGAGAAAAATTAACCTGTATAATGGAGATGCATTTCCAGCAGCATTTCACGACGTTTTTGAACGAAAACTCGACCGGTTGAACTTGTTTTTGAAACTCTTGCGAACGTTGGGTGCGAGGATGAGTAACAAACGAGCGTGGGTAGGTCAGTTTTCGCGCGGGATCGTTGTGGAACTGATGACGAGAGCAGCGAAACGAAGAATCGGCATGGAAGATACACGCCAGGCAAAATATGAAAACTTTTGAAACGCGGTTTACGGGGAACAAAAATATTTTTCCCCGAAGGGATATTTTTTTTAATTTTCGAAACGCGATAGGAATAAAACGATCTCTCACGAGTGACTTCCAGAGGGAGGAGGAAAATTATCTGGGGGAAAAAGAGAAAACCGAATGCGAATAATTTTCTGTCCAAGTAATAAACCGAGCTTGTTGGAGCGTAATAGAAATTGTCTGCAAAAGTTGCGAATTTTTGTTTCGCCGAGGGAGAAAATAATCGGAGCGAGAATATGGGTGAGGGCTCGAGAAGATTGAATTTCGCGAGTGATTCGAAAGAAAAAATTCGGCGCAACCGAAAAGGAGAAAAAAAATTGTCGCGTGGGCGGAAAAAATTTGTAATAGTGCGGAGGATATTTTTGAGGGTTGGAAACGATTTTTGGAAGAACGCGGTGGGAAGGAAATCGGGTCGACGTGGAAGAGATCGCGCGAGTCGTCGCGTTGGACGAGAGGAAAAAAAACAGATTCACTGAGGTAAGGTCATTTTTCGACCGGACCTGGCGAATCGCGAGCACAGACTGATCGTCGAGCTCGATCGTCCGGAATGAAAATAAATCGGCGATACCGATCGGTAAGCCGAGTTCGCCGGTTTCTCGTTCTCTCCTTCTTTCCTCGTCTCTGTCAAATTTCGATTTTGTCTCGACGCGACGCGTTGCATCTCGTTTCGTCGGGGCGTCTGGGCAGTGCGAGGTGCGCGCGGGATTCGTCTCGGTTGCATCAAGTTTCGCATAGGTCGAGAATAGAGATGGCGAAGAGCGAGCGAGCGAGCGAGAGAGAGAGAGAGAATAGCGAGAGAATAGCGAGAGAAAGAGAGAGAGCGCACGCGGAGGAAAAAAAGGTGGAGCCGGTAAACAGGTACCGAAATTTCGAGAAAACAATATCGTTACGCGGACGTTTATGCAACGTCTCGGAATTTCGTCGAAACGCGTGTAAGTATAAAACGACGAAAGTTGAAACGAGTCTCGTTTGTTTGTTCATTTTTCCGTCTTTTTTTCTTCTTCCAATTGATCGCCTCGCGAAAGCGTGTTGTTTTCGAGCGGCTGGCCGCTTCGTACCCGAACCCTGACCTATCCTCGCGCGAATTCTACGGTTTCGCTTCCGCGACGCGGGGTATGGCAACGCGACCGACATCAACCGTGCGGGGAGGAAAAAAATAACAGAAATAACGAAGGTGAAGACGATGCGGCGGAGAGAGAGGGAGAGAGAGAGCGTTGCAAAAAACCAGCGTGAAGAAGAGCTCCGAAAACCGGGGAACGGAAAACTTGAAGCGAAGAATCTAATGCATATTAGAGGAGTAGTGGTAGAATCATTGGAAAAGCTTGCAAGGCAACGTGAAAAAGGTAGACGTCCATCGTGAAAAAAAAATATTAGCTCGGTCACAACGAGACGCGTGTTCCAGATCGAGTAAACGTGAAGCTCGAGGCCACGAGCGAATAACGGGACGAAAAATGACGAAAGTATCGGAAAAACGAAATTCGAGGAGGAAGGGACGAGCGGGAAGGAAAGAACGCGGAGAGAGAGGATAGCTGCAAGGGGTGAGGGAAAAAATGGGGGAAGGAGAGGCGAAGGAAGGGATTAAAAACGCGAGAGGCGATGAAGCGGAGGAGAAAAGAGATAGCTGAGGGACGGAAACGGCGAGAAAAACGGGGTGAGCAGAGGAAGGAGTCGAGATTGTGACGATTTTTGGAAATCGGTGGGATCCGATCGAAGGTGAAGGACGAGGTTCCTGGGATAGTGAGCCTATTCGTGGATTTTCGATCCGTCAAGGTCACCCCGGTTACGCAAGGCGTCTCTTCGCGTCTCTGCGCGGTTCTCCGCGACTCCGGGCAAAAAGAAGACGAGGTACGAGGTACGAGGTCCGCGGTCCGATGGCGGAGGCGCGGGAGAGGTGAAATTAAACATATTGTCTACGACGCGTCCGAGTGCGAATAGGCGGAACCGGTCTTACGCTAGTCCGAACCACGGGGATACTTTCGAAAATCATACGTCGAGCGTCGACCTTGAAAATTCGGGCGAGACTGCGAGACGCAAGGCGCGTCGACGAGCGTCTGGTCATCTCGCATGGCGAAGCTCCGCGAGTTGGGAGAAAAAAAGCGCGAGTACCGAAAAACCAACAGCAACGATCGCGCGGCAGAAACGAGGAGGGAGGAGAAAATCGTCGAGGGAAACGCCGAGCACCGCGAGATCGACGCTTTTTTTTCTCTCGCGTCTATTCTTTTTCGTTCTTTCCTCTCTTTTTCACTCACCTACGAACTTTCGCGGCTCCGCGAAACTTTCGTCGAAAGTCGACTATCTTTCTCGCATGAAAAGGAATCCTCTCCTATTTTCTTTGAATTTTTCACTTAGCCGCGCTGATTTTCAGCTTCGAGGAGAGAAGCCCATTTTCTGCGGAGCATTTTGCGATAAGTTTGAATGCCAATAAATTTCGAGATGCGAGCATAGCGTTTTATCTATCTCCCTATCTGTTTATCTACCCATCTATCTACCTGAAACGAGAGAGGGAGCAAGAATGACGGGAATCTTTCGGAAAAAGAGAAAGACGAGTCGGAATGAAAAATATGAAAACGATGCGAACTTTCAAGTTTTTCGGAGGAAAAACTACGGAGCTTTTTGTCCAGCGAAAAATGAAGCGAGCGAACGAGTATCTAATCGATGGCGAAAGGAAGGCGATCGGTGGGAGAAGGGATCGGAAATGATGTTGGTGAAGAAAACGGGGATGCCATCGTTTCCGAATATCCTCGCGAAATCACGCGGCAGCGAGAGGCGCTTCCTCGTGGGTATGCGCGATGCGACCGCGTACGACCCACAGATAGTTTTAATTGGCAGTAAAGTTGGTTGCCGTCGCAAAAACATGAAATACAACTGCCGACCGGAGAATCAGGGGAGCAGAGTGACTTTGGCGAAGTATAAGTCGCGTACAAACGGCATGCAAGCCTCATCTTCGCCGTGTCCTCTCATCGCGAGGAGAGGCGCGAGGCCCCGAAGAGGAAGACGGAGACGAGGACGAGGACGAAGAAGAAGAAGAAGAAGAAGAAGAAGAAGAAGAAGAGGTAGGAGAAGAAGAAAAAGTTCTCCGTCGGCGTCGCCGTCTCCTTCTATCCGTCCAGTTAAATCTTGATGCACGGTAGCCGCCCGCCTCGTAGCAAACTCATTCCCTCCTCCGTTTCTCGTCCTCTTATTTTTACTCGTTTCACTCGGTCCTTGTGTTTTCTCATCGAGCGCGCCTCCTCCTAGCATTATATCTCGTTTGGTACAACAGGTGCATGACTTTAATGCACGGAGGAGCACCGCAGCCTCGCGTCGTCTATGACGACGCGGTCTTCCTTTGACGAAACGCTAACGTGCCTTCGTGTCCCGCGTCGAAGCCCATAAATGACGCTCGGACGGAGCTCTTTTCCCTCGATGGGACCAATTTCATCGCGAGATATACGCGCATTGCCGCGTCCAAATATCTCGCGACTCCGATGCACGGCGAGTCGATTTTCGGAAATAACGCGCGCCTGTTACACCGCTGTCAGAGTCGACGTTCCATCGGTGTCGATCCAACCGAACGACCGATCGATCGAACCGATGGAACTGTCACGGATCGAAATCCTTACCACGTATTTCTCGCTCGCGCAAATTTTTTCTATGTTTTCTCGTTTCAACTGTCCATCGAGCTGTACTTCTCCACAACGCTACGATTCCGACCAACCGAAACCTGTCCGTCCAACGCGTTATACAAACCGAAAACTACTACCATTTCCTGACCATACGAGCTCCTCCAAGGTCGAAATAACGCGAGGGTCATAGCTGCGGTCATCGAACGTGACCAATTGACAATCATGGGCAAAGCGTGTTCGATGTTCGGATCGAGCTGAAATTCTTAAATCAACGACCAGCTGAATGAACACTCGAAGGAACTTTCGTTGAAATTATGACGGGGCAATTTTTATCCGATAGTCATCGACCTTCGCAATATTTTCGTAGTTGGTCGTACAGCGATCGCCTTTTCGCGACCTTCCAACGAATACACAAGCTCGTATCCAAAGCGTTCGCTATTTAAACTTTTTCCACGCAAGCTCCGTTTTCGCCTCGTGTTTCGCAACAGTCGCGATGGCTGGATCGTCGATTTCATGGAAAATGTCGCTGACATTCGAAGAAACCGCGATAAGATTTCACTGCCAACGCGACGAGTAGTTCTCGTCGTCTCACTCTCACTCTCCGGCTCGCCATCTTTTTTCTTCTTCTCATTTCCGATCGCCGTTAGGATTAGATAACGAGATCTTGTAACTTCGGCTATATAGCACGGCTATACGTTTCGTTCCGAACATATTTAATACCGGCACATATTTCATCGCGTCGCAGACGAATCCGAATCGAACAGGTTTACGACGAAATCTCATCAGCGAGATTCGAGGAGGTTGGCTTTTGACGCGAAGACAAAATTCATTCCCATCGGGTATAAGCGCCGGTCGTTTACGGTCGTACGCACAAGCACATCCATCAATTTTCTTCCTCGTCTCGTTTCCTCGTTCTTTCGCAACCGAATCGTTGCATCCGCTGCTCTGAAATGATATTCCCCCTCCGACCGTTCTCCTTTCTCGATGCCGGATTCTCGATTTCCCCCGAAAGCGTATATTTTCCCAGAGACGATCCACGAATATTCCCGGATCGAACGGAGCCTCGATGACACGTGCACGCGGCGATCTTATCGGCAGGTAGCGTCGACGATACTCGCGGCGTCTCGCGAGGCTCGTTTCATTAGCCGGTATCAAAGGTCTGTCAGACTCATCGGCCAGCTTCCGAACCTTCTCTCCAAATTTATATACCGTTACGAAGTCGTGTAGAGAAAATTAAGATCTCCGATTCCATCTACGGTAGCATCTCGCCTCGCAACTTCCCGCGTTCGCAGGTGGTTGACTGGCTAAAAAAGCGCGAAATGAGACCGAAAGGGTCGAAAGTCGTCGAGTTACCGAGAAAAAATATGTACAGGATGCCAAAACGGCAAGAATGGCGAGGATAATGAAAAGACACGAGCAAGAGGAGACGAACAAATACACGGAACCGGTAAATCGACGGAAGGATGACGAAATCAGAAAAAGAACAAAAAAATTCCAGTACGAACCAGGCGAGGAGAATCAGCCGAGTGCGTGAAAAAGGAAGTGAGAGCCCAGGGGAGATGGAAGGGAAAATGCGAATGGATGAGACGGCGATGGGGTGCGGAAAACGCGTTGTTTTCGTACGTTTTTAGAAGATGGAAACGAGGGTTGGTGAAAAAAAAAAGACGGGTAAAGCGGAGCGGGGATAGCGCGAACTTCCGAATCGTTGTAGCACCAAACATCGGTCGTCCGAGTACATCGGAGGCTGTACGAGAGTAACCCACTACACGCGTCTCGCAACGAGCATCTTCGAAGGTCTTCTCAAAGCTGACATACGCGTCGGTCCGCGTCTCTCTTCGAACCTCACCGAGTTCATTCCCTGTTGCGCAAGACCCGCGGCACCGCGCGCACACGAACGAGCGCGCGCTCCGCGTGTGCGAGCAATACGAGCAATACACGCGAGGCACGGGGACCGATCCGTACACACGCGGACACGAAAGGAGAGCGTGATAGAGAAAGAGGAGAAGTAGGATGACGCGAGAGGTCGCCCTCCCTCCTCGACGCCCCCTTAATGCACGGATCGCATGATGCCCAAAAATTCTAATACGTCCGCGAGAACGGCCGGTCTCTCTCGCTCCCTCTCTCTCCCCGCGTTGATCTCTCGCTCGACGAGTTCTCCGCGGAGGGACACGCGAAACGCGCTACGCGTGTCGGTGCGTGCGTGCGCGTCAGTGAGCGCGGCTAGTTCTACTACACTACAGCATCGTCGCGCCGCGGCTCGATCTACGCGTAGAGATAAATGAGAGCCGGCGGCTATTTTGCCTCTATTATTATAATCGGCGTCGAAATAGTACCAGTACAACAAAATAGGGAGTCGGAATGTGGGAAAGAGGAACAAATAGAAGACGTATGAATAATTATTCGGAAATATTATCGGACCTTGGAGAGAAATCGTACCTCTCGACCTTAACGAGGATGAAAATCGTTACGCGAACCGGAATCGGTGATTTTCATTTCCTTTTCATTTGTGCTTCCTCCCCGACTGTGAATTTTATTTATTTATTTATTTATTCTGGTATTTATTTCCTAATTTATTAATCAATTAATTGATCGATTTATTTCTTTATTTTTGATAGACGGATAGCTTATCATTTTCGAAATCGAGGAGAGATCGTCGCATGGGAGGAAATCGTGACGCAGACGAATGCGCCGGGCGACCTTGTGGAAAGGCGCGAATCCGGGCAAAATTCACGTCGCGAAAGAGCAGGAAACGTACGATTGCCTAATTCCTCGCGACGCGTATCCCGGCGACGATGCACACCTTGAAACGAGAGACTCGAGCGACGCGCGAATCTCGCGGTTTTCAATAAACTCGCACCGACACTCGCCTCGCGAATCGACGGACGAGGCGCGAATAACCGGTTATAATTTTTGCAGTAATGACGTAATTCGTCCGCGTCGCGCGCCGACAAGGAAATACAAAAAGCGGAGATATTATTTCAGAGCGGATTGTTATTTTCGAGCGAGGCGTCGTTATTTCTCGTCGCGAAACGCGCGAGCGAGGAAAAAAGTCGAGAAAACATACGCGAAACGTTAGTTTTCTGGTTTTCACGCGTTTCCCCCCGGCCGAAAAGGGGGCCTACTTCTTCAACAATCGATAGACACTATGCGAGGACTCACCTTTCTGCAGCTGATTGTGATCCGCGTTCATCTTCGCCTGCAACAGGAAATGCTTCGATTGACCAAAAAATGAAGATGCACCGTTCCACGACGGAATAAATACTTCACTCGCGACGATATTGAGAACGTTCATGTTTCTTACCTCGTAGCCTTGTTTCGCGCTGCGTCCGCCACCCCAATAGTCGGCGTCCTTCTCGTGCGGGTTGCATTGCTGGGAGAATAAAAAATCACGATTACACGAGACGATCGTGATAATAGAGAAATCGATGAGTGATATCGTTCCCCACCGAGTCGGAAATACAAACAAGGGGTGGAGCGAGAGACGTATGGCAGCGATTACGATCGACCCGAAATAAGACGAACCAGAGGCAAAAAAAATGCAAATGAACCCTTGCGAAGCAGAAAATAAAATGATAATGACAGTGGCGAGAAGAGCGAAACGCGTTCGGAACAGTTCCTTACGATTTCGGCGGAGATATTCGAGGAGAAAAAGGATGGGAGAAAATTGGTGGGAAATTTGGTCGGAAAGTATCGCGATTGCGGATGAAAACGGAGTGTCAACGTTTTTCTAGCGAAAACAGTTGGGATACTTTGCCGCAAGGCCGAACGAGTAATTGGTGTACAAGGTGGAGAGAGACGCGGAGGTTGTGTACCGATCCAACCCGCCGGCATCCACCGCCGTCCCCGGGCTTAAGGGTGGTCTAGACATAACACAGCCGCGAGGTTTCGGCGCTGGGGGTTGTCGGGCAAGGGCGTCGAGACGCTGTCGGCGGCGGCGTCGGCGGCGGTGATGGTGGTGGTGGTGGTGGTGGTGGTGGTCGGTGACGAGGGTGAAGGTGAATGGTGCGAGGGTTGCGTGAAGAGGGCGCGAGATAGGCGCGAGCGGGATGGAGGGTTAGCCCGTGACCTTGAGATTCTCAACCCGATGTTTCTATGGCGATGAACGCGCCCTGCCACGACACGCCGTACCGTGCCTCGACCGAACGTCTGCCCGACGCGAAGTTTCGTATTACGAAAAATAATATGCGTAGAATAAACGGTGGAAAACGTGACAGCGGAGAAGAAAAGCGTGGAACTGTGCGTCGCGTTGGAACGCTGCGCTGCGGTCAAGCGAGTGCGGATCCATTTTTTTTTTTCAATAATTGAACGAACGTCAATCGTAGTTTTTGCATTGTTCGCGCAGATATGCTCGATGCGTTCGCGTCGCAGCTGTTGGAATTGTCGGAAAGTGTTGAGAAAAATAATCATTCGGAGACTATATTCTTCTGTAGTGTCTTGGGTGGCGTCAACATCTTTAAATCGGTTTATATTCGCGGCGGAAGAATTTTATTTTCGATCAAAATCGATGGATCGCGCTGCTGCCCGTATTGCCGGTATTTTTTTCTCTCTCGAATCGTCAAGTTTGACGTCGGGCTCGGTCATCGTTGCTGCATCATTATCGTCGCAGCAATATCTCAGCCGAGTTCTGGTAATTCTGAAAATCGCACGAAGTACGAAGTGCTTACATAATCGGGATCGAGCTTGATTAACGACCTCGTGTGTTGCGGCCTGTTAATTTTAATCATCGTTGTGATTATCAGTCGGTTTGATTACCTTCAACGATTGGGGAATAAAATGTCTCATTTGAATACAAATAACTTAATTTTCATTTTTTGCAGGCGAATCGTTCGTCAGTCTTGGAGTAATCGTACGATTACCGGCGTATCGTAATCGTCATTTTTACTTCCGAATCGTCAATTAGCAGCGTCAACTGCATTATCCACTATGCGATTCAACGATTTTTCGAAACATTGCAATTTTGCAAAACGGAGTCGCGCGATCCGCGGTTTTCTTTAAACCGATTCACTTCTTCGTTCGTTCGTTCGTTCGTTAGTTTTTCACCAAGTGAGCTTTATTCGTTCGCTCGAAGGCTTCGACGTCGTGTCTCGTTTGCCATTCGATACGGTCCGTCGAATCTATTGGTTTTTGACGAACTCCCAGACGGGGTCAGAGGAACACCGAAAGAAATCGTTCGCCGGCAGACACAACAGTCGCCTCGCGGGAGAAAGGACGGCGGCGAGGGATGTCGACGACGACGACGGAGGGTCCTGGGAAGCGGGAAACCGGGTCATCTCTTAATTTTTTCCACGATGCGTTCCCCGAGCAAGTGGCCCTTGACCAGACTTACGAAACGGCAACGGATCTTAAATCCGGCGTACGCGTGGGGTGGGATAGCTCGGATGTTTCGTGCGCGTCTGTCGCGATGATCCTCCGTGTATATAGGACATCGGGGCGGCGTATCGCAAGTTCGAGGAAAAAACTTTCCTATATTTAGATCGCCCGTGGCTGCAGGATGAGAGTACAGGTGGCGAGTGCCGAGTGGTGGGGAGAAAAAAGCCTCCCCCTCGTCCCCTCGCACTCCACTTTGCAAAGATCATCCTTGTGAGAAAGCGAGAGTATACCGAGGGTGCGACCACGCTGCGGACCAGGACGCGGGATCTACGATGAAAAACTAGGAAGGATATGCTTTTTCTTACATTTTTTCCGCCTCTCGTCGCGCGACGTTCATCCGCACTTTTTCATCCCACCGACGGATCTCCTTTCGAGTAGCGTCCATTTCGGGAAATATGAAAATGACAAAAAAACGAGCTTCCGGACTTTTTTGCCGCCCTCGCAACGACGAACAACCGAAATCTGGAAGTTCGTACGCAGCATCGACGACTGTCCTCGAATTTATCACGTCCAATAATTCAATACCTCGGATTTTCGCCCAATTTTTCTCGTCTGTCGTTCAGATTGAACTCCCTTCTCTTCGTTGTACCTGAAATAAAAAATGTTAAGTCGTGTTTTTTTTTGTCTCGACTTGCGCTCTCCACTTTTATTCGCTCGCCTCCGATTTGTTTCCCCACGTTTTTTCCATCTTCGCGAAGGGTGTGGTTTTTCTTTCACTATTCTCTGCAGCTCTATCGTGCTTGATCGACTTCTCAATCGTTTTACCTGTCGCGATCTTGTTTTTCGCACATTTTTTCATTTCCCATCTGTTTTTTGTCCTTTTTTCCGTCGATCTCGCACGCGACGATGGTTCGCCGTTGATTTCAAAGCAGGACCCCTGTTCCGACGACAAACTTGTTCCTGGTGATGACGCGTACAAAAGGACGAGGGGAATTCAATTCGCAAAATTTTCATCCGTCTCATTCCAACTCGGGTCCGTATTTCAAGTAGCACGTCCTCGGCGTCTTCTCGTTTTTTTCCTCCTTCGGGGATATTTTTTTTAATTCCCAGAGATACGCCGTGAAATTTCCATCTCCATTTTTCACGAGAGAAAA
This sequence comes from Arge pagana, assembly GCA_963969455.1. NCBI lineage: Eukaryota > Metazoa > Arthropoda > Insecta > Hymenoptera > Argidae > Arge > Arge pagana. The sequence goes on along the minus strand of OZ018315.1, from coordinate 12,659,302 downwards.
ACCTCCGAAACTTCTTAATTTTTTCATCTCCGCTTCTAGATTTTTCCATTAAATTCTCCGGGAAGAAAATCTGTGCGAGACCAGTGACTGGTCACTTTTTTACACCCATTCTCAACAAATATTTTCGACGATTGCTATCGCCCCACGTGGCGTGAAAAAAAATTGCCTGAAAATCTCTCTGCTCGTCTTCCAATATTTTTCATTTCTCAATTGAGAGAAGGAGGATTAATTTTTTATTTTCTCCGCTCGCGAAAATATTTCATCGGATATCTCGTCGTCGCGGCAGAGGTGGACCTTGTTGCGGATACATAACGCTCCGTGCTCCCGCCGGCCACTACTTCCACTACTACCACATTTATAAAGCCGTCTTCTATCTACGAAGCAGCAAGGTGAAAAATAAGTTATAAAAACAATTTTAAAAAAGGTGTGAAAGAAGTTCGCCAGAGCTGAGAGAGTCGCGATATCCTCGTTGCCGGATAACGGGTACGTTCGTCGCGTGAAAACCAACATTTTTCGAATCACAAAATTTGCAAGAAAAACGTACGGAGGGTGCTCGACTCAAAGAAAAATCACCAGGCTCGAGTTACTGTAACTTTTCGAGAAAATATTTCCGTAGAACGCGACGAACACTGATTCGAAGCTCGTAAAATCGACTTCGAGTTAATTCGAAGCGAGCGATTTCTTTCTCGCGATATTTGTCACGATACCAAAATCCAACGCGAACTTTCCCACGTATTTACGACCGAAATAATTTCGAATCACGATTCGTACAGTAGAACTTTTCGCCTTCGCAACGACCGTTTCAGATTTTTTTGGCCGATTTATCTCGCAGACTTATTTAAGTTTGAACGTAAAAACTTTTCGCGGAGATTGGATACTACAGACCAAGCTGATCGCAAATTCTCATATGAAAGTACACGAGATTTATGCAATGTCCGGCGTATGTAATGATATGTAAATCGTTTGATTTGCATGCAGGGGAAGAATCATACGGATTAAAAACTTGATAAAACTCTCTCGTCGTCAAGATACAAGACCGCGAAATCCTCGCGATGCACGAGAACTAGGAAAAACATCCGCAACGAAGGTGGGAAGAATTTTTTTGGTTGTGGAAAATTCGAATTTTGAGATCCTCGTAAGTGGTGAAAAAATCGTCGCAGCGAGACGAAACTACGATGGATTTGAAGCTAAACGGATCGTCTTTACGGTCGTTAAAGGTATTTTGCTCCAACGTCTATTTCGGTTCAGCCCACGTAGGTTTATAGCGACAAGTACCACCTGGACGGAATCAGACGTGAACTTTGATCTGGTTTGCCGACCGAAATAATTTTTCCGTCAAAATCCCCGAGCAATCACTCGCGAGAAGAATTCGTTCCCTTTAAAACGGCTATTCCAAATTTTTCACAACTTTTTTGCTCGCCGAGTAATTCAAGTTGGAAGAAAAAAACTTTTTTCCACTCTCGGTATACAGGTAAGTCGATCGAAAATCCTCGTTAAAAGAACACTCGACGTATGGTAGCATTCAATACACGTGCACGGTACGCGAACCCTACAATTTGTACGGGAGGGTAGAATTACGGTGGTTAGAATTTACTTGTGCGTACAAATTATACGTATTCAGCGCGTGGATAAATCGAGGAGATGTTCGCTCTAAAAATTGAATAAAAAAAATGCGTAAAAATGTTGAAAAACGCGTCGATGGAAACTCGTGAAATTTATTCGTAGCACGATCGAGAAGAAAATGATCGCGAAAACTTCGGGGAGCAACAAATGAGGAGCGTTGCGAGGTGGTTTTTAGAATCGGTAACGTCTTTTTCGACGAGCGTAGAAATAGGGGTTGCGAAACGCGCGAGAGTCGAAAGTGTAGGAGAGGCGGCCGGAGGAATAGTGGTATTTTTTTCGTCCACGAACACACACGCGCGTACGTAGATTCGGGCAAAAGAAGTTCCCCTGCACATGCGTGTTCGACGCCGTACGAGGCGGTGTATTGATCAGCCAAAGAGCGCCACGACGCCCGGCGTCCTTTCTGCGAGCTTTTATTTTGTTTTTTTTTTATCTTTCTTTTTCTATTTTCCTTTTTTTTCGCCGCGAAAGAGAGCGCAGGGGGTGGTGAAACGGGGGATTTCGGAGCACCGACGACGCCGGGGTGGGGGGGACGCCGGCCCGCGACGGCCGACGGGGAAGCCACCGTGCCGCTGCGTCTCGCCTCCACTCGCCGTTACCGCGAGACCGAGCGCCACGGTACCAACGTCCGTGCGAAGCCAGGCGCCGCGACCTAGCCCAACGGACCCGATGACGTCATCCCCGACGCCGAACGTCGCTACGACAAATATACACCTTCCGTATGCACAACTTCGTTACACAGGGCATACAAAAATGTCCGACGCCGAAGAAAACTCGGACCCGTTGCGACGCGATCCCTTTCCGAATGTTCCTTTCTTCGTCGAAGTGGGATCGACCGGATTTTTTCAACGTTCTATTTTCTCATCGCTCCGTGAAACTCGTCGTTACGTACGCGGGCTCGTCGGGGAAAATATAATAACACGGATTTACGGGTGTCGAGACGGAGAACGAGTCTCGCGGTTGATAGAGGAACGAAAGATATTGATTCGTCGTCGTATAGATATTTTTAAATATATGTATAGAGTGAAAAATTCCTTTCATATTTGTGACCAGAGATAGAGAGAAAGACACCTCCGTCGCCCTTCTCGTTCGACGCGAAGAGCTGCGCGCGGTTCGAAGCGATAAGAAAATACAATTTCAAACCGATAATGATGCAGGTTTGTCGGTTATAATTGTTTTATTCTCGCAGCTCACGTATTCCCCGGTGTACGTTTAGTCACGTACACGAACGTACGTACAGAGGCGTAGGAGAAACAAACGAAATTATGACACGTATTTTGTCGCATTCCTCTCTCGCGTATTCCTATCTACGTCATTTTCCTGTTCACGATCTGACGGTATTTTGTTACGCAGTAAACCGCAAATATTTACCGTTTACTTTGGAAAATTCGTGATCTCCTGTGCGATTCATTGCACGTTGTTTTTCCATCGACGAGACTTTCGATCGTTTCTCACGTAATTTCTTGCACGAATTTCCTTAATATTTTTTTTTTCACTTCTTCACTTCTCACAAAGCAACACGAAATTCGATCTATTTGTTGTTCTTTTTTTTCTCCTCGAGCGCCGGTCACGTGTTGCGCCTAACCCTTAAACGGCGCGCAGTGGACAGCTGCGTCCAATTTATCACGAAGTTTTCAAGGATTTTGACTCGAATGTCGAAAACCCTATCCGCCAAGTAATTTCTCAAAGTGTCCCGGCGCGGCGTCTCGTCCTGAAATTTGACTCGCCCCGTTCGAGCGGGCAGATTTCCAAACGTGAAAAAAGATGCCACATAAATTCCTCTCCAAAAGATCACGTTCGGTCGGGAATTCTGGGGAGACAGAGATAGAAAATCGAAACAGATAAACGAAAGCCAGTGGAAAAGATGAAGCAAACGTGAAATGAAAAAAAAATCAGCACCGGCAAAATGTAATTTTACGCAGGAATTTTTTTATCTTAGAAGAAAAAAAAAGAGGAAATTTCATTTCCTCGGCTCGGCATGAAATTGTGATCGAGAGAAAAATTTCGGGACGCGCGGAAACGGAATTTCATTTTGTCCAGCGTCACGCTTAGGGAAAATCACGCCTCGAACGAGGCGATGCAACGGGGGCGAAAAGTGGGAAGGAAGAGGGAGAGCCTGAAACAGAAGAGGGAATTTGAAAATCTCGAGAACTCTCCTCGTATCTCTTCCTCTCCTCCCCTCCGCGATCTTTCGTCTCGCCCCGCACCAGGGATATGTATCCACACAACACGTGTGTTCCCACAGAGATGTCACGACTCGGAGATGGCTGTGCTATCATTTTCGGTATTTTTTTGTCAACACTGCCCATACACGTACGCGGTGTCTACGCTCACGAGAACGCGCGTCATAAACGTATGCACGAGTGTCGGTGCCACGTAGGTTGGGGGAGAGCGAAAGAGCGCGACGACGACGACGACGACGACGACGAAGGGTGGCTAAGAGAGGAGCGACACATGTGGCCTATCTCGTATATACTTTTAGGGTGATAAAACTCAACAGTTGGCTTCGGATCGTGTAGGGGGTCGATCTTTGTACGGTCGCCGGAGTGCGAGAGCCAAGTTTTAAGATTGCGGGGATAGAAGCGAGGAGATCGCCGTTAAAACCGATCGTCACGTCACATCCAACTGACAGTGTGTGATCCATCGGTGTGGAATATCCGTAGACCGTTGGACAAGGAATTTTCATACGGGAAAAATGAGAGACCGAGATCTACGTGCATATACCTACGTACACGCCTCCACACACACGCGCGCGCGCACGCACGTACACGTATGTACGTACGGATTCGCTTGACCCATATGGAGCGAACGGTTGACCTAGACACGTTTTTCCGACGTTTTCCGCTTTTCTATTTTCAAACTCGTAATATCGTATCAGCCATGTCTGCAGACAATTCGCAGTAAAATTTTTACAGCCTCCGCCAGGAGCTGGAGCACTCTGTTGGCTCCGGAAGCGGGAAGCGAGGCGAAGTCTCACCTTTATACCTATGGCGAAGACTCTCAGCCGGTGGTTTCTCATGGCTAGACGAGAAATATACTCATAAACCGATCTATTCGTATATCCCGCGAGTCGAACTAACTTTTTGCGACTAGTCGGTCTCGACGAGTCGTAAACTGTACGAAGAGAAACGTAATACGGGGGCGTCTAGCGTAGATTGAATCTTCGGCGCTGGAGATCGGCTAGAAAATCGCGCTCGTTTTTACCCCCGGAAAATAGCTGGCGCGTCGAAGTAGGAAAATTCACGACGTAAGTCGAATCCGTTGGTCCGATGCCTCTTCGCGCTAACGAGTCCGCCACCTTCCCTCCGCATCGATGTCCTTTCGTTCTGATCCGACCCCTCCGTCCTGCCCTCCGCGTTCCCCGATTTCTTCTCTCCTCTATTTACTGCCGTACCCGCGACGTCAGGTGCGTCGCAGCGATCTACCAAGGAACGAGTTTCTGGTCGAATCGGAAATTATGCGTCCGCTTACTAATTCATCCCGTTTCCTTTAAATCCTCACCTGCTTCGTCGAATCACTAAGACTCTAACTCTCCTGACTCTCGTGCGAACTCGTCTCACCGTTTGCCACACGTTCCTCAGATTTCCCAATCTATTCCCGTCTTTTCAATAATAGTTTACCCCTTTCCGTTTTATTCGGTCCACGTCTATTCTGCCTCGCTACTTGTTTCGCGTTAATTGATATTTTCAGGAACGCCGTATCGGGAGAAGTGGAAGTTGTCGAGACGATTCGATTACCTGTCACGATATTCTTTGGTTTGGATCGCGTAAACTCCGGGCCAGCAGTCGACGAGGCGTAGTCATCGCTGATAATTTATTCAACACGAACCTGAAATGTCTCTTTCTCTGTCCATCTTACGTCCATCCTCATCAATATTTCACCGCGTATATCTCCTCTCATTTCCATCTCCATCCATATTCCCCTGGGAACCTACCTCGTTCCTCATCAATTCGTATTTTCACAACATTTCCAAATTCCCGGTTCTCTTCGAAACCGCGTTCCCCAATTCCCCCCACCCATCTTCGCCGGTCCTTTTAATTTTCTCTGCCTTTTTTCAATTTCTCCCCTCCCCCCGGTTATTCTCCGCATATCATTTCACGCGGCGAACGTGATCGCGATTTTGTCGCTTCCCTCCGCGTTATTTCTTCTCGTTTCTCTTCGTATATTTGTAACTCTCGGTCTCCGCATCGTCGGCGATGCGTGCGGTATTTCGAGGCCATCACGCGCAAACGGGGAGCGAGATACGGGGGCACGACCACAGGCAGCCGCGGCGTCGGGGACACTTGACTCGAGGTCTCGGCGTCGCGTAGCGTGAACCGGTCATCGCACACCACGTGTTGCTTAGATGCTAGACGAGAACGAGGCAAGTTTCACGATACGAGGGAGATTCGAGCCGAGGACGCCGACAGGGCGAGCGATATCGGGAGAGGGGGAGGAGTGTGTGAGAGAGGGCACCGAGGTTACACTTGGCCCAGATAACGGATGCCGTTGCGACCGAGCATCCAAAAATTGTACCACGCACGTTCCCTCCACATTTCCCTCCTCTCCTTCCATTTTTCATCGTCCGATGCTCCGTTTATTCCGACGCTTTTCTCGGTTCCACCGAATTATTCGAGGTCGACCTACGATTTCGTCGCGCGTGATTCGAGCCTCGGTTACGAGCGATACTCGCCACCGGGATCCCATCCCTGCGCGAGCATCGCGCATGAATGACAATAGCCCTCGCGCGCACCCGTCGTGCCTGACCCTTTCGCCGGCGCGCTTCTCGACCACGTGCTCCTCGTCAGCTGTCGACGTTGTCGAAGGGGACGAAGGACAACCTGGTCAGAGGGACATTTTTTTCGCTCCTTCTCGATTAGACGAGGCTCTTAATTGGCAGAGGCGCGTGAATTCGTTCATCCCTCCGCCGCGATGCGAAACAATCGACAATGGTAGAAACGAAATAGGAAACGCGGAGAAACGCGGAGAAACGGGGAGAAGAAGCGAGTACAAAAAAACGAAATTATGATTGGGCGAGATTGAAGTAGACGAGCCGACGAATTTATACGATACACGATTTTTATACCGTTGAAATAAAACGAGAGGCGGAATGGAAATAGAATTGTACGTTCGATTCGTCGAAATCGGAGAATATAAATAGTAATAGCGAAATATAAATCTTTTACGATTCGCTAAAATTTGAGAAATCCGATACAAAATCGCGTGCAATTCTGTTCGCGCGGAAAGAAGAAACGAAAATGGGGGAAATCGTACGAATTTCGTACAAGTTTCCAAAAATCGAGGGACGGGGATGAAAAAATTCGTGGTAGGTAGAACGTGCAATGGAGAATTGGCAGAGGCGAAAAAAAGTGGAGGCGAGTGGAAAATGAAAATGGGTTTGAAATAAAAGATCCGAGAAAGTGACCCAGAAAATGGGGTGGAATTTTCGCGGAATAGAATTGCGGGGGCGGAAAATGAGGGGTGAATCGTGGACGAGGTGGGTGGCAGACGATAACCCCATCGACGTCAGCTATCCGGCGAAATTACAAAATTTCATCGCCGGAATTCTATAAGCGAGTGAATATACGGTTGCATAGCGTTGCATAGCCGTCGATCGTCTTTGTCTAGCCGGCGGCTAAATCGTTACCCCCGTCTTTGTTCATCTCGTACGGGAGTAAAACAGCCCCTTAAAACTGTTTTACTACCTCGAACGGGGCAGAACGACGTCTAGACGCTTCGCCCGTAAAGTTTGACCTACTCACCCCAACCCAACCTCGGCATTTCCCCGTGTCTATCGCCCCAACCCGACGTCGCGCGTCGCGTCGCCGCTGCGACTACCCTTCCATTCTCGCATCCCTCTGCCGCGAGGCGCGAAACCGAGGTAACTAGGCCGAAGGGTTTCTCCCCTCCCTTTTAACATTTCGACAAACTTTACAATTCGTCGCTCTTTCGTTCTCTGCTAATTTCTTTGCGAAGGCACCGAGACGACTCGATTGACTTTTCTTCACCTCTCATCTCTGAATAACAAAAAGTCCACGGATTTTCCGCCCGTTGCTGGTGTTTCCACGCTTCCCGAGCCGATCGATGAATTCGTTTGATTTCGATCTATTCGACTCATCTCATTTTCACGCGAGTCTACACATTCGCCCGACTACCTGCACAAATCTCGACCGATTTGAACGATCGTTTTCTTAAAACACTCGCGAATACTTCTTCTATTCACAAACATGACAACTTTCTCTCGGACAAGGTCTCGAAGCATGTACCAAATGCGGATTGCAGACAGCATATATTACTAATCAACAGTATTCTTTCAATAATACTTCAAAAGTTGTTACACTTCTTCCGAAGTTTCAACTAATCGGAACCAAAATTTGCAATATTTGGGAATAGTAAAAGTATTGCGAGTGTTTTAAAAAAAGAATCGCTCAAATCGGTCGAAATTTGTGTAGTCAGTCGGATTTATTGTAAGTGAATCAGAATCGCCGGCGGTGAGGCGTGAGTATGGCGAGAGAGTGATTATCGGGAATAGCACAGACAATCGTTCCCGAAAATAGTCGCATTGGGGGTCACATTATCGGTCGAACCGCGCCTGCAACGAATTCGGCGCGACCCGCGAAGGATCGCGGTCATCATCCCCAATATTTCGGCTCCATGCGCTCGTTATTGACCTCGTTGTTGCAATAGCAAGGTAATATCCTCGATGATCGTTGCTTAATACCGAATAACCAGCTATTAAAGCGATGCGGTGCAATGAAAAAGGTCAATATTTCATCGCGCGAGCTGACAGTCGCATGAATTTACGACCCGTTGACGTTTCGTGACAGAAGTCAAACAATTTCCAGCTGCGCGCTCGAAGTCCTCGTCGCCGTCGCGTTTGCCGTAGAAATTTTTATGGAAAAAACTGAGCCTAAGTGCTTTTAATTCTCTCGTTCATGTTTCACGATCGTTTTCCGTAACGAAGTTAGAAGAAGAAGAGGGAAAAAAATCCCGGAAGAAAGCGAAAAATTGCGAGTACATATACGCGTATATATATGCGTGTTGCTGAAAACGTGTCAAGCTATGGAAATCAAGTGGGAACTAACGATGTTGGCGATCTGAATCGTACAAGCGATAAAAATGTATGTTTTGGTAATAATTGTTCGCCAGTTTCTACTCGGCGAGACGATTTTATAAAACTGTCGACGCGCCCGTTACGATCTCCAGATTACCATGTCTCGACACTTCGATTCTCAACAAATCTTTCACGCACCCACTCGAGCCGGTCAAACTTGTCCGTTTATAAAATCCCCACGCGCGAAGGCGAACGAGAGACGCATGCATCTCTCACGAGAGAACGAATTGAAAATGTCAGGCAGTCGGACGGAACAGGCACTAAAAATTCTTCAAATAAATGGCTCGTTTGTACGACGTGCCGATAACGGCTGCTCAGTCCGATGGGGAAAAAAAGGAAAACTAAAAAAAAAGCACCGATAAGGCGAGAAATGAGCGAGGATGGACCGACTTCGACGGCGACATTCGAAGGAAATAGCGTTTATCGAATTGGAAAGAGAAATTTTTGTGGTTTTTTTCTTCTAAAATTGTAACGCGTCGATTCCTCGGAAAATCAGTTTTCGATTCGATTTCGCATTTGTTTTTCGGATTTCCCTGGAACTCGGCGGTAAATCTCACTCGATTATGAATATTTCGGCTGAAATCAGATTTGTTAACGGGGTTTGTTCGCTCCTGGTCGATGCGCGGGTCTCACGGCATCGTTACACCACATTCAACGTGTCACGACGAGAGACAGTGGAGTCTCAGTGTTCCACGCACCACGTGTTAATTTCGTGACGAGAACCAGACGTCCGCTCCCGATTTTTGTTTGGTCCCCCGATCCGAGATGCTCTCCTCGACTTATTCGACGAACCCGTTTCTAAATATAATCGATTCGGGTTCGAAAAAAACATAGGAAAAAACAGAAAATACAAAGATTAAAAGAAGCACCGTAGCAAAGTGCTCGTTCGAGGATGGGGAATCGGATAATATTCGTCAATTTTGTTCGATAAGGAAGGCGAAGCGCATCGCGTCGGTTCGCTCTCGTCGGATCGTTGACAAAAGTAACGTTTGTTTTTCTACGCGTCATTCTCGAATTGTTCGCGAGCGAGGAGAGAGAAAAGGAAGAGAAGCGGAGAGGAGAAAAAATTGTTGCGTCGACGAGGGTCGAGTCGAGAACGGGATGGAGAAAAAAAATTAGAATCTGAAAGGAGAAAGCAGCGGGGGGATGGAAGAGGAGGAACGAGGCGAGCAAAGGTGATGCATAGGACCTGCATTATCCTCCTCGTTGTCTCCGTCTCGCGGATCCACCATCAAAAACAAGAAGGCCCACAATGAAAAAATCATTTAAATAATCTCTACGGTACACTCGAGTATGCAAAAACGAAGCTGGTATTCTCACGGAACAGGAGAGGGTACGCCCGACGAGGTATCGCATGAAAAACCGCGGGGTTCGAGAACGGCCGAAGACAATCGTGCAATCTACATAAGACGGGACTCTCGGTCGCATCCACACCCCTCGAAACCGGCCAGGAATGAGAAACAAAAAATACTACCCGTCGATTCCCCGATTCGACGGGGGTAGGAAGCGCGGAAAATTTACGGACCAGATACGGGAAGGTGCGACGCGCGGAAGAGGACGATCGTCGTCGAGCTCTCGTCATTCTCACGTCGCCGTTCCGAAGCAAAATCCGACGTCGATCGAGTCGTTGTCGTTCCCAAACGGACGCACATTACGAAGAAACCACATTTTCCGCCAAAATAACCTGCCAAGCCCTCGATTTTTCACCGATTTTGATCATTTTCATCTTAAAATGTTCGTTATCCATTTTACTTCTCATAAATAAATTTGAATAATTCCAAAAACCCGAAGAAATTAGCTCATTTTTTTATTCTCTTCCAAACCTTTTACCAACGTATCACTGATCATAGTAATACATGTTTAAATTACCGTGACTTTTTTTTCTTGAACTTATTCGAAAAAACCGCAGTACTTGTAGAAAGTAGAATCGATGACGAACATTTTAAGCTAAAAATGACCAAAATCGGGGGAAAATTGAGACCCTGGCATTTTTTTTGGCAAAAAATGAATTTGGTTCCCACTGTGCAGAAGAGAAGATGGCAAATAATTGGAATACGCGAAGGAGATTCGGAGATCCGCGATGAAAATGACGTTGGTGTGAGAAAAAAAGGCAAAAAAAGCGAGCGCGTTGATCTCAGAAGGAGAAAGATGGTTTAAAGTATTGTGCAGGCCGAGAGAATCGTTCGTTTTTTTCCTGTTCCTCGGGTAGTTTCCCGATTTTTTGCCCGCGACGGGATTTCGACGTCGGTTGGCGGTCAGACGCGGCTCAGACGCGGAGAGTTCAATGACTTTGCGAAAAGGGAACAAAAAATGGGGGTTGCTCATTTTCTTTCCCGCTTTTTTCTCCGCTGCTCTCGCGCTCCGCGTCCCGTCCCCCCGCCCCCCTTTTTTTCTCCGCCGCTTTCCTCCCGTGATTCCGGTCGTTGACCCGCAGCTACGCGGCTACTCGCGCCGAAAGCTTTTTAAAAAAGTGATCAATGATTCAGAAGGACGATGCGACGGACGCCGGACAGACGCGAGAAAAAGAATCTTTATTGTCGCGTCGGCCAGCCTCGGCGACTTGTTGCTTATTAAAACCTCAACGTTTCCCCGCGCGCGATCCGAGCGTGAAAGGAAAAAATTCCCACAATAGATCGAGCGGCGAGAAAAAAGAAGCAAAACCTCGCAACAGCGGAGACCAAAAAAACAAAAACGATAACGAAACAGAAATATCGGGATTGTACCAGAATTTCAGGGACGACGCGATCGATATCACGATCGAACGTCGAAATAGTAGGAGAAACACTGCGACGATGGGAAGAAAAAGCGGAGAATACCACAATTTTTCGTAACTGAGGAGGAAACAAACGAGAGTCGAGCATTAGGTACGAAAAAAACAATCTTTGCATCTTCGAATCCGAACGAGTCGCGAAAAAAATGTGCAGCTCGAAAAACGGAGTCGGATGAGGAGAAGAAGATGAAGAAAAACGAAGGGGGAGGCACGGTCGTCGTCCGTCGTAGGGAGCGCCATAACTTTCTCGGGGTACAAATGTTGTGACACGGGTTTCGGTGATGGGCCGATGAACCGAGGGCTGATGGGCCGATGGGATAGCGGTGACAACCCGCGCGATCTTTTGTCCGCTGCCGATCGTCTTTGTCCGTGAAATTTTTGCCGCGTCGAAACTGTACCGGAAAACAAAAGGCGCGCGACGCCTCGACGCCTCGCGAAGAACCATCGACGAGGAAAATTGCAAAACCTCGCAGCGGGGCGCACGGAATTTATTTCACCGAAGCCGCGTCATCGGGCGCGTATCAAACCCGTTGGGCGACGCGCGATTCCAACCCCTTCGCTTCCTCCCGACGAGCTTGGGAAAGGAAGAATCGGAAGAGGCCAAAAACGGTAAGGTGAATTTTTCTCTAAACTCAAATGCGATTTTTCTTGAAAAAGTAACAAACTATAATAATCAGGAAAAACTGAATTTAGGAGGGTGCAAAAAATGTGTGAGCCAACGAAATGAGAATTCAACTTTTCCAAAAATGTAACTCGCCTCGTTCCTCAAAAATACGGCGACGCGCGCCCGTGACCTCCGAGCAATTTCGGTCCACGCGATTTTCGCGAGCGAAACCCTCGATCCGTGGGTAAAAAAGTTAGTCACACCTCGAACGGTCTACACCCCTCGTAATATCCGGCGATCTTCCGCGGTATCCACATTCTCCGCTCGAACCGCTATATTTGTTGCGTTTAAATATCGTCGCGATTTATATTTTTCGTCCAAGCGACGCGGTATTTTTTGTAGCGAATAGCGAAGCACCGTTACGGACCCCCTATAACTTCGCGGAGAGATTCATTAGCTATTCCAATGCAGCCCTTCTTTTTTTCTCTCTAGCTAGGCCTAGACAATGACAGGTTTTTATAGACAAATACCGTTGCACGATTTGCATGTTCCGTAGACAAAAAACGGTGGTAGCATGAGAGCAAAAAAACGAGGGGAGGAAAAAATGGTGGCGCGATTGCGAGCGAAGTGGAGAAAAAAAAGGAGGAGAAAAAAAAATTGTCGGGAAAGGGCGAGCGCCGGTCTTCGTTCGGGGTGGCGAGGGGTACCATTATTTTAATTTCCGGAGAGCGCGGCTCCTTTACATAATCTTCGAGGGTAGAGATCGCAGCGAGCGAAGAAGTGGAAGGAAGAGGAAGGAGAATGGAAAAAAATTCTCTCACACGTACCTAGAAGCGACTGCGTTTTGCATTCGCTCACGTCGACGGTGGAACGGCGGCGAAGGGTGCAGCCTCGAAGAAAGAAATTAGCCTAAAGACCTCTAAGCGTTTTAGAGGATTATAACCAGAGATGCGTAAAAAGTGTAAACGGAAGGGTTGACCACCCGCTGGGCAAATGGTGCATGTTATGCGGATGTAAGAGGCGAGATAGATGCCATGCGAACGATGCTCCTCGTTGTCTCGAATTCGCCCGTCTCGTGAAAGACGATTCGGAAAAGGATGACGCGAGGCGACGTAACGGCTCGTTTCGGAGATGACGCGATCTACCCGTCGAGCCCAGGAGACCAACGATCAATTAACCGCTACTTGTTATTTTTTCTTTTTTTTTTACACCCAAAGTTCGATACCGATTTTGGGAAACGCGTTTTCCGGTTCGAGGCGTGTGCTTGCGAAAAACTGTTTGGTCAAAAAGACGATGGTGGGAAATCGGTCAGGAGATCGATAAGCCGGATTCAGAAAATCGGTATGCAATGTTTTAACAAATCGAAGATCGGTAAGGAAATCGGTTCGTCGATCGATCGCATTGCAGTTCTGCATTTCTCATCACTGATGATGGGTGGCGTTGTTTGAGGTGAGAAGGAAGGAAAGATTGGTTTGCTCTTCGCGAGGGGATCGGTACGATGCGTGGAAAAATCGGTTCTGATTTTGGGTGGAATATTTTGTGAAAAACGTGTCGACGCATCGAAAAAATGGTTGGGACAGTTCTTTCGAAATTCCGGTATGACGCGTGCGTAACGAGTAGCAAAATCGTTAGTCGATAACACGGGAAACGTTGAGGTAGAAGACGCAAGAGAAAACAGAAAATCGATCGCCAACCACGGGAGAAAAAAGGCGAGTACGGGATCGTGCGTTTCTCTCATCGAAAATCGGTCGTCGACGATTCGTGAGCGGGGCAGGGAAAAAATCGGCACGTCAACGTGGAAATTAGCACTCGTTTCATCATCATCAAAGATGCATCTGTCTGTTACGTTTCCTTCGTTTCCAAAGCACCGCGATGGCTCGTCTAGCCGAGGACATCAGTCACAACGAGAGACGGGACAGCGACGAGCGAAACGAGGGATGGGAAGGGGTAGGTAGCTCAGCTACCGCGAGTGAGATATCGCACGAGTGGGGTGGGCCGAGCGGACGAGAGAGGAAAGGAAAACAATAAGAAGGGTGAGAGGGCATCGCGGCGAGGTTTCGAGCGAAGCTGAGACCACGAGGAGCCGGGAAAAAAGGAGAGAAGGTGAGCCGAAAAAAATGGCCACGGGGCGTTATGCAGATTCTCGTGGGGTGATCGTCGTGACGACGTCGACGAGCGAACGGCGGAGGAAAAAAAGCGAGAGGGGGAAGAGAGCGAGGTGGTCTATGCTGATGATCGGTAAGAATAGAGCATAAAGGAGCCATAGTCTCACGCTATTATGCCCTACAGGTAAGATAAAGGTGGCTTACCCGCACGAAAGGAAAGTCGGAGGGGTGGACCCGAGAGACGATTTGAAAGAAGGGTGGCGGTCGCTCGTGATGTCTCTTTAATTTTTATTAATGATTCCGAATTTGAATTTTTGCATCGCTGATATGGGAACGACGAGACGAGACGTGCTCGACTACCGTCTTCGTCTACTTAGATGACTGCGGACGATTTTTGACTTTTTCATCATCCCCCAGTTTTTTTGTTCGCGTATTTTTTACGACGCCAATGCATTCGTAGCGTCAACGGCTTCACGGACCGACAATTTACCGGCATTTTCTCAACGCGCTCAAATAATTCGATGGTCCATTTTTTGGGGGGATTTTGGATTCGAATTTATCCACCTTGTTCGTGCTCGTTGTTCTCTTTTCATTCGGTGTTTCGCGGTACTTCGATTGTCCCTCCGAATTCAACTTCCCACGCGAGGAGAAAATAACAAGCATAGGGAAGCGCGAATCGTAGGTGAAAAAACGTAATCGTAACGGGATCGCGAGATTCGAAAGGTCAACCCTCGCTGGGAAAAACGCGAGAGGGGCCACCGGCGAAACAAAATCCGAAACGAAACGAAATGGAAAAGAGAAAAAAAAAATAGAAAAGAAAACAATCGAACGGAAATGTAGGCTCGATGTTCTCGCGTCGCATCCTCACGGTGCGCGAGCATTGTACTCGGGGTGCCTATTACCGTTGCGTATTCAAATGAGCAACGGGTTAATTTTTTTCACCGCTTTTTTCCAACACTTTTTTTCCAACCGTCCGAAATTTCGAAACGCTCCTACCTCGCCGCACTTTTTTCTGCGCAACCTCCCTTTTTTTCTCGCTACATCCAACAAGTTTCGTCATTTTTTTCCCTCGTTTTTCTACGGGCAGATGTCTCCAGCGATTCTCGTCCGCGGGGTATGCAAAACTCGCTGCAACCCTTTCGTTCGTTTTTACGTTCGATTTTTTTCCTGCCCTCATCTTTTTTTCACCTCGATACATTTTCGCGTTACTCGACGCGCCTAATCTCTTTCGTACACTTCGCTGGAGCATCTAATCCCATAAGTTATGCAGGAAGGAAGATCCTACTCCTCGAGATCCACTACTACTACTACTACGAGCCTCGACAGCCTGCAACTATTCTCGGGACATTTCGAAAAGTGAAGATTTTTTAACGTTTCTTAGAAAACGCGAGGCACGCAAAATACCAATATCCAATATTTTAAAAATCCATTAAATTAATAACACCAATAATCATAGTAATAATAGCAACGAATGCGGCTTATTTAACAAAGTTCGATTCGGTTTTTATGATCCTAGCTTGCGAGCTGACTTTTTCCCTGCGTTTTTTGCAAAACGTGGAGGAGGAAGACGGAAGGATGCAGTTTGGGGTGTTTTAAGATCGGAAGGATGTGGACAAAAATGGTTGCGCTACTCACGTCCGCGGAAATTCCGTTGTTCCATGGATACGGTGGTTGGGCTGGTGATTGCTGTTGGTGGTGAACACCCCCGACGCCGCTGGTACCGTGAGGGTTGTGTATATGCTCCGCCATGACGCTGACCCAATGGGCCAGTCCTCCGCCACCGGCTCCGGTCCCGGCTCCGGGGCCTCCGGTTCCGCCGGTGCCGCCACCCCCACCGCCGCCTCCTCCCCCTTCCTCGCCACCCTCGGACCAGGCGAAGGAAGCTTTCTGTGGGGATGAAAACGGAGACTGTGAGATTCGGTCGCGACGAGAAGATGAAAGGGAGGAACATTTCGACTCGGAGGTATATTTATCCTCATTAAACTTGGAGGTGTTTCTTTCATCACCGAAGGCTTGCAAGACGCGGATGAAAATTGTCGGGATGAAAAATAGCCGGGCGATGGCGGAAAAGTGAGATAATCGAGCGGTTAACAGTCGAATGATTCCCGACCTCCGTCGAATAAATCGATTCGATCGGGGAATTTTGAATAGTATCCGT
Organism: Arge pagana; assembly: GCA_963969455.1. Taxonomy (NCBI): domain Eukaryota; kingdom Metazoa; phylum Arthropoda; class Insecta; order Hymenoptera; family Argidae; genus Arge; species Arge pagana. Next base: position 12,642,949 of record OZ018315.1, on the reverse strand, counting down.
TTCCACGGCTCGACGGTCGCGACTCGTCGAATAACGCGAGGTCGCAAAATAATACGAAATCGTACGGCTTTGAGGCAGGCAATTAGCAATGCTATTGCGGATGCACGCGCGTGTGTGCGCGGGGACGCGTGTAAACGGGTGACGAGCGAGAGGATTAGCGACGGTGTGTAATTAAAGGAATTTTTCTACTTCACGCTTTCGAGGCCCGTGGATCATTCGAGTGACAGGAGTATAATGTCGATTGAAAAAAACGCGCGTCACTTTTTAGTCCGGCGAAATCGCTAATTGATTCTCTCTCTCGATCCAGAAACGACGATGTAGAAATTCGGACGCCGAGTCGACTTTGCATTTTTTCCTCGTCTCGTCGATTATATATATTTATCATCCCGATTCGTAACGTTAATTCACGACGGTTACTCTAAACATTGCCGATGACAAATATTCTTCGCCGAATCGATCCTCTGCAATTTTCTTTTCCGATAAAATAAGGCAAAAATTGCAATTCGCGTTTTCGTCAAAGTCGACACGATTGTTTACGAATCTGCTAGCAATTTACTCGTCCGAATATCCGAGTGCTATATTGAAAATGATGTTTCACATTTAATTCCAAATATTTCCACACATTTTCGCGTGATCTGTTTGGTTTTTTCGATCGCGATGAAAATTTTTCTTTTATGGAATGAATACGAGACGAGGAATCCTTTGTTTTTCGAACGCAACTCGGCAACGTTTATCTACTTAAAACAAACAAGTTCCCACCGACAGAAGGAAAAAAAAAGGGATACGGAAGGAGAGGAAACGAATGGAATGAAAAAGTGGGGAAAACGAGGAAAAATATGCTTATGAGATCGACGATGCGTTTGCAAATGCCAAAATGATAATGCAGTGGTCCGGAGGAGACGGGTGATTATTCCGAATTACGATTGCGCAGAGGTAGGATAAACGTATCGTTATGTAAACGTTTCAATAACCTCGTCATGATCTTCTCTGTGCAAGGCTAAGTTCCTCGGGAACGCCGGGACGCTGCTAACCGTTAATCCTTTCAGCTCCTTTAGTTCCTTCAGAGCGCCGAGGGCGTTTAAATTGTCCTTAAGATTAGCCAAGTTGTCTTTCAAATTGAGATTACGATTGAGGACAGTTTTACCGAGCACAGCACTCGCCAGCAAACTTTTGTACAATTCGTTCGGTAAAATGAACTTTTGTTCCCTCTCCGCGTCGTTTTCGTTGGCCAACAACAACGAGTTCGAGGAATCGGAATCGACGTCGACCGAAGAATTCGACACGACACTGACGCTCGACATTTTTTATCGCACTTCTCCTGTTTTCTCGTTAAATTTACTTATCAATCCGTTTCCCTCTCGCGAAGCAAATAGTTCACCGACGATTCTCTCGCGTCACTCGATTCGATCGGACGAAGAATGAGAAACGTGGATCGATAATTAACCACTCATCGTTTATTACGGTTCTCATGATTTGTCATTATCCTTTTCTCCCTACTTATCGGGCATCCGATTCGGAGAAAACCTTTAGATTCGCCAATCAATCATCATCATCGTCGTCGTCATTAATTACCCGATTGATAAACAAAATCTTCCGCATTTGTATGATCATTACATCGTTGATCTCTCGTCGTTCGCAAATAATCGCAGAATCGGAAAGTAACGGAAATACGTATTTCACAGCGACGTCGGGCGATTCATTCGATAACAGCAGAAATGTCCTCCACTGTTATTGTTTCTATTATTATTTTCATTATTACGCACGAAGTAATCGCATAGCTTTATTAAACGACGAAACAACGAGTAGAAATGCTCATAAATTTAAAATAAAACACGTTTCGTTTTCGTCACGTCAATAACGAGCGACAAACTTTTTTGTGTGACACGAAAAAAGGGATTGTTCCTCTCAACTGCTATTCACGAAGCAACAGAAATTTCCCGAAACTGGAATCGAACGAAGAAACTGCCGAGTAACTGATGTTCTCGATTTACAATATTATCATTATTATTATTGTTATTATTTAGGTTAGCGCGTTTATTTCACAGATTTTGTTATTTATATTCTAACTCACGACTTCGACGGCGAAGGTGAATTTTAAGAGTTATTACCGTTTAAAAACTGTCCTCGTTTTCATTTTGTATATTCTGAAAATAAGTTGGAATTCTCTAGTAAAATTATTGCCTTAAGACACAGTAAGTTTTGCTTATTTTTCCAATTGCTTTTACAATTCACGACTCGCGTTTTTTACTCGTCTCTCGTTCTCCCCGTGCGATTTTTCAGCAAACGTTCGATTATCGTTTATTACATTATTTCTAGTAGTTTTCTTCCCGCTGTTGCGAACGTTGTCGTCGCGTTGTTGTAATTTGTTTCTCCCTTGTTGTTTTTTATTTCTCGTTTGCTAATGTTATTATCGTAGGCATGGGAAACGCTTCGGATTCGGACCCGCGATGTTTTTATTTATAGGAACTTTACGCGCGCATCTCGTCACGCAGGCTCGCTTCTAATTGGCTGGCTAATTAAGGCGGGAAATGTTTCCGCCACGAGGCCGCAACGTGCGTTTGCTATCGTTACGATTTCGAATCTTTCGACTCGCAGGTATTGTGAAAAATAGGAACTTTGGTTAGATAATTGTTTGTTGTTTAGAGAGGCGATTATCCTCTTCCGGCTTCTCGGCGGTCCTCCCTCCTCATCCTTTTCCTCTTCCCGCACTTTCCCGATTTGTCCAATTTCAACGCGGATTCACCATTCTTTCGCCACCAATTCCACCGATGGATCCCCGATCGATCGTTGCTGATTTCCGTTGCCGATCCGTCGAATCGATTCGAGCTTATTCCCATTCGATTTTCTCATCTCTTCCCCTCAGCCCACGATCTTCCAGCTCAGCTTCAACAACCGTTCGAACCGATTCGCCGCTTTTCCGAATTCCGTTCCGTCATCGTTGTCGGAGCGTGGATGAAATCGAGAGATTTCATGATTCTCGAAGCGTCGTTTATCGCGATTATTATCGCAGCACAGTCTCGATTCCCGTTCGTGTTTTTACGTCGTCGTCCGGTTTCACGCGTACCTCGCAGCGTCCATCCAAATATCCGAACTCGCGAATCTCCGATCCTCGCGCGATCACCGTTCGAAAAATGGAGCGACCCGAGGGGGATGGGTATTTTTTTCGGGGGGAATTTGTTCGGAAACGAGGCTTTCGGAGGTTGAGCGGCGATGATACGAGGAGGTCCGTCGGGTACTTTTCGAGGGGGCGGGGGGGTCAGTTTTCTTGTACATGAGCGCGACCGGGTGAACCGCGCGACTGATGGTGCAGTCGTCGCCGGGGCCGAGGTATAAGGAAGCGGAAAGAAGGTTCGTTGGAAGGCGCACGCTTCACCCATCCTTTTTACTTCCTTTTTCGCAGACCCGCGCCGCGGCACGGAGTAAAAATCGAGGAAAACGACGGGGCAAAGAAACAGATAAATATAGATATTTTCCTTGCCGAGAGCGGGCGAATTGGAAAAATGGAAATAATAAGACGGTCGGTCGAAGACGACGACGACGGCGGCGGCGGCGGCGGCGGCGGCGGCAGCGAGGAGAGGAGAGGAGGCTAGAGGAAACGAACGCGAGGGAGAGAGAGAGAGAGCGAGAGAGAGGAGCGTCTCGCGGAAGGGGTTCGCGAGGGATGCGAAGGAATAGCAGCGAAACGAAAGAACGAGGAGGAAGCGACGCCGGCGGCGGCGTCGATGCTACCGAGAGCGAAAGAGAGGAACGGAGGAGGTGGAAGGAGACATGGCGAGTTGCAACGCGGGGGCGGGAAACGGCGAGGGGTGGTGGACGGACGGAGGACGCGGATCGGGAAAGCCGAGGAAGAAGGGGTTGCGCGATGCAGTCTGCGCGTAATGAGAGTCATACGGTAGGTGGAACACCGAACGGGGCGCCGAAAAGTGGGGGGAAACACATCGATTGCACGCGTGTACGAACCCGATGCACGTGTGTGCACCGTCCCCACCGCGCGGTTGCATTTTTCTTTCCCCTTTTTTTCATCCTTCCCTCTTTTTCTTTATCGCACCGTAGCCTCTCCTTTTTCAGACTCGTGCTCCTCTCTTCTCCGTTTCTTTCCGCTTCCTCTCCTCTTCTCTCTCCTCTCCATTTCCTCCGCTCTCCTTCTCTGTCGCTTTGTTCCTTCTCAAAGTTGTAACCACCTCCATTTTCCAGCATTCGTACCAATGCTGCTGCATATTCTCGTCCTGTTCCGAACTTGTAGCCTGTTTTTTTATTTTTCACTTCAAACACCCTGGAATAAACCTTCTTCGGCTTTTTTATTTATATTTCCACACATTCATTTTCCGCGTTTCCCCGAAGTCGGTCCTTTCCAAAAACCGAGCGGTAACAAAATTTCCACCAAAGAGTGACCGCAAACTTCGCCCGTTCTGTGCACCTCGCCAGAGAACCGTAGAAAGGTATTAAAAATATTATTTTCTCATTAATATCAGTAAAAAGAAATTTTTCCTCAATTTCCTCCGCTTCAAAAAAAAACGCCTGAGTATTTTTTTTCTGAGTTTTTTTTAAATTTCCAATTTTTTTCATATCAAGGGGATGATTTCTGCCCCCTTAAGGAGCGCGTCCGTCTTCGGTGGTTCCGGAGAGCGTGACCTTTTTATCAGTGAAAAACCGTGTTTCCTGATTTACTCAAAATTCAATCGTGTTTTAGAGTTGCGGTGCTTTTCGGTGGGGCTTATCGAAAAGCGTGACTCGTAGGAATATAAACGGTATTCTCTTGCGCGTTCGAATGTTCGTTGCCTACTCTACACTTCCGATGCTTTTTCAATTCACTCGACATTTTTTTAATCGACTCGCGATTTGTAATTTGCGAAGAAGAAAAGGGAGAACGAGGCGTTGCGATGTTTCATTAAAATCCCCGTCAAGACTGAAGCGTGTTTCGAGGAAAGCTTTTCATCCCGAATTCCTACCGCGACGATAATTCGGTAAACCGGTTTTCCGCGTAAATCTTGTTTCCCATCCGTCGTCGTAATTAAGGGGTTAAATATTACATTAGAATTTGTCGGTGATTCGATTTCCCAGGAAAACACATTGAAAAAGCATCGGCGAGGCCTCGTCGCCGCGGAAAAAGAATTTCCGTCGCGTGAAAAGGTGGGACACGAAAACAATTCCGATCTCGAACCTGTTACTCGCGTTCGCGAGAGCAAGGAGTTTTGGTAACGGTGCGTCGCATTCAGATGCAGATGGATCCTCTCGCGCGGCGCACAAACGCTGCTGTTCTGCATATACCTGCAGCTAGGCGCGCGCGATGCATGGACCGATGACTAGAAAGAGGTCCTCCGATTTCCTAAATAGCTGTATACGCAACGGGCCGCTTTTATTGCGGTACATAATGTTATTTGTGTTTTGGTTTTTTCGGGGCGTCGCCCTTCGCGGAGAACCGGAAGAGCGGTTACGAGGCGTCGCACGGATCTCTGACAATTGGCCGTGTTTCGAGGACTTCGAGGGTCGGAGGTGCTTCCAGGCTCGATTCAACGAATATTTCCTCCGTTTCCTACTCTCACCTCCGACCTGCTCTTCGATCCGATCCTGGAAGGGTTATACCTGTTATTTCGGACGCGGCACGATCCTGAAAAGCGACGCCGATTCCCTGAGAACCCGACGCGAAGCGGAGAACTTGAACCGGAAAAGAGGAAATCGCCGGGACACCAACCAAAGAAATGGGGAAACTCGAGACGAAGACGAACGACCAGGCGATGTAAAAGATAGAAAATAATGAGATGTAATAAAAATAATAATAAATTGAATTAAATCGAGTTGAAGTACGAAGAATCGTGACAGAAGAGCAAAACCGACGATGATTGAGAGGTGAAACAAATCAAAAAAAGAGCAAAACGATTCCTTGATTTTCTTTCGATAGCGCGACGACGAGGAAAAAAATGTCCAAAGACGAGAAGTGGATTCGACACGATTCCCAATTTTATTCTACGGCGGCCTAAGATTCGCGGGAATACGGCGAAAGTTCTCCGTTGTTCGCGAGGGCGAGAGGACGAGCCGCGATAGAGGGCGCTGGGCGTTCGAATTTTTGGCGGTAGGAAATTAAACGGTTTCCGGTAAAAGCGGTTACCCGTTTAAGGGAGAAACCACTTGTTGAGCGAACGGCGGTGACGTCGGCGTAACGGGGGTTAGAGACGAGAGGATCGCGAGGATTTTACCGGGGGTGTAGATATGCAGATGAGGGGACACGCCGAGTAACTAACTCCAACTTTAACTTCTAACATCCCCTTTACTCGCGAGCGCTAGATCAACCCCGAGGCCCGTGGCCGCGTTTCCCTCGCGTCTCGCCTCTCTCCGGTTTCCCTAGTCGCGGATCTCGCGCCTCGCACCCGCGCTGCTCCGGCTCCTCCGTGTCTCCTCCCTTTCCCTTTTACTTTCTCGCCGAACCTTTTACACGTTTCAACCCCGACACCGTACACCCCGCACCCCTCGCCTCTCCGCTCATCGGAGGAGCGACGCGAGGAACGATTTCACTAATTTCCACCTCCGCTACGAGCGAAGGTCGACGCATCTTCTACAAAATACACGCACCGTCATTCATCCATCTCTGCCACCGCTTCTTCCCCCTCCTTTTCATTCGCTTCCATCCTCTTTTAGCGCCTCTGCTATCCTTCCCTCGCGAACGTTCCTTTTTCCATTCCCAAATGACTCCTCTTCGCCATTTCTGCTCCGCATTTTTCCCACCCAAATCTCACCCCGCGTCTCTCGGTTCTCCTCGAAAAACTTCCCTTCGCCTTATCTTCCCCGTCAGACTTTCGTTAAAAAAATAGAACCCACCGCTGCCATCTGATCCTCTGGTCATTCTTCCCTTCCACCTTTATCTTCGCTCGCGATTGTTTTCCTATTTTTTAATTGCCCCCGCTCCGTTCGCGCGAGCTTCCACTTTTCCGCGATCTCATTCTTCGAATGTTTCCCGGGCTATTTCTCTTCCCCAATTAACGTCCATTCCGCTCTCCTACGTCGTCCATCCTTCCCATATTTTTCTCCGCTCGATCGCGCAACTTTTTTTCTTCCCCGCACCCCCGTAGCTCCACTCGCTTCTCCTCCCCTCTCCTCCCCGTTTTTTTGCACCTTGCACCGATATTTTCGCGGGGAAAAAAGTGTACGGCGGAGGCGCCGCGACGGCGACGTCGCGTCTCGGCCCAGATCTTCGTCGTCATCGTCTCCACCGGCAGCGACGACCATCCCCCCCGACCCGAGGATCCACCAAACAGTCTCTCTCCTCTCTATTTTCATTTTGCAACTTTTCTTGGGGTAGGTTTTCACCCGCCCCTCCCCCGCGCCTCGCCTCTTCTCGCCGCTGCGATTTCCACCCCGTCGAACCCCGGACAAAATCGACACGCGTACGCGCGCGATGCCTGGGACCATGCAACGCCCGCTCGATCCTTCGCCCACCACCCACTTTCGACCCCCGCAAACATTTTTCTTGGGTGGCCCAGTTCGCCCCTATTGGTTATTGTCCCGTATACGTGTACGCGAGCGAGCACACTCGACACATCTACTCCCGCAAACCCTACACGCGTACGACTGAGTGAGCGAGGGAGAATCGCATTCCCGCCTCCTCAAAAGTAATATTGCACTCTTCGTTCCACCATTTTCATACGCCTCGCTATCACGCGCAGATATATGTTCCGGAAATTCCAAAATAGAAGACAAACAAATTCGTAAATTTACACCCTCGTAATCATTTTTTTTTTCAACAAAAACCATCGTCAGATAAAAACCTTTCCGCGAATATGCATTTGCAAATTGTCCAACGAATACATAAAAACGACGAGAGTTACCTACTTAAATCTGAGTAAGAATTTTATTGGGAAAAAATGTGGCATTTTTTTCTTTCATCGTCGAGTCGATGATACCTGGGGAATGTGACGAGACGGGCGAGAAGCGGGTATTTATTCTGACGAGGTTGACGTGTTGCGCCTATCGCAATTCGTCGGGCGGTAAAATAATAAATTGTGAGCGCGAGAGGGACGGGGAGAGAGAAAGAGGGAGAAGAGAGATGGAAGGAAGCACGAAGGAAAAAAAAGGGACGAGTGAAAAGATAATATCTTATTACGAGGTGGGAGCGAGTTGATTGGCTGACTTATCGCCAGAGTCTCCACGCGCGTATGGAAACTCCCCCCATCCAAACTTTATCACGTAATGAGAATCTCGCGAGTTTTTCCGAAGACAGCAATGTTGAACGAAATAGGAGTGATTTTCCCTCGATTCGGCGTCATCTCGTTACCTATGGTTTACTTCCGCGACGGTTTTGTTCGATTATTTTCCAGTTTTCTGCGAGTTCAGCAATCTTTGTTCTTCGCGAGCACAATCGCGAGGGAAAACTCTCGTTCAAGTTCTGATCAATTAGGCTAATGAAGATTCGATGTTTGTATGGAGATCGCGCAAATAGATCAGGAAACGATACGCTTCTTTTTGAAACGCGTCGCATTATTTTCACGTCGCGCGTACACCTTTCACGCAAACAAATCGGTGACGTTTATTAATTATCTCGCGGGTGAAACGAACGCGTTCGAAAGTCGCGATAAATGACGCGCGGACGCGCCATCAACAATTTTATTTACGACGAACCAAGCTGCTAGAACCTGATCAGCTTCGACGTTTTCTACGCGTGAAATATCGGCTATTTCGCCACTATTTTTCCTCTTTTATTTCCATTTCGTTATCTTCCCTCGTCAGGTTCGAAAAGCCGCAGTTTCATTGCGAAAAATATCAGGATTCGTTAAGAAATACGAAAACTTCGCGGCCATTTTTACCAGAAAGGCAACTCTTCATTTTGCATATTCCTACATTCATTTATCTACTCTAGCTGTCTCGTTATTTTATCTATCGTCTCCTGTATTCCTCAGCCACGGTTCGTCTCTTCTTTCTCGTTCCTTCGCCTCGAACGTTCAATATCAACTCAAGAAAAAAAAAAAAAATCCTCACGAATAGTCAACAAAAATATTCAAAAAATACTCCCTGTAAAAATGAGTATGCATCTCTTGTAGGGCATTACAGCAATTTGCTATAAAAAAGTATTTCCGAGCAAACGCTGTGCGACCAACAGTTTTTGAGTTGTAGAGGTGGAAATGTGAATGTTAACAATAATTGACAACAAGTTTTCTTTAAATTGGAATTTTTTTATTTTACGTTAAATATCATCTCACAATGAATGAAGATAAATTTCAATCGATAATTACGACGTGATCGTGATACCAATGAATTGGCGCTGTTTTTGACTTCGTCTATACAAGGAAATTTGTTGTCAATTATTATTGACATTCGCCTTTCCAGCTCTACGTTTCAGGATCTGTTGGTCGAACATAGTTTGCTCGGGTTACTTTTTTGTAACAAATTCAATGTCCTACGAGAGCCGTATACCAGATTTGTCGCGAGGCCTCTAATTTACTTGAAAAGAAATTTTCAGCGCGAACGTTTGTTTTTCTTCAAAATAAACTATCACATTTTCCAGGCAGGACCAAAAACATAAAGCACTCCAGTTGAGGGAAAAAAAACGGGGAAAGAGTGAAAAAAAATCGAAGGTACGACGCGAGAGGAGGCGATAGGCCGAGATATTTGCGGAGGCGATAAGGCAGTTGTTCTCCTCGGCGAAATAAGGGCAAGCGCGCGATGTGGGGTGAAGGGCGCCGTTCGCAGGGGTGAAGGGCGTCGCGGGGTACGGGCGCCGCGTCGCGAAGGTGTCAGCGAGTCGGGGTGTCCTAAGGTAAGGCAAAAGGTTGTCTGGGGCGGCGTCTAGCCGCGTCTATCGATTATATTCCCCCTTCCCTCGCCCCGCGCGCTATCGCTCTCCCACGCGTCTCGCTACCTCCGCTCGCTCCATCTCCGGGCTTCAATTTTTTTTTCCCTCGCATCTCTCGAACCCCGCCGACGCCCGCGTCTCTCCCACCCACGTTTCCCCTCGCGTTTCGGCCGGCGTCGTTTTCTCCCCCTGCTCTTCTACTTCGCCCGCGCGCGGTTTCGACGGAGCGACGCCGCAACTGACCTTTCGCAACCCGATCGTCCACGCACTCTCACGCACATCGCGAAATATCTCCCACCCTAATCGTCCTCGTCCACCGCAAACTTTCGTCGTTGCTCCCAAAAGTTTCGTCTTTTCTCTTCTGCTGCTTTGTTTTCGTTCGTCACTTCTATCGCTCCGTTTCGCTCGACCTTCGTCGATGCGCACGTTCATCGCGATATCTGCCTTCATTTCATCGTTATCCGGGGCAATTCGCGGGGAGTTGAAGTCTTATCGGCGTTGGTAGGGGTCGCGCTTGTTGGCATACGCGGGACGTTCGTTTTATCAAGGTCGATTCGACCCCCCATTGGAAATTTGGGGGTCGCAGGGAATGCCACTCCGCGCGGGACCATCGGATAAGACTCTCGTCGAGCCGCGTCGTTTCGGCTGCCAGAATCCCAGTGGAGAATCTTACGGACATTAGAGACGCTACGGTAGCTTGTTGCTTTTCTATTGTACGAGAAACGGGGAAAGTCGAAGGACGCGTAGATTTATTTGACGCTTCGATAACTTCGAATGAACTTGTAATAGGTGCTTTCGTTATTGCGCTTTGTGCACACTTTTCTTCATCCTCTCTACGCCTCTCCTCTTTCTCTTCCCCGTCGAATTTGATACGTCGTACGGATCGACGCGGAAAAAAAAGAAATTCCCAATTCGTCGAGACTTCATTTCGGATTTATCGTTACTGCAATATCCTCGATTATCTCGACTGGTCCGTTTCGAAAACGGGAATCTCGCGAGTCTTGCCAACCAATTTCCATACGATCGATGTAATCGCGTAAATATGGATCCACCCTATCGCACACTTTCCACGTCGGTATCTGCTCCCCGAAGAATTTCTTCGTTGAAGGTAAAAGTAAAAAAAAAAAAATTAATAAAAAAAAGTACAGCAATGCCGGAATTTGGCTGAAAAATAATCCTCATCGTTTCAAAGGGATATATCTACGAATTATATATATATATATTTCGGCCCTTCGTTCTACTTCTTTCCACTTCGTCGAGCTTCTCCTCCTTTAAATTTCTGTAATTCGGCGTACCTAATCCTTTTGCATTGTTATTCTCGATTCGTTTCCAAATCTACGAGATCTTTAGTGTCCTATCTACCTGATTTTCAATTGCGTTTAATAATTTTCATGTATTCTGTTTGCTTTTCTCTGCTTTTCTCCGCGCAATTAACTCGCCCGTCCAAATTTGCTTCCACCTCATCTTCAAACATTTATCATTTGCTCCTCTTTCCGTTTTTCCAATCCGTGGTCCCTACGTTTTTCCTCCGCATTTTTCCACATCGCTCGACTCCTCGCTCCTCTCATTTTTCAACTTTGCGCGTATCTCCGTTTTTTCTTATTTTTGTAATACCGTTTCGTTCTTTTTTTTCCATCGCCGCTCAACACGCGCGGAAGAATAATGTCGGCGCGTTTTCGTAACCCCGTCGCGGGCGGGTTCCCGAAAAGACGGGTAGCGTCGCGACGCAACACCTACGCGAGGCACCGCGCAGGTGGATGACTATAGAGATACGAGGGTATACAATTAGCCGGCGAAACGCGAGAGCCGCGTCGGGGTCGGGGCGGCGAGGGGTGAGTTTCGGCAGACGAGTGACGGACGCTCCGTGACCTAGGCCGTCTTGAAGGGCAGACATTTTTTAATCGATAACCACCCTCGAACCCCAGACTACCGTCAGAGGTGGCGGCGGAGGTCGACGGGGTCGGGAACGGAGGCGTATATAGGCATATCGTGCCTCGGAGGAAGAGAGAGAGAGAGAGAGAGAGAGCGCGAGTGCGTGCCCGGAGACCACCCAGCCAGCCACCCCTCGCGACGGCGAAACCGCCCGCGCATACAGCCTAAATAAAGGCCCATCCCTTAAAGCTGACGGGATCGAAAACATTGTTAAAGCAGATGGGCAACGAGTACGCGACCCCGCGTACTTTGCCCTTGTCGCGTCCTCCTCTCTCACCCCAGATCACCCTCCTTACCCACTTATCAGCCCGAGAAAAACTGTCCAACGATCTTTCCGAGATTCACCCTCGAATCTTCCCTCCGATAAATTGCTTCGCCCCCTCTTCTCTCTCTCTCTCTCTCTCCTTATTCTCGATGTTTTCACCCCTTTTTTTTCGGAGGGGAGGGGGCAATTATTCCAGCAGCTTTCGGTCATTCCGTCGCGTACCTGCAATTTCGTCGTCGGTAATCGCGACTCCCAAGTTTCAGGGGAGTTTGGATCGAGTTCGAACGTGCAACGCAATTTTCATTCGCGTTTCTGTGAGAAATTTTCAAGTATTTCTAATCGGATTCTGGATTCGGATGCAACCAACTTCGGCCATGGAGATGGCAACGCGCGTTGGAAACGGCGAAGCGAGCAGCAAATTTCCCGGCATCGCCGTGTATTTTTCTTCGTTTCGATTCGCCGCGATTATGATTGTTATTATTGTCGGTCGAGTTTCATTTCATCGCCGCGGCGAGAGGAGTATAATTTCTGGTTTGGGCAACAATTTCGTTTCGGTGGAGCGTACGGGAAATTTCATTGGCCTCCGACGTCAATATTTAACGTGCGCTATTATATTATTCGAAGCGTACGGATCTCGGGCGAGTGGTTCTCGAAAATGTCCTCCTCGATCGTTTTATTTCCCTGGTTTCAGATAACGGACGACCAGCGTCGCCTCGACGCTGATAACTGCGCCGAGAGGCGTAAAAAAATACAGCTGAATTGTCAAAATATTGTTTTTCCATTCTTTCGCGGGACAAGCGGACGAACGCTCGGCGTATTTTCTGAAAAAATATCCCGCGCCGCGAACCGTATCTAGATCGGCGCGGCGCGAGCGCGAGAGCAAGACCGAAGGAAGAAAAATAGTGGGAAAAAAGGTGAAAGACAAAAAAGTAGGGGAAAAAACTAGAAAAAAAAGAAAAAATCACCGGCAGTGGCGACGGGGAGAGAAGGAGAGGCGATGAATTTCGCCGGGTGAAAGCGTAGCTCGCTCGCTACCGGAATGCGTGGAGGAAAATACGGCGAATGGCGAAGAAACGAGACGCGCGAATAAGAAAAACGACTAAAAATACAAACGACTATCAACGCGATGGGAGTAAAATGATTGAATCGGAGAAACAGACGAGCGAATAACCGCGCTGCGATTAGGATGATCGGATGAATAAATCGATAGGCAACCGGATGGGAGAACAGGGAACGAAGAGGGTGAGAAAAAGCGCGGACTACGGGTAAAAAATAAAGTTTTAAGACAGATCGACTAATAAGTTGAGCGAAAATTGTCAAAATCCTACAATTTTGGCCGCTTCGCAGGATTTTCGTAGTCGATGATGGATCAACGGTGAAACATTCTTTTTTTCTTATTAAAAAGTCGCTCGAGACAGGTTAGCCTTGCGAAAAAAGAATGTTGTCGCGAGAAGGAAGAAAAAAATGATCTGCGATTTACGCGAGATGGAAGAACGATCGCGGTGACATCTATTCGCGATGTTGGCAACTAGTTGCCGGTATTTCGATCCCGATCGCCTTGCACGTTTTTGAAAACCGAAGTGATTTTTCAGAAGAGGATGGATAAAGCGATTTTGTTTTTTATCGTGGCATACGCGGGATATCGCGATCGAGTGGCGCGTAGGTGGAATAAAATGGATAGCGAAATGGCGAAATAAATTGGATACGAATAAAAACAGGAGAAAGAAATATGCGAAGATCCTGATTCCAAATTCGAACTATTTTTGGCGCTCGTAGGAGGAACGAGGCAGGGAAGAAAAATTGCGAGAGGCGAGAGAAGAAAAAACGAGGTAAGAAGATAGAAACGCTCGAAGATGAAGAAATGATTCCTGTATGAAAAATGTGATCTTACCTCAAGTGAGATTGGAAATGCATATTTTCATGGTCCGAGGTTGCGACACGTGCGAAAAAGCGGTATAAGATCGGGGCTCGATGTTTTCTCTCTCTCTACGTCGTTGAAAGAAAGAACAGAGGTGGAAAAGAAATAATCGTGTGGAGAAAGAGCGTCACATGTCGATGTTTCTCTTTTCCGAAGCAGCTACCAAGTCACGTTTCGTGGTTTTCGCGCGCCGATTTTTTCCCTGTCATCGTCGTGGTCGCGGGATGGAGAGAATAAGTGCGACGAACGAACGGCATCGAGGGTAGAAGACGCGAGGAAATTGGGTAGATTCGGCGGATTTCACGGGGGCGCGCGCGTATCTCGTCCGTCCGTTTTCGTTCGTATTCCGATTCGACTGGCGGCGATAGTTCGGCGGAGAAACGCCGCGCGGCGCTGGCGTCGGCTGCGCAGAAAGCGGCGTTCTCGAGGGGGATGAAAAAATGCGGGAAAAATTCGTGGTCGAATTTTGGAGGGTGAAAGTGGTGCGAAAATGTAAGAAATTTGGGAAATGGGAGTAGGGAAAATGGCGAGCCGATCGGTCGGGGGGCGAAGTAGTCGATGAGCGAAAACATTTTTCGCAGGGGTTGAGGGTTGCGCCGCGCGAGATAAATCGATACCTGCTTGACCCGCATCGTCGTCGTCGCTGGAAATTCTGTATTATCAGCCGCAGATAAGAAACTCGGCGAAATCAGAGGCGGATAAAAAATCACTCGGAACCGTTTGGTGGTAATTATCGCCTTACTGTTAATTTTGTCCTGCCATCTTCGAAATTTACCTCCTATGATCGATCATTTGCGATCATCCGCGTTCCGCGAATTCAATTTTCAATTCAAGACCAAGTGGCCGCCAGAAAAACATATCTCGCTCGTCTAAAATGGGACGAAATAACCGTGGGGGAAGAAATATACGAGAAAGATAATTTTATAGAAAAATAGAAGAAAATGAATCACGAATAGGATCTAGAAATGGTAAATTGGTGGGTAAAAAGGTAAAAAAACATCTCGAAGAAAAATCGAGGGGAAATATTTGGTCATTTTGATCAGAGATTAACGTCGTTCAGCAAAATAGGTTTCTATAAACTTGGAGATATTTGTTGTACTTTTGGCTTAGATACGAAGATAAACGTTTGCACTAATTTTTAATTCCAGAATCTGCCCCGCAAACCCGTGGCTCTCCGAACTACGACACGTCTAATGTCGTAAGAATATTCTAATTGTAATTATATCTATTCTTGGTTCCAATTGTTTAGATTGGATTCTGGGAGCATCAGGAGTCGAGATAGCGATTCGTGGCCTGTTAAATTACGATGATCCGAGGAGAAACAAATAAAACAAATAAAGCGTAACCTGATTCGGATGGGTTGAAGGGCATAAATAATTTTGGCCAGCTACACCGGCGAAATTCCCCTATGCGCGTAGTTTCGTAGTTTCGAATCGCGGTGTGGAAGTTCCGAGAAGAGGATCATCGAAGCTGACTTCATTTGCGACGAGGAGGAGGCCGAGATTTCGCAAATTCCAAGTGTTTATGGGTCGCGCGCGCTTATATGCCCCCGTGCGACTGGTGTAGACACCGTCTCGGTTAGATTTCGTCGGGGAGGTAAATATTTTCGGTTTTTACCGGCAACAAACAATCGGGGAGACCGCCGCCGCTCAAAATTCCGGGCGGTGTCTTTTGTGTCGTTGATGCGATTCGGTAGCGGAGGAGAGATAGAGATAGATAGAGGGAGAGGGAGCGCGGCGCACGGTAGTCGCGAAGTGCACGTACGTGTGTCAGTTTTATCCTCTCCCTTCCTTTTTCTCACATTTTCGCCATTTTTTTCCTCATTCATTTTGTACGAAGAACCTTCCTCTTCTTCTTATTCTTCCTCTTTTGTTCGTCTCTCCTCATACGTCGCCGCGTGCACGTCTGTCGGGTGCCGCGTGCGCGATCAGGCATCAATCTCTCGTCAAAATGTCCGCGCGGCGAAAAGGATCGAGAGATCGAGGAGGAGGAGGACGAGGACGAGGAGACGAGGACGAGGAGAGGAGGAGGAGGAGGAGGACGAGGTGGAACTAGAGCGGGAATTCCCGATCTCTCGGCGTAGACCGAGCTGACCCGCGATTCGCATTTTTCTACCTTTTTTTTCGCCCGCCTTTAAATTCGGTCTCGCGTATAATTTTCGATCTTCCGAGTCTTTGCTGGCATCCGCTTCGCAGCGTATCTTCCGAATATCGCCGCCTCGCGAACAACGCGCATCGCGCCGGTTACGAAACGTCGGAATCGTTGTCCGCGAGAATTCCAAATTCGACGTTCTTTTTCGCTCGCTTCTTTTTCGTTCGCCACGTGCCAATTATTCCGCGCGCCGATATCGTTCCGCGAATTTGCGAGGTAATTTATCTTTGGAAAAAGGCGCGAGAAAAATGAACGAAAGTCGCGCGAATGGAATAAAATGCATCGAAGAAATTCGGTCGAGATGAAAATAAATATAAATGCTATTCAACGAAGTAGAATACTTTCGAGATATATATAAATAATTGGGTCACGCGAGAGCAGTGATTCGCGGTTTTACGCGTTTTGTAACGGTACTCGAAATTTTCGTTTGTCTCTTGGAACAGCCGAATCGAACGGATTCGGAAAAAGCTCCGTTGGAATGTTGCTGGAAAGAAACTCGGAGAAATAGGAAAAAAAACAAGGAGGAACGCGGACGAGAAACAATGGGACGAGACGAGACGGGACGGACGAATCTGATTGTCACGCCGCGCGAATACCGACGAGATAAATTTGAATGCATAATCGAGGTAGGATTTATGAAATCTAATCAAACAGACGGACACTCGCGTCATCGACGCTGCGTCTTCGCGATCTAACTGTACCTACCTCGCGCGCGTAACGAGCCGAAGACTCGTTTCACCAACCACAGAGTTACCTACCTTCCAACAGATTTTGGAACCCGACGAAATTTCGCGTCGGTCGATTTCTATTTCTATTTTTTTTTTTTTTTCGTAGTTATTTTCGCGAAATTCCCTCCTCGGACGTCGCACGGTCGAGAGCGCGCTCCCTTTCCCTTCGGGAAATGCTTCTTCCGGAAAACGGAAGTCAGTCGCGACATTTGCTCCCTCCCACCTCCGTAGTGCCCGACGTTTTTCTCTATCCCCTTTTTTTCTCCTCGTTTCCCACAATTTTCATCCCACGAATTTCTCCGTCTCGGCATTCCGAAATCCACTTCGGCGATCGCCTATTCGACGCTGTGATTAATTTATCTTTCAAAATACATTTTTCGACCCGATATTCCAGCCGCGCGCCGAGCCACGTTCATTAGGCGGTTGTGCAAGAGTAAGAAAAATTAAAAAATAATCATTCATCGAGACTGACGCTTTCGTAATAAATTATTTACAAGCGTCGAACTAATAATCGTTAATATTTTCAAGGGCGAATGTCAAACCGCGCAACCTTGGCACTTGTCTCAAACCGAGTATCCACGCGATAATTAACCCATCCAATCGAAGGTGAATGAGAATAAGAATGGAGGAAGAAAAGAAAAATTGAAACGAAAATTATCACTTCATCGCGATATCAATTTGAAAAGTTATTTCCAATATTTCATCTCGGCGAGTCGAAAAACTCGGCTCGGTTTTCTGAAGTCATCCCGAGAAAAGAAAAAAAGCGTGCGTGCTTTTGAACACAGAGGGCGAAAGAAATCGAATAGTGCTGTATAATATGAAATTTCGACAAAAAACTCTTGAAATAAAAAGAAAGCGCGAGTCCAGTTAGAATAAAACAGGAAAAAAAATGTCATAGGAGAGAAGAAAAATCACGACTGCGAAAAATTTGTGTGGTATTTGTTAAAATATAGGTAAAAAAAATTCAGACTCAGAGGAATTTAATCGATGAGATGGAAAAAAACTCAGATGACAAAGAGAGAGAGAAAGAAAGAGAGAGAGAGAAGAAAATGGACATTGTTGGGAGACTGTGGAAAAAATTGTCGAAAACCGGAAGAATTTTTTCAATGAATTGTATGGAGAAAAAGAAAGAGAGAAAAATCAAAATAGGATCTTCAAATAGATGGGAATGGAGAAGAAAGATGTAAGATTCGACGGAAGAGAGGGAAAAAGCTGAAAATATCCGGGCTAATTCCTTCCTCAAGAAAGAAATAGAAATTGAAGAAAGGAGGGAGGAAAAAAATCACATTAACGATTGACAATCGTGAGACGCGGGGTGAAAAAAGTGCATAAAAATGACGACTAATTGCCGGTTTTTTCATCGGCGAGTTAGGAACGCCGTTAGAAAATATGTTCGGATGGAAGGTGAGAGATATATATATGTAATTAATCGATCGTTAGGTATTCGACACCCGAGGTGAGAGATGTTCGCAAAAATGACGAAAATGTTGATAATAATGGTAGGCGAGAGGAAGAGGATGAAATTTCGATCGTTATTCTACCAAATTATCATTTCGTATTGCTCGGCGGCGCAATCGTATAATATTGTTATTACCGTTAATTCGTTCTCGGCTCGTAAACAGGCTGCAGAGAGAGCCCAGGGTTCAATGCTAAGCAATATGATTGATGGCCAACTCCTAACCTTATTTAGCATCGATGATTACATACAGCGCTATTAGTTCTCCGTGCAAATATACGATTGGCTTGGCGGCTCGTCGTCGAGTTTACAATTTGAATAAAAATCTCTCTCTCTCTCCCTCTCCTTCTCCGGCGCACGCGCACGCGCTTTTTCTTCCCTCTCGCGTCGAATCTTGTCATCTATATGTTGCGAGATTATGTCGACACGATCGGCTGCCGCGGTACGTAATCCCGGATCGACGCGGATGGATGATCGTTAAAAATGGACAATTTTCGAATTTCATCGCCATTTCGATTCCCGACGAATAATTTTCCACTCCTTTGTCACGTGCATTATTACAGAATTATTCACTCCTACTCAAACGTATCGATGATTTAGCTATTAAATAACGATCGTGGAATAATTGACTTGTAGGAGAATTGAAAATTCAGGAGAGATCGAATTCGAATGAGAGGAGAATTGAATGGCGATGCGGAATTTGAAAGTCAAATCGATTCTACGAATGAAGTGGAAAACCGCGATTAAAAACAAACGAGGATTGAAATTGAGCGGTGAAAAAAAAAGATCGATGCGAAAAAATCATTCGCGTATTTTTGAAAATGAAGAAATTTTACAAGAAAATTTACACTTCCACGACAAAAAAAAATAGGATGCAAATTGGTTGGGAAACGAATCGTTGCAATCAGAGAAGTACTCCGAGAAGTAAACGTCGAATTGAGAGGAAATATTTGCTTAGTAAATTTCATTATTAGATGATCGATTAATCATTGTTATCAACGACAATCGCGTTTTTTGATCGCACCGCGCGTCTATAATTACAGGATGAAATTGCTACGGCACAACAACCATCGCGTCATCTCTTTCTTTGTCTCCCGTTTGAATAACGCGTTCGCGTATTGAGATTTCTGTTGGGATGGAAAAAAGCAGGGGCAAAAAAAAAACGCGCGACAGAAATAGACGCGGTCATATCGGATGTGGCTCTAAAATTCCAATGGGCTTTTTTCGCTTCAACTTTTTGTCACCTTCCTCCCTCCTTTCCTCGCTCATTTTCATTCACGCCTCGTTTGTTCGATGATAGCATTGTAAGCAGGTGGAATAATTGAAATCGGGACAATTCCGTAGTTTTGACGACGGGGGGACATCAACTGTGGTGAAATATTCCACCTGGCTAACAATTCATTCCTAATAATTTCACGTCCAAGCGAATCATACGAGGTGGCCGAAAAATAGCGACCGCTCGATACCGTAGAACAGTGCTTAAAAAAGCTCTGGATAAAAATGGAAAACGTACAGTAGAAAAAAATACGAAAAAAGCTGGTATCTTTTACGGGATAGTGGAAAAGTGGGGAAAAATGTGAACTGGAGGGAAATATCGAGGAGAATAGAAATTTGGGGAAACTATCGGAAATTTCAGGGGGATTCGAGCAGCGGGAAAAAAGAAATTATTTGGAAAATCCTGATTTCATCGCGTGATGGGAAATTTGGCGGACGTCGAGATCTTTTGGCGAGGATTCGGCTGCTCGAATTTGGCGCACACCCGGTGGATCGACCGGAATGCGATGCGAGCGTTAATGTATTATTTCGAGAGCCGAAATTTTTTGTGTCGATTATATTTTCGACTATTTACGTAAATATACGGGCGGATAATTTTCACTTCCGGAAAGGTTAATTGTGATTTGCGGTGCAAACGAGTTATTGAGGATGGAATAATGAGCGGAGGAGGAGGCAACGAGCGTGACCGCGTCGCGTCGAACTTTAAATGAAATTGAAATGCCGGCTGACACGGCGAATCGCGAATAAAATAATATCAGTTATTATTCGAACCTTCGCCTTTTTAATTTTCAATTATCCGTCCCGCGAATTCGAGACGGCGGAGCTCGCTCCCGTCGCAAAAACCTGCCGAACCGTTGGATCTCCGCGTTACCAAGTTTTTGCCACCGATTCTCCATTGTTCGAGTGATCGGTAATGATCCGAGGATCGATGGATCGCTTTTAATCGAACTTTACCAAAAATCCAAATTCGATTCGGACTATTTTTAGCAACTTTGTTGGATCGCCGGCGAGCTCGGGATTCCTGGATCGAAACTTAGTTTCGCCCGCGGAACGAATCGCGATTCGTTCGTCATTTTTTATGCTAAATGAGAATTCGCCGCCACGCGAACTTGAATAATGAGAGAACAGAAGTTGAGGACATTACTTCGAGGACACGGGAAACCTCGGAGACAAGTAAGTAAGCGAACGCCCATGAGGTGGAGCTGCACACGCCACCACGCCTTGGCAACCGCGATATTTACTTTTTTTTCCTTCAATTTATTCATCCACTCGCAAACCACTTTCCTCAACTTGTTTCGTCCTTCCTGACCACGAATTCTGGTTATAATTTTTAAAAAAGCAAGAAAAAAGCTCGAGCTTCCGAGCTATTTGATTTTTATCCTTGAGAAAGTGAAACTCACAGAAAAACTTTCATCTCATTATACCTTTTCACATCTTTATTTTTTCCGATGCTTTTCACAAATTCGCCTGATTTTTAAATTCAGCATTTTTATCATGGTGACTAAAAAATTAAATTCCTTCTCCCGCCCAGAAAAATCCTTCTTTTGGACAAAAAACCAGGAGAATTTTTTCTTTTTTGGTTTTAAACAAAAAGAACACGAGCCGCGTGTCGATCTAAGTTCATTTTTGGATCAAATTGCAGTTTAAAAAAAATATCTTCTATAGTATTTGGTTCTCAAAAAAATGTATACAAACATTTTTGTAGGAAATTAAATTTTCTACAAAAAAAATCTCTTTCAATTATTCTATAAAGTTGATATTTATCGAGATATTCTCAATAAATAACTCAGTCGTTCTACACGGTCAACTGTATTCGATTATAAATAATTTGGTGACTTGAATTAAATGTACAATTATTCATCAAATTATATCTAGTTAATTACGAGTAAAACATATTAAAAACTACAATTTTATCAACAAATGAACTGTTTAAAGGCAAACAAAAATAATTTCACCGTAGTTTTTCGCCCAAAGGAAGGATTTTTCGGGGCGTAAGAAAAAATTTAATTTTCAACGACCAGCCTAATGGTTTTATTCGTATTCTCAGCATTTTTAAAGCAATATTTTTTCGTCGAAGAAAATTCATATTCAATTACCCCGTTCGAACGAGGCAAACCGCTCGTGTTCACGTATCGTGCTCGAAATCTTTATCGAAGTCAATAACTGTCGACGGTAAACACAATATAGTTGTGGCGTTCGCGTCCATCGTTCGGCAACAATCTCGCGAGTGTGTATTGTTTCGTGAAAAATTCGCGTCCGATCAAGTTCGTTTCTAGATTTGTTTCGTTTACGATATCATATAATACGCACTGCTGACTCAGCGTTCCGTAAGATGAGATCTTTAATTGTTTTCACAGTCTTATATTAACTTTCCAACGAGGTCTCGTGTTACGCGGTGATTATTCAATGCTACGTCTCTCGATCCCGCTCGCTCGCTACGATCAGAGATCACGAATCTCGATCATCCGAGGAAGTCGCATTTTTTTACTTCCTCGCACGATTTCCAATCAAAATTGCAAACGTACGCTGCAAAATTTCGTCGACCGAGATAATTGTCATGGATTTTTTCGACGAAACAAAAAAAAAGCACAGGGAATTTTTTTCCTCTCGAAAAATGTAATTTTTGTTTGTGCTACGCTCGGGGCAAGGTCAAGAAGATGGTGTTTTATGGTTGCTGAGGAGCAATTTCAAAACAGAGATCACGTTGCTTCGAGCAATGAAAAAAAAGGAAAAGGAAGATGAAACGTCGTAAATGAAAAACAGTAAGAATGAAAACGCTGTTCATCTTGTTGGCTAATTATATTCGGCGAAAGCTGCGAAATCACCCCTCGCCACCGTTCGCTACACACCGCGCCAGAAATCGCTCGCCGCCCCTCAGACGCCACGGCTTGTCGCTACCGGAAGTCGGGCACATCTATCTTGTCCTACAGCTGAGCCGTGCACTTCCGTCTTACCGGAATTGAAGAGAATTTGTCCACGTTGCGTGGAAAAATTACACAACGATTCACATTTATACGCCTGGGTAGCCGCCTTCGACTTAAACAAGTGAGAACCGTTGAAAATTTCCACGAACAATTTTTATTCCCTCCAAACAGGACGCCTGATTTGCCCTTCGATTTCCATTCGCGAATACTAATTCAGACAAGCCAATTTATCTCATTTTTCCAATACTCGCCATCCTCTTCGTAGTTTCGCACGCTTATTTTTTTGACATTTCGTTTCAAATTTTCGTTCCATTTTTGCAGCACTATTGAGAATTTGACGCCCTGCAAAATTGTTCTCATTTTATTTTTATTCAGCTACTTCCAACTGGTCGAATTCGAGTGAAAAGCGATTCAGAGCTTTTCACGTGCGTCGACGACCGGGTGGTTCGCAGTTTGCGCAACTCTTAGGTAAAACGAATTGGGGAAACTTCTTAACGAGAGATGACCCCACATGACACGGGTTCGTTTGAATAATTGACCAGGTTTGCAATCAGGGGTTAAAATTAATTCGTTTAAAACAGTACGTACAGGGAATAATTAATCGGCACTTAAGTACGCGCAACCGTCCTCCATTTATCTCCGAACTTTCGACATTTTTTCCCATTTTCTCACACTTCCGCTCGCCGTCAAATTTTTCCTCCGACTTGGAATCAAATCCACCTTCGTCCATTTCACCCTTCGTACCAATTTCACATCCAAAACTGCGGAGAGTCAAAACAGAAAATTGGATCCTCGATACGTCCCCGATCATCGAGACATCGAAGTTTCATCCCTTACTCTCGATTATCGAAACCATCCGCGAAGAGGAGGAGCTGGAGGTGGGAGGACAGCCGAGGGTCGAAGGATCGTCGCGAGGCAACTTTCCTCTAACCGTCGGTCGTCGCGACTCTCCCCCGAGCGCGTCTCTCTAGGACGCTCTAATGGTTAGAATCGTTCCGGACATTAGCTCGAGGCTCCCTTCTCCCCTCGCGCTCGTTCTCTCCTCGTTCGTCCCAGCCTCGACTATCCGTGTTCGTAGTACTTCTGTTGGACTTTTTGAAAAATGACCCGCGTCCCCAAGAAATAAGACTGTCATCATCATTAGCCAGGCGCGTTACACGCGGACGGATGAAGAGACGGATAGCTATCTACGTGTGCGTACGCGGCGTGGTGGCTACCATCTTCCGATTCCTCGTCCTCCTTCCCAAGCCATCCTTCTCGTCTTCATTTCAACTGCTCGTCCCGCTCATCGCGAACGTTTCGTATGCGCGATGGTCCTCTCCTCTCCTCTCCTCGCATCTCGTTTCCCATGCCACCTTACTCGCGTTGTTTCCTACCACCGCGAGCCGTGCTTAGAACATTTCGATACGCGACGATTTTCTCACGACCTTCGACGAGATGAGATTATTCGATTTGGCGAATCCTTTTCGCGAGTAATCGTTTTTTTATCCGATCGTTTCGTGGAACGAAAGCTCAGTTGTGGAGAAATCAAAGAGAGAGCATCTTTCTTTGTTTCCGGGTTTTTTGATCTTGTTTTGGAAGCGTCGCGCGATTACGTTTGTCTTCGGTATTCAGCGACAGGATTTCGAAGCGAAGGTTTTCTTCGGGCTCGAGCCGCTGAATAATGTGATAAATTGTACGGGAAATAATAATGTAATTAGAGGCTTCGGGTTTATCGACGACCATTTCGTTTCGTTACTCGCCGATAGTTGCGTTTAACGAGAGATGAATTAGACGTAGGTAGGTAGTCCGCGCCTTGCGCTAGCCCCTCGAGACTATTTCTTCGCGTTCTCCAAGGCTCCCTCTCCCTCTTTCGGTATCTTCCTTCTCTCTCGTTCTCGCTCTCCATTTTATTCGACACCGCGCGTTGATCGTCGGTGTGATTTTCTCGGTACGACTCGAGTCCTTGGATCCAGAAGCAGCCTCGGGCTCTCGATCCCGCCCAGAGCAAACACGCGAACTTACACCGCGTTTCACAAAACATTTTCACGATTCTCCACCGAAAAGTATTTTCGCCAGTCGCTCCGTTCAAAAATATCTCTCTACAGCGAATCGATTTCGAAAGCTGCGAGTGAAGAAAAAAAAATGTGGATAACTAATTTCGAGTTTTTTTCTCTCGAGCGTTTGAATTGGAAAAAATGAAAAATTTAGGAGAAATTTTGAGAATTTAAAAATATAATCCTCGGATAATTTGGAGCTGCGAGATATAATTAAACACGGTGGAGACGATTACGAGCAGGAAATGCATTGGACATTGCTAATTTAACTTTTTATAACGTAGCATTTTGATCGCCGTCGTTTGATTACTCGGCGGAATTGTGAAAGTCGTCTTAAGGAGAAGATGGAAAAAATCGAATCAAGAAATCGAATTGACAAATGAAACGGAAACGGGATTTCAGATGTTGGATCAGGTTTTTTGTTACGGTTATAAGCGAACGCTCCAGGATTTCGAAGTGAAGAATTCCGGACCGAATGGGAAACTCATCGCGAGATGAGTTATCGCATCGTCAGCGACGAAGCACGTCCGGGCCTCGAGAGCCGCCGGACGACCAGGAAATTTCGAGCAGAAGAGCAAAATAGAAAATAAGAAGGCAACGCGAAACAGAGAGGAACGACGACAAACTCGCGAACACCAGCTCAACGATTTATACGTTATCCCAATAAAATTCCCACCGCAAAAAAACAAACGATCCCGCAATTTTACGCGAACACTTGCTTCGCAATGTCAGATTCGTGGGTTCGAATTATTCTGTAAAATTATTCGACGGAGAAATAATCGGAACAAATTGCAATGCGATCAAGATTCAAATTTTCATCGATGAAATTAAAAAGGAAAAAATGAAAATAATGTGCGCAAAACCGAAATAAAGGGAAGCAAGACGAAACCAATTTATATTGAAAAAAACACGTCGCGGAAAAAATAGGAATCGTTCCGAAAAATTGAGCAAGATTTTTTTCACCTCACATTTTTTTCCCACGAATCGAGAAAATTTGTTATCGTTGTACGAGGATCGCAATTTATTTCCGTATTCTCCATTCTATTTTCTCTCACCGTGTTGGGACTCTGAGACTTGACGGCTCGAACATTTTCTTGGCAATGAGTTCGATGACCGGAGGATGCACTTTTGTTCGGGATTTTTTTCACAGTTTTGCACGAATGATCGGAATTTCTTGAAAATTGAGGCACCACGTGCGGTTGGGACGGTCGAGGTGGTGGGGAAACGCTACCCCTACCCTCACTTTCCCCCGACGATAAATATTTCGCCAACGTCATACTTTTTTTCACTCCTTTCGACATTCATCTCTGTTCGCTCCCTTCGACTAGATTCGGTCGTCGTTGCACCGTTATTTTTCACTTCGACACATTTTCTTTCGATACGGCTAAGAAACCATGCTGGCTAATAATTTTTCACACTCCGAAAAACCTACAAATCCGTCCGACTTCCGTACAAATCGGGGATCAGATTGTCTCGCGAGGTTATATTTTACGCAAACGCGTTTGGATAAATCGCATCGCGTTGAATAGTTCGCGTAATTATTTATGCAACGTCTCACTTGTGCTTCACGTTTCGAACGGGCTCGGAGTTATTTTTTTCACGCCACGGATACCTGCCAGATAATCGTGTCCGTATCGAATTACATATTAAGACTGCGTTATCGAACGAGAATTGAAACGGTAGAGCTGAGAAATTAATTTAATCGGAATCTTTATCAGATCACAATCGATAGTGGTGTCGCACGTGGGATGTGCTGCAATAAACTTGACGATTGTTGATTAATACAGCGATCAGTCGAGCGATAAGCAATGCAATGGTGGCGAAAAAAACACAATACGCACACATTAGCGTCAATGAGATCGATCAATTCTAAAAATCTCAGCCTGGCAGATATCCGATAAAGAAGTTCAAACACGCGGATAATGAAAATTCCCTCAGATTTTCTTGTTCTCTGATGCAACGTAGCAGAGTCCGGAAAATCGAAAAAAAAGAGATGAAGTTAGGAGGAATGTGAAAAGTGGCAAAATTTGGATGAGAAAAAGAGGAATAAAAAAAATTACGAAGCAGAAATATTGAAAAATAAAATCTGGAAAATTTTGTGTAGGAGATTATTTTATACTGTTTTTTTCTGGGTCGCTCGATTTCTCGCGATACGAGATCTTTGACTAGAAATCACTTCCGCGTCCGATGATCTTTGGAATCGGAGGTGAATATACGCGGTGAAAATGATCTCCTAACGACGATGTAACGACGACCGATCGCGTTTCCGTCGTCTCTACAGTTTGAATAGGGTTTTAGATAACGTCGACGTGCGGAGGGCTAGTCGAAGGTCGAAGGTCAGCGGTGATAAGGAAAGGAGGTGTCGATAAGACAGAAAAACGAGTCACACTCGGAGACTGCCCCCGATATTATTTCGTCCGGAATCGAAATCTCGAGAGGGATAAAACAGAAAAATAAAACGACGACTTGTGAAAAAAAACGCGTGCCATTCGTGAATAACGAAAAAACCGAGAGAGCCAAAAGGGAAAACGTGGGAAAACGGTACGTTAGAAAATCAGGTCGGGAAGCATCCACGAAAATAAATCGGACGAACAGAAAAAAAAAATTGAAGCAGAAAGCTGAGAAGAGCAAATAAAAAATTATAACGAGTGTGAAAAACGTGGATTCTTCGACGCGAATATAAAAAAAGGAGAAATTTTATGGTCAGTGTTATTGGTTTTTTGATAATTCCAGTGTTTTTTGCGTCGCTGAATTTGATAGTCGTAGCTCTGCGCGTCGTTGTCGATCCAGCATATCGATTTGGTGACAGTCGGTTGTATCGTTTCGCGTGATAAGAACGAGACGTATGTTAATTACAGCTGTTGTTGTCAGTAGGTAGGCTCAAACGTCGTTCGATATTTGGAAGCTCTTTTAATCTGGTTATGAATCATCGAGAGTCGCAAATGCGGCGAGGCGATACGAGAAATCTTCTCGTTGATTTCGTAATAGCCTGTCTAATAAACGGATCGATTTCCGAAGCGTAAACGCGGTAGTTACCAAATTCTCCAACGCGAACGAAATACACACGTCAAACAGGTCTTCGACGCGGCTTGTTCGGGAGTTCAGTATGATAGGGAACGAAAAAAAATCGACTACGATTCTACGGATTGAGAAAAAAAAAATAGAATTCGGCGAAACAGAAATTCTATACCGTTGATCTGCCCACTCGAGATTGCAGCAGGGTTCCGCACATGTTTGTTCGGCTAATCAGCTGGCAGTGAAAACGACGCCTTCGTTAAATGATTTCGTTCGGAGATCGGTATCAAAAAATCGGTGAACGATCGGCGTCCAAAAATCGTTCAACGATTGAGGAGATAGAAGGAGGAAAAAAAACGAGGTGAGATTCTGTATCGGATACCATCACGTTCCGGATCTGGGAGTTGGCGTTGCGGACGATGTAAACGACGTCGGTCGTGAGGTGTGCAGCAGCAGCAGCGGCGGCGGCGGCGGCGGCGGCAGATGATGATCGGTGATTGTTCGGGAAGTGTGGCGAAGCGACCATCACTGTTATAAGATTTTAATACGCGTACGTTTCGAGATTGTCGGATTGCGGTGGTCCAAAGTGCGTCGTTGTATAGCAGTTGGTTGGGTCGGGTTGGTAAGCTGGTTGGTCGCGGTGTCGAGCCTAGCCGGAGGCTTCCTCGAGGCCCATTCACCGGCCGTAATGAGGTCCTCGCCACCGAGCGGCATGAATGAACTCCGAGCGAAGGAGAGAGGTAGCGCGGTAGCGGCATGATAACGAGAGAGAGAGAGAGAGGGAGAGAGAGAGAGAGAGAGAGAGAGAGAGAGAGAGAGAGAGAGAGAGAGAGAGAGAGAGAGAGAGAGAAGCGAAAGGGAGAGAGAGAGAGAGAGAGAGAGAGAGAGAGGAGAGAGAGAGAGACGGAGGATGCGGCGCGTATCGGTGCGCAGGATATTGGAAATACTTCGGAGTTGTTGTACACAGAGTTATTTAGGGCCCTTCGGACTTTTGCTGTTCATATTATAATCGACTTCGACGAACGGCCCAACAAGAGGAACAAGATTACGAGACACGACGAGATACCGAGAGTTCGCCTACCATCGCCAACGCGATGACACGTGTACGGACGGGGAACCGTATCGATGACGTTGTACATGCGACGACGAGACGTTTTTTTTTTTAGAGACCCTGGTTTACGGGAAATAAATTTGTGAAGCAGTTTATCCTTTTTTCCTACAATTTCCCAACCAAAGTAGTTCATCGCGAAGGAACAAGTTTGGTCACGACACTTTGGTCCGCACAGGAATTGGAGAACTGCTGAAACAATTCAGCTCTGGATACCGAGGACTATTTTTTTGGAACATGCCGTGTCTCGTTTTTTCTTGTCACGATATTCGGGATGTTGACAAAAAGTGTGCGCAAACTGGCGGGAGAGAAGGATAAAAGTGTGGAGAAATAGCCGCTCAACTCGAGGATCACCGATGCGTTGGTGTTGGGCGAGAAACAGTGGGAGAGTATCGTTGAAACGAAAAATCGTGGAGAAGCTAGTATTTCCGTTCGCCCTCCGCTCATCCCCCTCCGCAACAGCGAACGAAAGCATTAAGGTTTGTATTAATCAGTAACTGTCAGCGGTGCTCGTATCTATCGTGTGACACAAAGGAAGGGACGTAGAGTCGTCGAGGCTCCGAAACCAGGAAGCCAGGAAGGCCGAAGGAGAAACGCGACGTATCTGGTCGTCCGCGCGGGGTGCTCGTGCTTTCGCGAACCCCGAGATCCGTGGCAGAGGGACGGGAGAGACAGGGAGACAGGGAGAGAGAGAGAGAGAGGGCGCGGGTGGTGAATAAGAGGAGACGCGAGGTCGAGTAAACGGAGGGATGGCGAATCTTCTGGCGATGACGTCGAAAAATGACGGAAAAAAATTACCGCCAGACTCTCTGTCTCCTGATTTTGTCTCCCGTTTCCATCGGGCGATCTCGCGCGGGGTCGCAACCGCGAAAGGGATTCCGAGACGCGTGACGCTGGTCCGTGTCAACTGACGGAAAGAATAATAGTGCGGAGAATAATGGTGTCAGTCGGAAGTGTTCGAATCCGTTCCGTCGATCCATATCTGCCGCGACGTGTCGATTTTTTGTTGTTGTTTCGTTGCTCCGCGCTCTTCTTTTTTTCTATTTTTTTTTTCATTTTTTTCCATCCCCCGCTTTTCTGCTCGTTCGCTCGATTCTCCGTTTCAGAAATATCGACAACCGTTTCGGCTCGTGATTTCGGTGCGCGTACGAGAGAACCGTTCCCATTTTCGTCGAGAATGGACACGAATCCGAAAGTCATCGGAGGATACGGTCATGGATCGTTCGAGAAATCGATTAGATACCCTTCTATTTGCTCTGTTTTCAAATTCTCCAAACCTTCACCTCCGCATCGGCGAGGAATACGCTTTTTCTACTTCGTACCACGTTCTGCATCGTGCCAGGTCTTTCGTGCTTCTTTCCAACTCGGTCGATACGATCCATCGACGAATCTCTCTACGCTTTTTTTTTCAGAGATCAACGATCTCTTATCCATTTTTTCTTCGCTCCTTTTCTTCTCCATTTCCGATTTTTTCTCACCGAAGATAGATTCTAAAAAATTCTACCCCGATGCCGAATGCAGAAAATATGAGAAAAACGATGTTTATCGAGGTCAGAAAAATCGTTGCTATATTTGTATTTATATATATATATATTTTGTTAACATTGGAACGTGTTTAACCCGTTTATTTTCACTACTCTCATCGCCAGTACTGCGTGTTCGCTGACTCGTGTTCTCAGATATTTATTCCCCTGCGCATTTACGTAGTTCGTTTGTTCGAGGAACGCGCCGCGTTTTTGATCTCACGATCGCGAATGATTGCCCGTTTTTTTTTTTATAATTCGGCTGTTTGCTGATAATACGATACTCTGATCCCGGCTACGACGTTGCGTAAGACGGTCGCGCGCCGGCCAACACATAAGCACTCGAATCGGCGATCGTGAGCTCGTTATCTGTCAACGATCAACGCTCGTGACGTGTCAATCATCGTGCTCGCTCGAATATGACCGATTTCCCCAAATTTTTCCATCCCACGAATTTCCAAAATACGAGTCCCCTCATTTTTTTCCTCGACATTCTCAGATCTGGTCGATACAATTTTTTTAATTTTATCCCACCGCGGCGAACGGAAATCCACCCTCATCGCAAATTTGTCGAAACCGAATTTCTTATCGATCCTCGGATTGGCCGAGTGAGAGGAAGAAGAAAACTTTTTCTCGTACGTATTTCGGAAGTGTTTTTGTCCACAGCATCGTCGAATCCTAATAAGGCTCGAGATTGGAGATCGAACGACGCGTTCGGCAATTATTCGTCGATAATTTTCTTATCGGCGATTCCGACGATAATGTAGATCGAATCTAATCGGCGCGAGTTCGGAACCGATTGTCGCATGTTCGAGAATATAACGAGAGAAAGGAAACTGGCGTCGTCGCGCGAATTGTCGATACGTAATTTTTGATTCGTGGATGAGAGGCGAAGTAAACCGAAATGAAAAAGAAATGGGAAAAGGGCGACATCATGGTCCGCTCGATGCCGTCTCTCGCGGCCCTCGGTGGGCATTAGTATGGTACAGTGGAATAATTGGGTACACTATTCGAAAGCCGCTACTGTACGCGTCGTCGGCTCCTTTCAACCTTGCCTCTCTCATCCTACCGTAGAAAAAGACGAGAGTTAAACGAAAAGAGAAAAAAAGGCACGAGAAAAAAAGACAGTAGAAGGAGAGAAAAAAGGGGAAACAAAAGAGGAATGAGAAGGCAGAAGAGGGATATAATAAAGGGGAAAAAAGAAGGGAAGAGACGACGAGGATGAGAGAGATGCGGTCGGGAACAGGAGCAAAATGCTTCGCGGACAACGAAAGGAGCGCTGAAACAAAACCAAATCGAGAAGCACAAAACAACTGACGAACGAAGGGAGAGTCATAACTGTCTTGCTGTCCAGTGGCGCGGAGGACTCCCTTCAGTCCCTTCGTCCGGTCGTAGGTCTGTTTGTTCGTCTGTCTGTCTGTCTGTCTCTCGGGTGTCTTCGAAAAAGATATAATAGAGTAACGAAGCATAAAATTCACACGACGAATAAAAATAAATAGAAGAAAAAAAAATCAAATAATAAGAAAAAAAAAACGTAAATTCGTAAAAGCAGGGAGAAGCTCGAAATCTCTGTGGGAAACGATTTTTGGAAAATATAAAAAATATTTGCTTTTATTTTCCGAGGTAAAGAAAAAAAAATGCGTTATCAACTACGAGATCGATCCAAAAGACAGATCATGATCGTGCGTTGTCTGGGAGAGAAAAATCAGTTTTCGAAATGAGGAGAAATAATTGAATAATTTTATGGAAGATTGCAGGAAATTGACGTTGCCTGATTTTGTATCGATTGCCAAAATTAAATTGGTGCATATTCGACGACGTCAGAAGCGACAAAAACACTAGATAAATGTGAACGATCGTGATTTCTCACAGTTTTTAATGTGCTCTGATTTTGAACCGTTCGTTAGGGAATCGAGATCTCGGTACCTGGGAAATACTACATTTAAATGCGAGCAATTGCGATCGAAATTAGAGTAATACGTGGAAAAATAATCCCAATTACGACCAAAATTATACCGTGTGACGAATGAGAGTGAACGTTGAGTGACGTTTCAGAGAAATGGAACATGCGCGATCAAAGCAACACGATGATTAAAACGTGAGCCGTATATTTTCGATAATTTTACCGCAACAAATGAGGATGAACGGAATTTTGATGAATCAACTTGAATTATTCAGGAGAATAAGGATGAATTATTGACGTGAGAAAGAAGGAATTATTTTTTTTTTGTTGCCAATTTCAGGAAATATAAAATAAGTTTTTTTCGGGCGTTTCATCGTATTGCTATTGACAAAAATACTGTATCGTAATTTTCCGAGAGATTCCCTTTTTTGGAATCGTTTATGACTTGTTTTTCGATTCGTCGAATAGTCAGGTCGATGAGAAGAAAGATAAACTGCGGTCGCGTTGTTTGCTTGGTCAAAAATCGAATAAAATTAATTAAACGACTGTACCGAATAATTCGACTACAGGAAAACCTGTAGCGCGAATATCTACGCCGCTGGATTTTAAATAGCTTGTTTTATGCGTCCGAAATGAAGTCGAAAAAAAATCAGCGAAGCTCCTCATCTTAATGGAGTCGTAACTTCTGAGATGCAGCGTCTTGCCGCGGGAGCAAAGGGAGAATCCGCACGCATCGGCGTGTCGCGTTGCGTCGTGCGTTTCTTCTCACAATGGTGGTCACTGTCTAGCGCCGCGAGTGGCGTCACTCTCGTCCGAACGACAATCGAAAACAGGAGAAATCGGGAGAAAATTGGGCGAACCGTCGAAAAAACGGTACGAGGCGAAAGGTTCAGACGTCGCGAGTCCAACGATACGCTCGCGATGGCCAACCAACGTCGTTTGTCCAGCAAAAAACTGGGGCGAAATCGCGAGGTGGATAGGCAAAACGAAGCCATTTCCCAAATCTACTTCCAGCGGTCGCCGTCGAACGTCGCGGTGTCGCCGGGACTCCCGACGAATTTCCGGAACGATTCTCCGCCGTTCCGAACGTTTTCGAGCGTGTCGGAGACTCATTTTACAACCGGGTGCTTTTTCCACCGCTAGATAATTGTTAATTAGTGCTTAGATAATTACTTTTCGATGTTACGATGCCCGGCGGAACTTGAGCGACGGCACGGCGGCGCCTCGCCTCGCGTAGCTTCTAGCGCCACGCGACGGCGAAACGCTCAACTCCGGAGCCTCGCCGTCGGTTCGTTGATTGTACAGGGTGCGTTACTTATTGACATATCGCTTCTCCCGCCAAAATTTGAAGACGCCTCCTCTCGCTCCCCGCATTTCGACATCTTGATAAATCAATAAATACGATAACATCTTTTTTATCATCTCGCGGCAAAACTGTGCGACGAATAACTTCTCATCCTACATCAATACTTTTGTCGAGCTTGCACGTTCACGCGAATATACGGCACCCAATTTCCTGAGTCTGTGACATCGACGGGCGATTTTTTCCCGAGGTCTGGTAATAAAAAATCGTTGGGTGAAAAATGATTCGCTCGTTCGATTAATTTTCGAGAGCACATCGAGGGCACTTGCAACCCAGTAGAAAATTGACAAAATCAAATTTGCCTTCTCGTAACTCGGAAATAATTTTTTCGGCTAACTTCAAAAAATGTGGGATAAATTTTCAAAATGAAGCACAAATAGTTCTCGTCGAATGCAATTTTATTTTCTCGAAACGAGCCGCAAAAAATGTTCGGGTCAAATTCCGATTTCCGATTCGCGCGATAGATTGGTTTTGGATAGGAAATACATTTTTGTCTCCGATCAATCGAAGAAAATTGTATTCGTAGCAATCGATAGTTTACGACGAGAGAAATGACACGATCACGGTTTTTCTTCTGGTTTTTAGCGGATGCGTCGGGAGAAGTTATCGATGGGGTTGCGGAGCGATACATTCGTAAGGTATAAGAGAGGAGGATGGAATCGTATCGATATTTCGCATCGGTCCGATTAAATCTCGATGAAGTTATCGGGTTCGATCGAACACAACGCGGTTAACGTCGTTTCTGCCTATCTCGCGAATATCTCGGTATGTACATTGCGCGGATTTTAATCGTGTATACGCAGCGCAGGAGGATCGGACGGGAGCAAGGAGAGCACGGAGAGCACGGAGAGCACCACGCGACGCGATGTGTTCTCCGGAGAACCGGAACTTTACCGACGCTCCTCTCTTCTCCATTATCGTCGCAACGGCGAGGCGAGCAGAGGTAAAGAATCGTTCGACGTTACGTGCGCGGCGAAAGAGATACGGGGGACGGTTGAATAACGCGCGGTGCGCGTCTCTCCCCGAGTCCTGGGACAATTACAAGAAGGTGGTTGTTGGTATATAGAAGAGATGTTACCAGGAAGATTACAGGGCCGAGTTAGACTCCGTCGGACGCTTAACACGAGCCAATTAAATCCATTACACGATTAATTATAGATCTAATTAATTTACCTCTTCATTCCATATTTATCCCACGTGAGAAAATATTTATACAAACGCATGCAAACGTTTTTTCAACGCGTGCCATCGATGGATCACACGCCAGATCTATGATCCTACGACTTCTGGAAATCTATTCCCGATCACATCGAATCGGACAAAAACGTCGAATAGCAGATTTCATTTGTCAAAGCTATCATCACGTACGATTATCGTATACGACCCACGAATTACGCTTTAAAAAATACACTACTAACTCGCCGAGGCAGAAATAGAAATGTATTATCGTTTCAGGCGGTCGATATCTTTTTTACGATAATTTACTCGAGGATTAGGCTTCGTCTGAAATCGGTTACGATCGTTTAACGCGAAAAAAACGTCGTCGCCTGAATTAAAAATGTATCTACTTTTTTTTTCATGCACGTAGATCGATTCCTGTGTTGCGCGGAAACTCGTAAGAATTTCGTAACGGCGCGTCGAAATATCGATTGCAAGGTGACGAGGTAAATGGACGATGGAATGTTGATATATCTGTTGTAAAATGACGTGTTCTGTTATTAAATCAGTGCGATTTCCCGTACCAAGGAGGCGCGAGAATAATCGTAGAGTTTCGCCGTCTCGTCTCTGTTGGAAAATGACGAGAATCTTCGACACGATTTCGAAGTGATAAAATTCGTGGTCAGCGACGCGTCGAATGACACAGGTTAATATATAATACGCGTACCTATAGAAATTGGTGTAGATTACCAGGATGTGCGCGTATCGCGTTACCGTGGAATATCTATCGGAGGGAATTCGACTGTATCTAACAAAAGCGTATTGCCATGGAACGAATTCGTCCGAGCGCGGCGAGCGTAAGAAGCTCGGAATTGTAATTGTAAGTAACAATGTACAATAAAAAACTTCCTAATTTATGGACTTTTTAGATTGACTAACGAGCTATCGCTAATTATACTAATTTGCATAGAATTTCAAAGTAGCTCTCAAGGTTCACGTGCCGCGAATACGGGAATACGTGTATCTATATACGTGTATCATCCATACCAAACGACGTGACCCTCCGCCGTACGACGTACATTCTCGCAAGTTCGTTGCTGTATCAACGTAAATGCACACGACCGTGCGCGCGCGTGTCTGTACGCTCTTCTTCCTCGTTTCAACGTATTTCACGCGTTGCATTCGCGAACCTTCGCACGAAACGTACGC
The DNA here is from genome assembly GCA_963969455.1 of Arge pagana. Classification (NCBI taxonomy): domain Eukaryota; kingdom Metazoa; phylum Arthropoda; class Insecta; order Hymenoptera; family Argidae; genus Arge; species Arge pagana. The sequence goes on along the minus strand of OZ018315.1, from coordinate 12,607,204 downwards.
AAGTTTTTCTACCGCCGCACATGCGAATATTATAAATACGCCTACGTAGCACTAGACAGCGCCGAACGGGGTCTAAATGCTGTAAAAAATAAACCTGCTGGTGACAATAAACCGTGCATCCGCGCAGTTCGTCGCACGGTGCTCTGCCAAAATTTTGGCAATTTTCATTGCTCGAGAAAAAATTCAGCCATCATTTTTGTTCGCGGTGCGTGGAGGGAAAACTAGCGAATTTGGGAAAACTGGCAATTGCGGTAGGTATGAATCGCGGAGTGGTAATTAATTAGCGCGTCAATTGTAAAAGTTATGCAATTGCAACTCGCATCAACGAGATTTGCCCACCCCTGCAACGCTTTTTCATACGATTCGCGAGAACGTATAAATCTCGAGTGCTTATCTCGGCGGAAACAAAGTCGAGAAACGGCTCGCGTACACGTCAACGCGTGTAGGCAACGTTTAGATACGTGTTGGTGAATCCGAAATGAGTAAAGAAACGGTCGTTGAGGAGTAAAAAGAGTAGCCAAAGAAAATAAATGATCGGTATGAAGTTTGGGAGAATTCGAAAAAAGGTGTATAAATAGACGTTTTTATCGGTGCTGCACTTGATTACTGGCCGAGAATGAATATTATGCGATTTACGGACACGCGCGTTCGTTCCAAGGTAAAAAAACTTACATACATAGTTTGAAGAAAAAACATGTTTGTTTAGTTCTGTTTTATATCTGTGACACGTTTCTTTTCATTGGCGTGAGAAAAAGTTCCTTCTTCCATCGATAAAAGCTGTCTACCTTATTTTTTTATCGATATTTATTTTCATAACGCTACATTTCGCGGCCGGGCTTGATAAAACTATCCTCTCTACGTTGGGAGCAGAGTAGAGATCGACAATTTTCTCGTCCCAAGAGATTAACGAAAAGTCTGGGGGTTTTTTCGTATTATTTGGCGGATATTAGCCTGTAAATCGCAATCGTCGTTAGACAATTGCAAAAAAACAAAACAAACGAAAACATCCGCTCGAACATAACTCTTCCGGAAATGGTAGTCAGTTTTTGCCTGATCATCGAAAATACGGGAATAAATACGGAGCTTGCGGGGTAACACGCATGTGAAATTTTTCTTGCGAGGAGACGACTAAAAACACGTGATTTCACCAACCAACCATGACATCGAGCGACTCGGCATAATTCCGAACGTGACTCGTACAACTATATTTCTCTGGTCGAACGAACACGATCATTGACCAAGCGCGTGAGGTGCTTCCGAGCATCCGTTCGCGATAACTACCGATAGATATCGTAGCCTCGTTTGGTGAGTATCGATACGACTCGGTCGTCTAGTAAGCAGTTAGACGACCGCACGGAAAAAATTCAACCCATGCGGGTAGAATTATCCGCAGGTGCCAGATTTTTGGGGTGGTAGATCAACAAGAAACGAAATGCACGATAAAAATGCGCGTGAAACGTGTCGCGTTCGTAATAGCAGGTTACACTCTTTCATTTCGTTTTTTTATTTCCATTCGCGAATATTTTACTAGGCGTGATAACAGTCACCCTCGAAATTCAATCCTGAGCTCGACTGTTTGGAAAAGTGAGCCCTCTACAAAAATCCTACCCTGGAGACGCGAATCTACCCAGCCTGTAAGTTACCATCTCAAAAACTAATACCTTTCCTTCGTCAAGCTCGACATTTTTTCGAAGGCTTCAAACGAAACGTTAAATATTCCCGGGGCATTTTATTTTTATATCACGTGAGAAAATCCGAATGAAAACGAGCTTTTCGTTGAAAAACGGTAGGAATACAATAAAAATTCGCTCTCTTCTCGACACCGTGATTCGAAAAGTCACCAGCGATTCTCCGAAAAATTCTACGTGCGCGGCATTTTTTTTTATCGTGCGGGTTTAATCGAACTTCACGTCCAAAATTTTGATTCGAGAGCCATTCACCGGCGAGGATTTTTTCTCGCGCTCACGGATAGCGCAGGGTGTTCGAGAGCGAGCGAATGAAAATTATTTGCCACGGAATGAGACGACAGTCTAGCGTACACGGAAAGTTCGAGAGCAGCGCGTGTGTGCGTGAGAAGTCAAATGCAAAAGTCACACGTACGCGCGAGCGTACGTAGAGGTGAGCAGAGTCGAAGAGGGGTGGAGGATGTCTCGCGAGGGGGTGACGGGGGGCGAGGGGAGCAGGACGAAATGTCACCTGGCTACTTTTTGCGCGACGCGAATACGATATTGTTTTTGCACACGTGAGTTTGCCCCACCACTTCCGGTTTGGCGAAGGAAGGGGCTGGTCCAATCGGAGGAAACCGACCACGCCTCCCCACCCACGCGCACCTGCGTCACGCCCACGAACGCGAAGCGTTCTCGTACACCTTCCTTTTGTTCGCTGCCCCTGGCGCGCGCTGATACTCTTTTATTGTGTTGCCGTTGTTATCATTATTCTCATTCCTTCTATTGCCATTCGCTTTTCTCGCTCGCTCGCTCCCTCTCCCTCCCCCTTCTCGCCCTGTCATCTTTTTTTCACTCTTTTTCTCCGGAGAAACGAACCAAAGATACCTGAACACGCGCATCTACATATACGTACATGTACGCGCGCATGTACATGTATATATACATGTATACAGATAGATAGATAGATAGATAGATAGAGATATGTACACAGACGTAGATGCATACGTATACCGCGAACGCGCACTGCTGCGGCGTGCGGGCATTGCTACTACTCTACTGTCTCTGCCTGACTCGCTACGCGCTTGATCCCCTCGTCAAACTTTACCGCGGCTACTCCACGCATTCGTCTACTCTCACGATGTAGCAACGTCTACCTGTCATGAATTTCATCAATCCTCGTTTCCCATTCGCGTCTAAATGCGTTTAGCTAAGATTATTTAGAAGAGTTCTAATTTTCTACGAGAAACGACAATGCAACGACAATGTCTTTGTTAAGGCGCGAGGTGTTCTACGAGTGGGCCGACTGTCTGCGCGGTGACGATATTATTCCCAAAATCTGTCTGCCGAGTTTTTCGAAATTCGTTAAGTTGAGCTTGCCAAGATATCGTTCCGATGGATCGAACGAGATGGAAGAGCGAAGCTTTGTGAACGTTATTTACTTCGGTAATATTGACGCGAAATACTGCAGAGTTTTGAAAGTGAAAATTAGTGCTGCGATCGCGACTGATCGGAGATCTTTTACAAAATTAGTCGCTTTGCTAACTTTGGTCAAAATTCGACGAGGCGTATCTTTTTTACTGGATAACGAAAGTTTGGAATTAAATAACGAGGGATAAAATGTTGACTTGCGGATGGATATGGTATTTTTTCGATGTACTTTCTTCAGCACGGAAACGTTATTTTTTTTTTGCTTCAGTTCACCACCCCGAGGTATTTGGTCTGTTATTTATTGAATAATCGAAAAAAAAATGCCGACTTCGTTTTACCAATTTGTTTGACCAATTGTTTTCCAATTTCTGCTGGAGTAATTAATAAAAAGAAGGAAAGAAAAATGTGAAGGTGGGAGGAAAACGAGGAAACATCTCTTCCTCGAGGTAGAATTTCGATGAAAATGATGGAGTTTACGTTTGAAATGTATGAGATGCAATTTTTGCCGAGCGAATACATTGGTCTAATCTGTAGCTACGCTCGTGCAAATGAGCGGCGCGATGCGGTTATCCGTGATCTTAGCCTTCGATTCGTCGACGAAGGGTGGAGCAAAGGCCATTTTTGAAACGGCGTTCCTTATAAAAGAGGGGAAAAAAGGCGAAAAGAAAAAGAAGGGAAAAAAACTGGTCGCGAGTTACAAATTTGGAAACTTGTCTCGAACCTTCTAGGGGACTACCGAGCCTCGCCAATGGCTGCGTTCAACTTGACAATCTCCGCTCGATCGGAAGATTTCAGAATTTATTTGCGGACGGCAATTATTCGCCGCTTCCACCGACGCGATTTCGCACACGGAAAATTCGCGAGCGATTACGATTTTCATTTTCCAATTTCCCTTTTTCTTGCTTTAATTTTTTTCAAATAAATTCGTCAATCTCCTATTATCTTTTCTTATCGTTTTTTCGATCCGCGCTCCGCGTTAGCATTCGCGGAAGAATGCGGGATAATTCTGTGCCTCCTCTGTTTTCTCAAGTTCAAAGGTCACTGAGCGCGCATCGCATGTGAGAAGGTATTCCGAGCGGAAAAATCAACAGAGATCATTTAATTAGATTCTGATTTATGGAATACGAGCTCTAAAAGAGAATAGACGACGATCACGCGTTCAGTTTTCCACTTTACCTCGACGACGAATTACAATTTTTATCTTTCAACTCTTCGCTTTTCAAAAAAATCGGGAAAAAATGAAAAATCGTGTTGCCGTCGTTTTTGGCGAATGGATCGTGGAAAAACAATGCATTCGACACGTGTGCAAATCTTATGCGAAGAGAAACGTACATTTTTCGAAAAATAGGTATTATTTCAAATTTAAGAACAGATTTCTAGCGAGGCAATTTTATTTCTTTAGCTGGGACGAAGGAGAGTTTCAGGGGGGACAAATAATTTGGGATATTGGACGAAAAAACCGTTTGGGTTTGGATAGCGAACGAACAATTTTTCCACACGAATATATTTCCCTGCTCGATCCCTGCGCTTCTTGTCACACCTTTTCGTGAATCGTATTCCTCAAAGTTTACGTTTCGGTCTAGAGTCCGAGGCGATGGTTGAGCTGTCGAAAACAAACGACTGTCTGTTCGTTTCGGTGAACCTTTCTTTCGAGGAGCGGAAAGAGTGAAAATACGAAGGGAAAAAAAGCAAAACAAAACACCGTGTATCCGAGCTGCACGGCGAACTTGCGTGGCGCGTCGCGTCGCCAGGGAAAAAGATGAATCGATACGTTATCAGTAAAAGCGAGGCGAGTAATTAGTTTGCAAAAAAAAATAAAAAAAATTGCGCTTTTCGTTCGAGTCTGTTGGGAACGAGGAGAAGAATTGTTGAAAATGAAATCTGTTCGCACCGCGATTTTTCCGCCTGACGAACGAAACAGGGGAAACAGTTTTATAATTATATAGCGACACTGTTGATGTGAGAACGAAACGTATAATCGTCGGTTGCCGCGTTCGCTCTATAATTATAGCGCCTAAAGAGCGAGCAATAATTTTATCGGGGGCACAGAGAGAGAGACGAAACCTTAATTCTACAAGAAGATATAAATTCGACTCGATCTTTCCCCTTTTTTTTTGCTCCCTACGGTCTTAATTATTTATACGATCGACGCAAAATTCTACGCAGAGTGAATAATCGTGGAAAAAATTTTGGCAACGATTTGATTCGTTGGCGAATAAAAATAAAGGATTTCAATGGTAACAGATTATTCGTAACAATGGAAAAACTCGCTCGAAAGTATCATGTTTTAATATCCTTTCATTTTCGCGCCTCGATCCCGGTTTTTCTCAGGCGTCTTTCTTTCCCTTTCGACTCGCTTCGCCACTTTTACGTCGGGCTACGACTCGTCCGCTTCTTATATCGTTCAACGTTTCAAGCATTTTTAATCCCACCCAAATGCCAATCGAATCAAACCGCACCATTCCTCATTCTTATTTTTAATTTTTCAACACGCTGCAATTCCGACTCCACTTGGAATTTGCAACTGAATTTTGTCGAAAACATTCGCTGTACGAAGAGTGCAAATCCGTGCAAAAATTGGTGGATAAAGACCCAAAAGTTGTTCCAAATTTTCAATGCCAAAAATCTGGTGCTGGCCAACAAAATCGATCGCAGTGTAACGAATCAAACAACTCGAACGATTTTGGATGAAAATCGATTTGTGGAAACGCCGTAAATATCGATATAGAAAAAAGACGGTGGTAGAAGCAAATTCCAAGCATATTCGAGCACTATAATTGCGAGGCAAGTTTGTGGAAAAAAACTGTCCAAAAAATAGAAATCGGTTCCATGAAAATCTGTCGATCGTGTCTTAAAAAAAAGACGCGCAAAGCGAGCAAAAATATGAGTATCGGTAAGAAAAATCGGTTGGATAAAAAGGAATCGATTAACGGTAGAGCATTATAATCGGTGGGGCGAAGACGAATGGGAAAACCGATCGGAAGTCCCGTTCGAAAAAAGCCGCGTGTGTGAAATTTCGATGTTCCAGGCCAAGTGAACGGAGGAAAGCGAAGTAAATCGGCGAGAGAAACACGGAGAGAGTAAATAGATCGACGAAAATGCAGGTCCTACCTTGCTCTGCACGTAATCCAGGGCTAACATGCAGTCGGAGTAGCCGCTTTCGGTTTTGATGGTGGTTCCCCCTTGGCCAGGGGTTGTAGAGCAGAACCCGGAACCAACGACGCCTACCGGTCCTCCAAGGCCGGCGGCGGCTGCCGCCGCGACGCTCTCCCGGTACCAGGGGTACATGCTCTGAATCGGTGGAATTTTACCACGAATTCTCGTCGTTCGCGCGAACAAAACCTCGTTCCTCGTTCACTCACAATTTTCAGTCCAGCGTATTTTACGGAAACAAAACAAATTCGAGCAACTATCGCGCACGATTTTTACGTTATCATTACTAGAGGCGAGTCGATTCACCGCTAATATTTCGATTTACGTCGATCGTGGGTCAAACGACAGTGGAAATAAAATGTTTTACGTACAACGGAGCAATACGTATATCGAGATATATTTTTATAACCGTATATTTCGATGAAGACGTTCGAATCACTGTTTTCTCGCACCTGAGACAACACTGCAGTTTTTTTTACTCGTTTCCTTTTTATTACCACGCCGAGAGCGAACAACCGATTTCGACTTCTATATCGCGCACGATCTTTATACTTCACTCCGCGATTTTCTACCGTTGTTCTCGTGGTTATTATCGTATTATCGAGATTTATTTTCCACTCGATCCAACGATCTCGCGGGAAATGTCGAAATTTCCTTATTTCGCGACGATTTCACTGGTCGACTCGGGCTCGCGCGACGCTCGAGGAAAGACTAACTACGAACGTTGACGTTCGCAAATAGCGTCGTGCCGGTATATTTTGACCGTGTTTCACGGTTCGCCGAGCTCGACGCGTGTTCAATACGACGAATATTATCTGCCGGATCGCGTAAATATTATGGTGGAAAACGCAATAAGCATCGCAGCAAATGCTTCGATAACCGTTCACTCGTAATAAATAATAACTCTCAGCTGAATCGCGCGATCGCTGTTTTATTTTTTAAAAATACGTTTGACTAGATCTTTCATCTGTGTTATATTGCACTCGTTTCGATTATTATCCTCGATACCGATCGTTCTTTATCCCACCGTTTTTCACTCCGCCCGATTTACCACTCCTGTCTTTTTCCCAATCAGTTCGTTTAGAGTCCGCTCGATTGACTTGCCTTTTTCCCCCTTTTTTCCCCCGATTCGTTGGACTTGTCCAAATTTTTATCTCTCACTTCCCAATTTTCATTTCTCTCCTCTTCTCAATTCTCACCGCAATTCAGCCTGGTCAATTCGTCCTCGTTCGATTCGCGTCTCGTTCTGTACGATTTTCCTTCCACCTCGCGATTCTCATCGTCGTTGGCGATAATTTTATTCGTCACCATGGAAAATTATTCTCGGCGCTCGATTTTTTCTTCTTTATCATCGACGAATCTCTTCGACCGAAGAGTTTATTTTCACTTTTGGATTCGCGATCCAACTTCCATCGGCCTCGCCTTGTTTATTCTCCTTGACGCGTATCTTCGCACCGACCGTATTTTATTGTCTGCCCACTCGTCCCCTCTTCCTTCTCCAATGTTCATTTACGTTCGTTTATTTGGAAACTTGGATCGTTGGCGGTAGCACGAAACGCTGGACGCACGACGTTCTTCGAAAAGGTCGTTCAGCCGCACTTGGAAATAATCCTACCAGCATAAACACGAGAAGTCGAGAGTCGTTGTCTGTTATATTTCGTATCGAAGGGGCCAACATCCATCACTGTCGTCACGAATGCTCGTTGATGCGCGGGAAACGAAGGTCAAAATCGGTCGAATATTCCGGCAAATTCGCACTCGAGTCCATCGGCGACGAGCAACGACGATGCAAGACGAAATATGGGAATGAAAAAAAGTAATTGAAAAAAAAAATAACGGATAGACCGATAAAAAACCGCGGAGTCGTCGATCGCGAGCGAAGAATATTTCCCGCGTTTTTCCCGGCTCCTCCGTGAAAGAAAAAAAAAAGGTATCGCGTCTCCCGAAACGAATCGTTGAAATTCGACTTTATCCTTTCTTATTGTCTCTTTAAACGTTGCTCATTTTTACCCGAAAGCGGAAAAGCGGAAAAGCGGCGCGCGCGCACGAAGGTGGTTCTTCCCCGTTTTTTTTTTCTCTCTCTTTCTCCGGTTGCCCAACCGCCGGTCGGCTTCTGGCTATTTTTTTGTCCTGACTTTTCTTTCGGCTCTCGTTTGTGGTTTTTTTCCCCCTTTTTTTGTCACCCCTCGCCCTCTTACTCTCGCCGACGCGCTGCGGCGAAAATCACTTCGGGGCAGACCGGGAGCAGGCAAAAAAAGCTCGCATCGCCCGGAAATTCGACCGTGGGCCGCGAACGCGGTAGATACACTGAAGCGGGCAACGCGATTCGAACGGGCGTTCGGACGGCCTCGGCTCTCGTCGTATACGATCGCGAAGCCGCGCCGTGCCGCGTCTTGCTTTGACAGTACTTTACTACTGGCGCGCGAAACGACGACCTATACGAATCACTCTCTGTGTGTACGCGGGGGATCGCGCCCGGAGGCCGGAGGGGATATCTACGCGAGGCAAGGACTTCGCGCGCGCCGTACAGAGAGGCGTAGGTGTACCACCGGCAGGTACCTACGTCGCGCGGAGTAGGTGCAGGTAGGGAGAGCGCGGAGCGCGGCGAGGTGTCCGCGAGGGGTGGAAACGCGGCAGAGGAACAGCGTTCGGCGTCGCTGTTGGAAATTCTACGAAAAGCCCGACGATTCGAAGGTAGAAAAATCGGAGGCGATCGGAGAGTCGAGGGGCGATGGCAAATTGGGCAACGATTCTCGATTCTCGAGTGGAAATTGGGCGACGGGGCGAAGCGCGCCGATCCTATGCTCCTCCTGGGAATGCAAATGGGGGGCGACTCCTTGCTAGTTCGCTAAATTCGGCTGACTTTGGCAGACCTTGCTCTATGCTCGCTCGCCCAATTTACAACCGAGCCTCGCGAGATCGGCGCTATATTTTGTCGGAACTCGGGAGAATCGTTCCGAAAAAATGTCGCTTTCGAGGTAGCCGGCACGCGTCACCGAAACTCGACACCCTATCTCTGCCTCCGGTTGGGAGGTCGTCGCAAAAGTTTCGGATACGGCGCGGCTACCCGGAGGCGCTTTGACGGGGCCAAAAACGACGCTATAACCACAAATCTTATTGCCTTAGCGGGGGATGCGACTGGCTGGGGTTACGGTGGATAAAACGTGGGAACCTTCGGCACGGGGAGGATATTGCACCTAACAAGTAGCCAATAAGAAAAGGAACTTGCCCTCGGCACGACGACGATGCGCGCCTCGGAAAAACTATGACACTGTTTTTCGACAGGGCAGGGGCATCCCCCAAAGTTCAAGGTCGCCGAAGAACCTTTTTACGGCTGTTTGGCTGCCGCGGCGAACGGAGACTACCGACGGCCGGAGGAACCACCGGGCGATTTTCTTCGCGTTGCGGAAAGGTCGCGAGTCTCGCTTTTTCTGCGTCTACGCTCGTTTGTTCGTTGCTTTTTTTCCAATTCTTTCTCCACCTCTTTATTATTTTTCAGCCGACCTCTTTCCATCGCCTCCGCTTCATCTTCGTTTCATCTCCTCTTTTCTATCCACGCGTCCTTCAGTTTTCCGTCGTTCTAGCCACCTCAAAATTTCTCTTCTCCTCCATTTGCAATTTCCTCGTCTCCTTCTTGTTTCTCTGCATTTTCTCGAACTTTTTCCCCCCTCTCTCATTTTTCCACAACGTCGGCTTTCGTTCCACCGTCTTTTTCGCCGAAACGAGAACTTTCCTGCGAAGAGCGGATAAAAAACTAGAAATTGAAAAGCGTGGAAAATTATTTCTGCTCGAGGGATAATTTCGATTTAAAGTAAAAATGGAAGTAAAAATGGAAGGAAAAATGGAATCTACTGGGAGGAAAGAATATTTGTTCGCGTGCTTTTGTTTGGAACGAACGCTCGCGAATGGGAAGGCGTCGAAAATCGGAGGAATCGAATTCGAAAGCGTCGATCTCGATCGTCGCGAGTTGTTGCGCTGATAACGAGGCAGACGATTCTTTTTATCATCCTCATCCAGACGGCCTCTGAAAGGTCAGGGACAGAAAAATCAGCGCCGATATTCAGGCGAGTCCCAGTTTTTCTGGCTCGCGGTATCGCCAAGGGTTTGGGATAGGTCACGGCTAATGGGTCAAACTTTTCCACGTAAGAAAATCTCCCGCACGATTCGTCATCATTTTTTCGTAGGAGGCGCGAGAATTCGCCGATGTTTATGGTTTTTGCGTTCGCGTGCCTCCGGTTCGCGACAAAAAGCCCTCCATTTTTCAAACCCCGTCGCGTTCGAGTGAGAATCTAATTCAGATTTTTCGCCGACTCCGTTGAGAATAGAACGGATCTTGGTTAAATCTTCGGAGAATTTCGGATCGTTCTACTTAAAAAAAATTGCTAAAACTGCTTTTCAACTAGGTAGTTCGCCACTGATATCTTATAGCACATTTTTTCCAAGGGATGTAACAATGGTCGGACAAAATCGGTACGGGAAGCTGCGAAAAGCGTTGATGACGCGGATTTCCCAACTCGCTAGAAAATACACGGAAAATATTGATTGTCGCGTGGTTCACCGAAAATCTCTGATAGAACGACGTTTAAGCGACGTTTAAGCTTTTTACGCAATTTCTGGGGAACGTCGCGCGTTTCGATTTGCGCTTCCAATTGGCGATGAGATTTGACCAATGAAGCTCGAAGATAGCCAGACTCGTGCGTATTACGGCGAATAACCACGGAGCATTGAAAATCGCAAGTACCCTCAATGCTCACGCTGACTGCGAACGATAGAGATTAAATCTAACGCAGGAAAAAGAATTTTACGAAACAGTTTTACAAGAGCTTCGCTCCGCTTGATCTTGGAATTAAGAGAATACAACGTCTCGCTAGAAGATTCGAGCTTTGGTAGGTAAAACCCTGACGTTACGCGAGAACACCGATGGGTGTCGAATTCGACTTCCTTGTTTTTCGATATTCGTACAAAAATTATTCGACGATCCGTCAGTTCGCTTCATCAGTGGACTCTGGCGCTTCGTACATCGCGAGATTTGACAACGATTCCGTCATTTCTATGGCGAAAATTTATCCCCGCGAATTAACGAAAAAGATGTAATAACGAATAACGAAGAGCCACATCTCGATCATCGTTCTATCAAAGGTTTGCGGATAACTGGCTTCTTAGTTTAGGCTTTAAGCGTAAACTAAGTCCTCGCTGAGTCGACGCTGTGGACCGACACGGCGGACAAATTCGACCTGTCCACACCAAGAGGCAGAATATTTTTGGAGTGGATCAGTCGAAACCAAAGTGCCGGACGGTGAGATTGATGCCGCGTTTATTGCTATCGCGTTTAAAAAAAAACATATCGCGGGAACGTAGATTTTGTATTCGACCGAGTCTTGAAAGTAGAATTCGACAGAGCGGTAGTAATCTAAAGGAGGATTAAGAAAGGGATGATATCGACATTTTGAACCTTGAATTCAGATGTAAAGGTGGTTTTAGAATATTTTTTCGAACGTTGGAGAGTGAATCTGAATGTTTGATATGATAGTGGTGTGTTTGTCAAACGTCGAATGCCTGGTAGCAGCCCGTCCACACCCCGAAATTTACTCGAATACCCTTTGATTTTCAGCGACAGTTGATGGAAAACCAGTCGACATGTAGCTCGACAAAGTCGATTGCCTTGTAGATGATGAGTCGTCGATGTTGATTCGGGGAGAACGCGTCTTTAGGCAGGTACCTTCGCGTTTCCTGCTTCGCACAGTCGCGAACAGCGGATCGACTGAATGTCGCGAGACCTAAAATTTGCTTCGTCGCGCCCAAAATACGCGAAAGCTCCGTCGCGATCGTAGTTTTGGCCGAGAGGAGATCCGTTCCCGTGGAGCTGACTATTCTCGATACGATTCTCCTGCCAAATCCGAAAGGATCGATTTTTCGAGAGGATTTTTTTGGTAGTTCGATTAATCGTATCGTATCGTCCGCGTTTCTTCGTCGTGATTTCTATCTCGTTGGAATAACCATTTGGAGTCATATCGCAACGCGAATTGAATACTTGCTCGGATACGGGCTACCAGCCGTGAAAAATCCGACGCGCGTTGTTTCGCGAATCTACGCGCGGGACCTGCGCGAAGAGTCGCGATGAGGGATGAGGTGATAAAGAGGAGGTGCGGATCCGAAAAGGACCGGGGAAGGTGAAACCTCTGGGAGGATCGCGGAGGCAGCGATAGTCATGCGCGTTTCGCGAGACACCCTCTATAGTAAAGTACCGAGATTCCGAGAGGTTCGATAACGCGAGAAGAGGGTCCTCCGCGGAGGCGTATACCTCTCGCTGATTGGTCATCGTTCTCGGTCCTCCGGTTCCTCCCATCGCAGGCGCAACGATAATAAATATAAAAAAAACCACGAGCACGCACACGCACACTCGTGCAACAACGACGCGAGCGCCGGACGAGAGAACGGGACGGAAGCGACAACGTGGAACAACGACGGATAGAAGCCGAGATGAGACACCTACGTTACGAAGGGAACCAACAAAGCAAAAGAATCCGGTCGCTGGGAGGAGAAAAAAAACCTCCCTTCGCAGTACTCGGACCGAGCAGCAAGATTTTCAGAACGAAATGAAAAATCGGACGAATAAAAGGGAACGGATAGATTCTGGCCTCATAATTCGGCAATCGGTGGAGATCAGTGGATACGACGCGTCTAGGTCGGCCAAGAATCGCGATCATCGTAGGCAAACGCGCGTACACTTTTCGAAGGGCAGTTTATCCTCTCGATTCGGCTCGAGTTTGGGTCTGTTATCGCGACGAATTCGCTTTTCGTCCGGCATGCTGCGTGAGCTTTCGATACATCCGAGCGCCAGCTTCGCGCAGCAGTGAAAATTGAGAGTTTTTCGCACTCGAATGCCGCGTTTCACAGTTCGATTCGTCCACGCGTCTTGGCAGGCCTCTGGTTTTGTATTTTCGTAAGAAAACGTTCGATTTGAGAGTCGTGCAGCGTTGGTACAGCAATAATTCGCGTAGTTACGGCCTAAAATTGGCAAATCGAACGAGATACATTGATATTCGCTTATACATTGATATCAACGCTCCTCCAATCACCACACAGTAGAAAATGCTCTTTCAAATTTGACGCAAACTGCTTTTTTTTACACAAAGTTAGTTATCTCAACACACTTCGTGTGTAGTGATAACGTAACGCAGCTCCGTGTTAAAAGTAACACAACCGATGCTAGAGCAACATTTGAAACGTGTTATTTTAGTGTCGAATAACATTTGCGCGTGTTGAAAGACGGACTGTGGGAGCACTAATCAACACAGTAAAACGTTAAATATTCTACACACAACTTTTTTTACCGTGTAACGTCGTTTCAACACCGAGGCAGGTGCGAAAATCAACGACGATCGTATATCATATGAAATACCGCGGTGAAATATTTGTTGAGAGCATCTGAAACGTCTGTTTTACAGATGTATATCTGTAGAACCGACGTTATAGATGCTCTCGATAAATATTTCACCGCGTTGTTGTGGGAAAATGCCATCGACGGTTGAATCGCGTCAGGAAGATGGCGTTTTCTGATGGGTATCTTAAAATCTTAAATGGATTGTTATGAGCAATCGTTGAGCTGCGATATTTAGTTAATATTCTTGCAATATCAAGGCTTCTGATACGGATGTGGAAGAGTAGCTGTCGTGGAGTTAAACGTGTGCCTGCCAAATTGATAACATTTGAAACTAGCCGGCCTCAGCCAAAAGCTCATCGCGTTTTTGCGTGAGGCATGATCGCCTATTTTAATTAATTTTTTGTATTTTTAGTTTGTTTTATATCAGAGAAGTACGATGGTATATTGATATTATAGGGTTATAGTACAAATTGGTATGGTTTTTTCGGCTCCTCTGTTCAGGGTGGTTTCATTGCTTTATGGTCGCTCGTTACGCGTTCATAATATCTGGATGTCAACGTTTGTGAAGAGAAACGCGAGTCTATTTGCGTGTTATAAATTGTTGAGTAGACTCTTCCCAGTTTTGACGAGAATAATTCCCACTCGTCGAAGAGTTTTATCAACGATGTGTCCGAGAATTCGCGACATCCGAAACATTTATAATAAAATCACGCGTTACAAAAACTGGGACGATTTTGGACTTGGACTCAGGTGCCGGAAAAATCCTGGAAAATTCAGAAAACTTCTACTTGCGATCATAAAACTGTATTCCAAAGCTCGACGTTGTATCCTGCAAATTAACGAAGATAGCCAGCGCCGTTTCCAAACCGGAAGTGGGATCGGGTCGAGGATGAAACTTGCACGTCTTCGGGGTGAAAAAAGATCCCCTGCAAGTTTCATAGAAATCGGTTCAGCGGTTTGGCTGAAACCGTGCTCACAAGAAGCGGAGGGCTCACAGACGTCACTCTTGAAAATGCTCGGAAACGACTACCCAAAACGTGCTACCTGTATGATTTCAGAATTTGTATTCGATCCGACGTTTTTCGCGATAGCGAATGTGTAAGGCGCTCCGTTTTCAACGGTCGTGCCTAACGAGCTAGCACACGGCAACGTGTTGCTGTTGATGCGTCAACCCTCTTGCTCTGAGGACGCGTTTAAGAAAATCCCTTCAGAAAATTTCAGCCTTCGTCAACAACTTTGTCACCTAAAGTCGCGTGGTGCAAAAGCGACTCGTGGGCGAGAAATTTGGTCAATAGCGGAATGAATTGGGATTTCACGATAATACGTGCGCGTTCCTCTGATTCGGCTGGCAAAGCCGTGAAATTCGACTGATAACGTGAATTTTTTGGGCACAACGAAGATACTCTTCGACGGGGAGTCTTGCAAACATGTCGGGGTTAATTGCATTCGATTATCGGGACGCGATTTAGTTTTTCAGTATCGATCCGCCGCTGGCCGAGTCGTACGGGGCGAACCTCCTCGGAGCTCGAACATCTCGTCTTCGCGTCTCCGTCGACGGAATCATCGAACGTAGTCACGTCAGATTCGACATCGATAGCCGCCATGACAGGAGGGCCCCGTTTTGCCCCGCCCCCACGAACTTTTGTTTCGTACGAAATGCATTTATTTTTTCCACGTCACTTCGGCATTCCCCCGCCGGTTTTCGTTCTCCTCGCCGTTCCCTTTTTCTGCAGCGTTCCTTTTACATCGCGCGTTTATTCGCTATTTACATTCGCTGCTCGCGCGACATACGTGCTCCACGTTCGCGTCCTTTTTATTTTTTCCAATCACCATTATTATATTTTTCGCGGAACTTCTTCGTCTCATTGCCGCGGCAGCGATTATTTTTATCACCAGCTCCTTCTTATTCCGTATTCCGAACCTTCGGTCACCGCCGACGCGGCGACGACGGGGGATGGAAACCCGACGAATCACGAGGAGCAAGGGCATCTCGGCATCGGGCTAAGGATTCTTTCCTCTTCGTTTTGGATCGCGGATAATGTCTCTCGTTTGATTTGTCGCTCGCTTCGCCGAGGACACTAAATCCGACGCGGATGGAATGCGAGCCGCGACTGTCGCGCGGCTGCTCCCGAGCAACGCCGCGCGTCTTTTAATTGCGGGGCAAAAAATTCAATTTCGAAACCGTTCCATCGACGCGTTTGCATTTAGACGGGCGACCAGCGCGCGGATGTTTCTATAGGAAAAAAACAAGCGTTTCCGATTTCCGCGAAGTTTAGTCCTGCGGGAGAAATATCAGCGTGTCTGCGAGACTTGCAAACGATCCGAGCTTTTCGCGATTTCTCTCGATCCTGCTGGCTCGTCGATCGGAGAAAATCTTTTGAAAAATGAAAATTCGTAAAAAAAGTTTATCATCGATCAAAGAATGACGAGCTTGCATTGGTGCGCTTGTTGACACGCTGCAAGCATTTCACTCGATCCACTAGCGGTGTATTTCGACTGGCAACAGATTCGAAGTGCTCCATTCTTTTTTCTACTTTCGAGAAAGGAAGATGCATAATTCTAGGTATTGACACAAAGTAGAGTGCATCTCAATGTACTTGGATTGCTCGTCATATAACAATTTTGAAAACAAGTTATGAATAGTTTCTGACTAATTCGCACCAAAGTATGGTTTATCGAACCTGTACACGTTGATTTCAAGAAGATTTGACATTTTTCAGAGTTCTTCGCAACTTTTGAGCATCTACTGTGGTTCCTTGGCACTGAAAGATTTCGTGAGCGAGAAACTGCAAACTACTTTTACATGCGAGAGGAAATGCTACATGAAAGGTGAATGAGCAAAGTGAGTGTCCTCGCAAGTGTAGCTTTTTGGATTTCTATCACTACGTCTTTGTCTGCAACAATAAATGCTTGGTTCAAAACCTCAGTGTTATCATCGATACACAAAATTGCTCGAGAGCCCTCTCTAGCATTACTTTCGAAACCAGTGTCACGATCAAGAAGGTGGAAAAAAAATTATAAAATATTCAAAACTTGTTCAAATGCCTATACACATTGAAATTTGCAGTATACTCAAATTGCTCGATGTAGTTTTCTCTTCTACATATTTATATTTATACTGGCACGACTTTTTCGCGAGACGTGAGGAGAATTGCCGTTTCTACTCGGAGTAGAGTAGGGATTTTTTAAATTCTTTTTTCGTAAATTTTTTTTCAAATTGTTTTCTTCAGAGAGTCCGAGGCTCGATCGATCGCGCGTCGTTTTGTGTTCTCGGATTTTTCCAACAAACTTTTCTCACCGCCTTTCGCTTTCTGCTTGGCTAGTTCACCTCGCAGCAGGGTCAGCCCGCGCCAGAATGTCGAAAATCACAGTTTCACGGCTGCACGGGCGTTTCCGTCGATTCGACATACCTCGACGAAATCGTGAATTATATTCATTGTGCCGAATCGTAACTGTAACGGGGTAATCGCGAGCGGCGTGAACAGTCTTCGAGGCGTAATGGAAATTGGCTAGAAAAGAAGATGACGAGCGACTTTTACACCGTTCAACAATTCACCTCGTCGACGTGTTCCTCTGATCCGTGAGGTTCGAGATAATTGTCATTTATTTTTTGCCGAAAATAACGCGTAAAACACCATCGCTCGGACAATGGATTTTATCAAATAAATTGACAAATTGCTAACCTTCGACATTGATCGGCAAAAAACTGCTCGGCGTCCGTATCGAATTTCATTTTTTTTTGCCCGTTTTGTTTTATTTTTACGAATAATTCGCGCGTCGTGACATAGATTTCGCGGCGGAAATACGGCTCGACGGTTTCAACGCCAAATCTGATATCGAGTCGTGATTTTTTTCGCCTCGGTGGAAATTTATTCAACGGGAGACGTTTTGTTCCTCTCGATTGGGGCGAGAGAGAGAGAGAGAATTGGACGGAATTTGAACAACAAGATGGAGGCTCGCGACAACGCGATTCGCACGTGGCTGAGAAGTCGTCGGCGAAGAGGGAAGAAGGAACGAAGAAGCGTCGGATTTTTCCGGATCGTTTGAGAGCAGCCGCGAGATGAAAAATGTCGAATCCGTCGATGCGGTTTTGATTCGATTCGGATCCGGACGAGACGAGGCGTACGATTGGCACGGGTCAAGTCGATCGGTTCTAGTAGTTTCTCGGTGTCGACTCCGACACGAGTTGCGGGAATCAATGGTCGAGTTACAGTTAAGCCTGGGCGTGATCTTGCCACCGACAATGTCGAGCGTACCACGGAAGAATTCCTGGCGTCGAAATATTTCTCGTAAAAAGCCCGTAGGAAAAGGTGTAAGAAATAATTGGCTCGATCGACAATCACTAGGATGTTGTAATTCGAACGGTACACGTCCAAGTAGTGGGAGTCGAAAAACGGAGCCGTTCGGGAAGAAACAGAAATAGCGTCTAACAAACTCGACAGAACATTCGTCGCAACATTCTCCACGGATCTCCTCCCTCCTGAAAAAAAATACACGCGCGCACATAAATACGCAGCAAAACAGAAAATTGCCCACAAAAAAGCACAAATATACAGCAAAACAGAATATTTAAAAAAACAAGCACAAATATACAGCGAAACAGAATATTAAAAAAAAAACAGCACAAATATACAGCGAAACAGAATATTGTCAGAAAAAAATACACAGCAAAACAGAATATTTAAAAAAACAAGCACAAATATACATCGAAACAGAATATTGTTAGAAAAAAATATACAGCAAAACAGAATAATGTTGAGAAAAAAAAATCACTCGGGTACAAAAGTGGGGTCTGTTGCGAGGAGAAGAATAAGAAAATTCCGCGCCGTTGAGCGCGGAGAATCGGATTAATCGATGTCAGTTGGGTGGAAAAAGTACAATGGATTAATGATTTTCATTCGATACCTCGGCGAAATCTCTTTGGGTAGTGGAAAAGTATGACATTCAGGACAAATAAACGTGAACATTCGATTACGAACTTCGTAAAGTCGATGGCGAAAGAAATTTTCCGTGAAAAACGGGAGAACAGAAATGAAACGACTTTTGGGGAAGCGGAAAATCATGTGCAACGAGAGAAGAAGTCTCATTGAGGTGAAAACAAAGGTAAACGTGGAAAAGAAAACATCTTTTTACGAATCATCGTTGTTTTTGTCGGGGAATAAAACCGATGATCGCCGGTAGAAAAATGCGGATAAGCATCATCCGTAAGAGAGAACAAGGTCGTCGGCGATGGATCGGAAAATTGTCTGCAGGAAAAAGAAAATCACCAGCACGAACGAAGAATTAGCGGCAAAAAAGAAAATAAAACAGAAGCTGATCGTTCGTAAAGCATGAAAATCGTCAGTGACCACGACAAAAATGCTGT
Organism: Arge pagana; assembly: GCA_963969455.1. Classification (NCBI taxonomy): domain Eukaryota; kingdom Metazoa; phylum Arthropoda; class Insecta; order Hymenoptera; family Argidae; genus Arge; species Arge pagana. The sequence goes on along the minus strand of OZ018315.1, from coordinate 12,588,207 downwards.
TCGCGGATAATCGAACGGCGAATAAGTCATGGCGATTCGCGAAAAATTTATCCGTGGGTCGATGATAGATGAAAATGGCGATCTGGATGTAAAATGTTTTCTACTCTCCCGCTTTGACTCCTGTGCTGAATATTTTATTTTCAATTTTTGTCTTATAATTATTCCAAACAGGGCAAACGCACCAAGATGGATGGACACATATGATCACATTAAGTTGAAGAATAAAATTCTCGTCGATGAATATAAATATATAGGTAGTATTATGTGAAAATGGTATTTCTCATTTTTATATTTGTTCTCGTGATAAAACAAGATAATTTCATTTGACGTAAGCAAGCGTCAACTTCTTCTGTCTATATTATATACATAAATCGGAAAATAAAATACGTATGTTTGTATTTTAAATATAAGCTGATAAATCCGCTAATTGAGTGGTAAAATCAAAGAAATCTCTAGGAAAGTTTGCTGTGCATCTATTAGTGCGAAATTTCTAATCTTAGTCCAATAGACGGACACTGAATTAATCCTAAACTTTTATTACAGCTCAGATTTTTTTATAGATGGATAAGAAAAAAAGCTAAAAGAAAAGCAACGAATGGTGTTGATGTTGGTAGTAGGGAAAAATGAAAGCAGAAAGTTTACAAGCAAAGGAGAGTATAAATATTAAGAATGGGCGAAAGATCGGCGAAGAAATAATTTGGAACGATGGAAGGTCACCGAATAATTTTCTTCGAATAGTCTTGCGAGGTTGCAGTTCGGCCGAGTTTCGGAAGTTAATAACATAATCGTATCAGCAAGGTTTTCGCTCGATAATAATATCGCGTTTGGCGGTCCGTTGTTTAATTACAAGGCAATATGCGAGGAGAGCGGCAATTAATTCGACGCCGGAAATATTTTGTCGCGGACTTGGTTCGATCCTCGCGTTGCCACCCAACCACTCAAGTTTCCTCTCCCTCGAGGGGTAGAATTGAGCAAAGTCATATTCGCAATTAGAACGCGAGCTAAGTTCACTCGTTTGGGGATTATGCAACGTAATCTTTCCGGGGTCCGCGATAATCTCTCGCGTCCAGTCACACCGCATTCCTAATTGCAAATTAACGTGACTCGAATCATTTTTCCACTCTCGAAAACACGCTCGACTCCCATTTCGATTTTGGCGGGGGGGAAAAGCGCGGATCTTTCGCCAAATATCACCTCGCCGAAATTCGATTATCTCCTCGAACCCGAACGCCGGATGAAACGCGATTTTTAACCGGTTAAACAAATGAATATTTTAACAAACCCAATTAGACATATATGTATAATACTCCGGCGGGTAATTATCCCATTTAAATTAAGCCGTATAATTGGACGGCGTCTATTCATACTCGTAAAACTCCCTTCCTTTTACAGCCGTCGAAACGATGGCAAAAAATATATTGAAAAAAGACCGAAATACGTGCTACCGTTTGCACACAACGTGCACCGCGCGAGACACGAGTGTTGGAAAACATCCGCGTTGAAGGAAAAACAATCAGCGAACGAAGATTTCGCCTTGGTGGGCAGAAAATTCATCCCTTTTTCTTCTCTCTCTCTCTCTCGCCTTCCTACCTTTGAATTTTCATTTTCTTTCGGATCAAATCGTCTCGAGAATGGGATTAGCCGAAGGGGATCACGCTGACCTACACGTTTGATTATTCATTCTCTTTTTACCCCCCGAATCCCTCGACTTGTTAGGTATTCGCAATTAAGAACAACTTGCCAACTTTCGTACGGACACCCCTAACGAGTTTGCAGCCTCGAAAAACTTACCAGGATTACAATAATCATTTTCAGCTCCGAAACCATAATTTCGTCTCGCCTTACTTTCGAAACCACCTCGCGTTTGCTCGCGAACATTAAAAACACCGAAATTTTCTCACCCAATTCGAGCAAAGTGATTCTCGTTGGACAAATATTTGACTTCTCTCGAACTCGACCGATCTGCCAAGAGTCAATCTCGCGATGGGAAAAAATACAAATTAGAACTACACAATAGTTACGTCTCTCTCTGCCATTATTGGAAAATTATTTCCCCCCCATCGAATAATTCACCTTGTATATTTTATCGAAGAGCTTGCCAATGCGGCTTCTCGAGCAGCTTACCGATCGAATTTTATAACGATAAATAGTACTTCGAAGAGCCGAGACGAGGTTTTAATTTCGGCTAGGAAAATTAGAAATGCTAATATTCGCTGATTAGTTTTTGCTCCGGAGCAGAGACCGAGAGAGAGAGAGAGAGAGAGAGAGAGAGAGAGAGAGAGAGAGATGGACGGATGGAGAGAAGGTTACACAGATAGATAGATGGATGGATAGATAGATAGATAGTGTGAGAGAGAGAGAGAGAGAGAGAGAGAGAGAGAGAGAGAGAGAGAGAGAGAAAGAGAGGGAGAGGGGGGACGACTCGCGCTCGTTTCTAAATTAGTTCCTTGCCGTTGGACGAAAGTCGAAAATAAAAGGACGAAGAGGAACCGCACGAGGCCGGGCGAAACAAAAGCGCAACAACGAGTCTGCAAAAACGATAGCGCATCGACGCGCGGTAGCTACCGTTTGCTCAGAGGCTACCGTTGCCCGTCGTCGGCCCGCACCGCATGGCTCATGGCGGTCCTTCCGTCCCTCACAAAGCCCCGACCATAATCTCAGGCCGTCCTTCTCTCTTTATTTTATTTACATTTCCAATCCCCCCTCATTTTTCTCCTTTTTCTCTTCCTTTTTTCTACTACATTCTTTTCAATTCCGCCGTCAAACTTGTCCGCTGGCGAAAATATTCTAACGCCGACTACGTTCCCGAGGAATTCGAGAATAGTTTCCCTGAATATTTCGAAATCGGGGGGAGAAACGCTGCATTTTTCGGGTTGATTTAGGGGGGAGAAGTGATATTTTTCGAATGGACCATTTGCCATTTGCACTTTGATGTTTGGTTGCGTAGAACGACCATGTTCGACGATAACATTTTACCCCCCATGTTTGAGCGAGGGAACCAAAATATTTCCGTAGATTAGCAAATTCGTAAGAAATTGAATAGCGCGACAAGATGAATACTAATTCGTAGATGTGCATGTCCACGAAGCGGATTTTTTAAACGAGGATCTTTCAGATTTTTTGATTATATTGGGTTCAAAGCGGCAGTTGCGATCTGCGGGAGAGATATGGAGCAGATTCTGGCATGTGGAAATTTCGGAGCGGTTGCTGACAGCGTTTCCAGGAAGGTATCGAGCCTTAGCAGAGGTTAGAATCCAAACGATTCTAGGCATCAGCTATAATAGCGACGCGTCTCGCTTGGTCCTCGGAGACTGCTCATTCGCGGTCTTCCGATCGCGAGAGATCCGACGGAGAGATGACGGTTCATCGAGTCGCGTCGAGACCTCGTCGCGAATAACAGTTTCGGGTGGAAAAGTTGTCGCGATAATCCGTACATCGACGCGTTGCCAAGAACCGACGATCGGCGGCCATTTTCCTCGCGCGCGGCGGCCATTTCGTGGCGCGCGGACGCGTTCCGCGGGACTTCTGCGTCGTTTGCTCGCCTCGTTTCGGGTTTGGGGCTAAAACCATCGCTAGTCGCTGATTGCGAAGAGATGCCGCGTCGATAAACGAGAAATAGGTATTACCTATTACTTGGCAACGTTCGATAGGAAAGGGCTCGAATATTCTCACGAGTCGAGTGAAAAACGGTGGACAGAAAATGGTGAGTGAGGAGCGAGTGACGATGGATAATTAGCGATGGAGGGGCAATTACCAATTACGAACGGTTAATCCAATCATGGATCGGTGTATGCGTTGCGATGTCTCTTTTCCCACAAAATTTGTCGAAAGTTTGAAGTTCGTGCTCGATTCGTTTAATTGGCGCTTAGATTAATTGGTGAATTTATTATTGTCAACGCGAGCTCTCTCGTAATTCGTACGATCTATTGGCCTGGGACGAGGGACAATTGATAAATTACCTTCTAATTAATCGATCGAGATACAGGATCGTAGGAACGGACGGGGGAGCGTAGAGAGACGAGGACGAGAACTTTTCGGACACCTCGTATGTACGTTGCCGGACGAACTGCACGGTAATGTCATTATAATTGGGCCTACGCCAAACCGTCTGTCACTCCCTGCGAGATTACACGAAAGTTACGCTTCCAGAGTCGAAAAACTCGACGAACATTTTACAGTTCGGATTGAGATGTGCGAACCACCTCAAGGTCATCGGGCTGTTAATGACAGTGGAATCAGGGAAACGAAGTCGACATTTTTTTTTCATTTTTTTCCGCCTCTTTTCCACCGTCCTGCCGCCGCGCGAATACGAGTAGGTACAACGTTCGCGAACCACTTCTCGACGCTTAGAAAATCAGTCCGCGTTACAGTGTCGCGTATTTTTTCCATCTCCGTGCAGAATTCTACATCGGGAATCGATTTCAGGGCTCTTTTGTCGTTATCGTACGCCCGAACGATCATCGATACCGATTCCTTCGAATCGTAAGAATTGTAACGAATTCGCGAGGCGGCAAAAAGTGACGAAGGTTAATTAATAAGATCCCGAGGTAAGCGAAATACGTCCGCGCGATTTTCGGTCCACGGGGAACGGTGGGCATACATAAACGGAGGAGAACCTACGTACGAAACGTGATCGTTAAAAAATTCATTCTCGGAATGATGTTTCCAATTCGCATCGAAAATTTTTTGTAATTAATCTTTAGACTGCACCCGAGACCAGTCTGCCGCGCTGTTGCGCATCTAGTTTTTGCCCGCGTCAGATGACAGTCGCTTATTTACAGGGCGCGGCCATCTTGCGTCGAGTCGTGCGAATTGTAGGTATATACAATATATAGCTGCGTTATAGCTACGTTGCGCATTCGACTGTTCGGACGAACAACAATATCGATGATGCGAATAACAGCGATTCAGGGTTGTCAGTCCTTCTTCGACGTTTATTTCCCAGTGCTCCCGGTAATCCGTGACAAAAGCTTCGTAGCGAAGAAAAAAATAGAAACAAAACGCACGCCCATTGAAAATGGATCCGTAGATCGATTTCCAAAGTGTCAACGAGTTGGAAGTCCTGGAAGAAAAATTCGAGAAGATCGTGAACAAAATTAGCACGACGATCGCGTAAAATGGGGATAAGGGAAAATCCGAGAAAGATAAAAAAGCAGGATTTGAAGATCATTGGACGAAGGATAAAATATGAGTGGAGAAATTTGAAAAGCGTGGGTAAATCGGAAGAGGGAAAGAACGAGGGTGATTTTGGTGAAGAGAAATGGAGAGAAAATTTGTGGGGAGGCGTGAATTTTTCGATGGAGTAACAATCTTCGGGGAAAATTCGAGGGGAGAGAGAGCGAAGAGGATCTGGGAGAAGTCGGCCAAGATAGAACTATACTAGAGGAGAGTTTGCGGAGAAGTTAAGACAGTCTTAGGCCGGCTTTAAGCTTCGATCCAAGAGTGAGAGAGAGAGAGAGAGCGCGAGGGAGAACTGTGGTCCAGCAAAAAGCGTGGCTCAAGTTTTGCCCGCGAAGAAAACAGAAACTGGCGAGCAAAAAACCGGAACACGAGGGAGGCGTCATAGAACGAAGCAGCGCAGCGCAAGTGTCGACCGCGGTCGTGGCGCGAAAAATAACGCAGCTCGCGTCAGAGTTCGCCGAATCGTGCGAGAATTTGCGAAAAGTTGGGTCGAAGCTCGAGGAATACGCGTGTCATTTTTTCGCAATTCTTTCAATGAGCATCGAATCGAGGCGCGTCGTTGACGAGTCAAGAAGCGAGGACAATTGTTTCACGGGGAGGCAGACAATAGGGGAAACTGGCAAGTCAAACGCAAAACAGAGATGACAAATGAAAGGAGTTGCACGCTCTACCGTTTCATTTGTATCCTAGACCGTCGCGTCGCCCGCGACTTTATTTTTCAGCGAAATTTCATCAAGGTGGTCCGATTGCGTGCGACTGCTTTTGCCCGTACGGCGAACAGCATCCGTGGACCAAATTTTGCAAAAGGCGCGTCGTATTCGAATTTTCACGGAACACGCAAGAATATTTGTCTGAAAGAATATTTATGCATGAAAGAAAATTTGACAGCGAGGAGAAAAATGAAGAGATAGAAGAAAAAAATTGGTACGCATGTGTGTGTGTGTATACGCGTACGTTTGTATATTGATCGGAGCACACGCGTGCTGGGAAGTTTGAGGGAAGTTTAATTGGGTAGTGCCAAGTTTAATATAGTTGGAAGCATTGAATTGTTCGTAGATTGGTTTACCTTGTAAATTAGGCGATGATGACTCTCACAAGTCTTGGCGGCGGACCACCTTGCAGCTTTTCGCGCAGGCTCGATCGAAGTATCAAAGGAGAGGCGCGTGGCGCGAAAAATCGCGCGACATGTGAGAAATCCAATTTTGGAAGGGGGTAGTAAAGGTGAAAGTAGAGAAAAGAAGGGAGAACGGCGACGAGATTACGCGCATCATTGTTATTATTCGCGGAGGGTCTTGAACACCCCGAGCTTTTTCCGTCTCCCGCACTTTTTTCTTTTTTCTTCATTTCCTTTTTCATCCTCCTCCCGACAACTCGACGTTTTTACCAAAATCATTCCTACGCTCGACTCTTAAGCCGTACAAATGAGACACCCGTTACAACGTTTTTTCCCTAATTTGTTGATACGACGTGCGTTACGTCGGGACCCGTATAACGTTTCGCCCGGGAGCTTAAGTTTGACTAAAGACCATCTGCAACGAGCCGCAATTCCGATTCTACGAGAGTAACGAAACGACGCGAGGACAGCGACGATTGATACACGTTTTCCGAATACAACGCTCGTTTTTCGTCGGCAAATGAAACAATTCTCATGGATTTTTCGCGAATTTCCATAACGATTCGGTTAAATTACGTCCGACGAGTTCAAATACGGGAAAAAGTGACGGGGATGAGACGAGATTTAACACGGCAGTGAGGTTCGCGCTGAACGATGGAAACATGGCGATGAAAAAAACACGGAAATGAAAATTATTAGGAAAGTAAATGAGGAAGAAAACTGCTCACTTTTGTTACGGCGTTGTCCGAGTCTTGAGTACCTAGCTGTTCGGGGGATCGACGCGAACCACTTGGATCTCGCATTTGCTGTAAGTAAAATACATTCAAGGATATGTTTTTTATTTTTAATTTATTTCTGTTTTTTTTTCTCTGACATGCAAAACAAAGAATACATTTGGTATTATTATATTTCTACGTCGAAGTGTCATGCCAGTTGACCATTTAAAAGGAGGGGAAAGGAAAAAAATGCGCGAATATAAAAACACGGTGAAGCACTTCGACGAAGTATTTTCGTTGACAGATTAAATAACAAAGAGCGCGTGAGAAATGAAGATTCGTAAAAAAATAAGGAAATAAAAATGGCGAAGGATCAATGGAAACGACGACGGTCAATTCGTAGATGATCGTGCTTTTAAAAACCAATGAAAATGATAAAAATGAAACCTTTTTTGTCCGATACGTGTTTGTCCTTTGTTCGGGATCGGAGGAGGAATGGAGCTTGGCGAGGAAACGACGAATCTCTCTCGTAGTAACGCTACGGTGATAATATCAGTAACGATGACAGTCGTACTGAAAATAGTACTAATATTAAAATGGTTCGAGAAAACAGGAAAGCAATCGAATCGTGTCTTTCGTTCGATTTTCCTTTTTTTTTTCTCGACAATCTCCGATGCGAGAATCGGACGAGCAGCGTTAAAAAACTAAATAAAATACGTGGAAGAAATCAAATGATGTTTCTCGTCGATGGTGATGTTGAAAGAAAAACAAAGAAAAAAAAACAACAAAATAACTGCGCTCGATAAAGTACGATTACGAAATTGAAAATAACATCTAAAAAACAATTATATATGATACAGTTGGTTGTTCGTATTTAAAACGGAGCTTGTTTTCCCTTTTCTACGTTTTCCTTTCGCGTCCGGCCGCGATTTTTCTTAGCGCGTGGCGAACGAAGTCGAGTCGCGAGAGGCTGAAAGTGGCGATGAAGAAATGTGCATGATTTTATACGACGATGTCGAGGCATTTCTACGACACGAATTATTATATGCATATATACACCGGTATGGAGCCACACACGTGTACGCACACGCGTGTACATGCACGTGTGCACGTACGTATACGCGTACGGGTGTATGTATGGATATAATAATTACTAATTACAAAATAGATTCTAGATCATGTATAAAAATATATGATGTGGATCGTAACTCGTTTTTGTCATTAAACTAGTTTAGTCTGGACCTCCAGATCAGCTTGGGATCAGCTCGGTACCTGGAACAGAAACGTGGAGAATAATACGACTTTTTCCAACAAACATTTGCGCAGGAGAACTAAAATTAATTTCTCCTTTTGTTTTCTATTTCTAAGGAAACGCAAGCTGCGTTTTTAAAATGTTGGGCCAGAGAATCCGCGACGTACGTTTACGGGAGAACGTTCCAATTTTGCTACGCGTCCTAAAAGGAGGGGCTCAGTTTTTAACCAGCGGAAAAAATGAGGATCGAATATTTTGTAAAAGAACATCACGAGCATTCTCAATATTTCCGACGAAAGTTGGTTTTGCGGTTGTCTAATCGGTGAAACCTCGGCGAAATTTCAAGGTGAAATTTTACCCTTTTGAAAATTTGTCTTCTCCGCGCGCCGTCGGTTAAAAACACATTAGGCGGAATGCAACGACTCTAATGTCACGCCGAGTTTAAACTAGGTGAGAAAATGTTTAGCGGCGCTTCGTGACGGGAAAAGGTAATTTGGAAAATATATCCGAGACCGGAAATCGGCGAGTGGATAGTCATTTTAAAACCATTTGTGCGCGACGACGTCCGGTTTAAATTTAACAATTTCTTTCATCCGTAGAGTAAGCGATATATTTCTAGAAATTCAACAGCAACGCTTGTTAAAGACATGTCAGCTGATCTCAAGAAATCGCGATTGAAACGTCTCCAGCAACGCGTACGGCGAAATTTGTTCGGCAAATTTGATAAAATCACTGTCGATACGGGAGAAAAATAAACGTGAAAAACGTAAAAAAAGAAATACTGTCAACAATTACGATCCCATTTATAAATGGATGAAAGTGGCGTCGGGAAAATTGTAGGAGATGGGGAACACTTTTGGCTAAAAATCGAAAGGGCGAGAGACTGAAAAATGACGAATACAAATCTTTGAACAAATAATAATAGTTTCTAGCGCACGGGGTAATTTTTTATTCGAGGTAATCCTGTATTTAATTAACGACCCGTTCTCGAGGGTTGGCCGGCAGGGGAGGGGGCTGGTACCCGTCTTGTTCGTTACTTCGTTATTCTTTTGTTGCGCCTCGTGTTACTTGACTATGATAAATAATTGCTAAAGCTTAACATAAGCCAGAGCCGTATACTTAGCTAATAGCAAAAAATTCCACCCCGTCTCCTCGCGAGATCCTTTGCCCGCTCAACAGCATCCTGATGCCCGTCCTCGAGCCTTTCCGGACGGCGATACCGAGCCTCGTCTGGCCGCGATCCAAAAACTACTTTATTCCCGATGCATCTACGTTTGTTCCAATTTCGCGTCATCGAGCTTTTCGAGGGAACAAAATAAGCAAGAAATCGTCGCCACGAAAATCGAAGAATTGAAAATGCGAAAAAGAAAAATTGAGTAATTATTTTTCATAGATTACCGTTTCAACTTGTCGGATTTTTTTTCTTCCACCGACGAGAAGAAACAAGTTTGATGCGTCGGCTGCTACCTCGTGGCAAAAAGTAGATCGTGAAATGACTATCGCATTTTACAAACACCGACACGCGAGTCGTGTTCTCAGTGACAGACGCACACGACTCTTTCGAGGCTTCGACTACCCAGCGAATTATAGTCGGATCCGACGGTCTCTGGTAATGCAATAATAAATATAAGGTTAGGCGAGGCGTCCTCGTAACAAGTAGACGACGCCTCGGCAGCAACCTCGTCGCTTCGAAAACCTCCGATTGTGAATATTTTCAGAAGCTTTGCTCTTCGCACGAGACAACACCGACGGCGCGTTTCGCGATTTTTTCTTTCCCTTGCACCGTTTCGCCCGACGAGTGACGTATACAGTTTTGCGAGGCCAGCTTCGAGATGCCGCGAAGTTTTGACGAGAACCGTTAACGAACTCGGTTCGCCATATCATTAATAACCGTCGAACTCCTCAGCTCGAGCGCTTTAACCAATAAACTTTTGCAAGGTGGCAAGAATCCGCGTCGACGCTGCCGCTCTCTCTCTCTCTCTCTCTCTCTGCCCGTTAACGTCACGATTTTATAAATCATACAAGAAAAATAAGCGGTCTGCGACAAAACGAGTAACCTAACATTTATGCTGCGCGTACAAAGCTCCATTTTTTTTTTAATAAGACGAGTTGGCGAAACAAATTAAAATTGAAACCCACCGTTTCGCGGAAGCGAGAAGGCGACGTATCTCCTCGACGAGACGTCCGATCGCGATGAAACACGAGCGAGTATAAAGTTACAAGATCCCTTTTTCGAACCAGTAGATACTCGTCGCGCTCGGTCAACGTATCTCAAGGTCACGTACCCAGAACTCGAGGAGCGTCGATTTTCCAGAATTAGGCCTAAATTTTGACCGAGTGTCCCGCGCGCCGGAATTTTTGCATCGAAATCGTGGATTAGGTGTTCGATAGAGGATTTCATACCCTTCAAAACGAATGGTTATAGTTTTCCGTGCGATTTTTCTTTCGGCTAGTTATGCGGCGTTTTGCGAAGTAGCGTAGTAGCGGCCTCCGAGGTGAACGGCGTTGCATCGAAATTGCATCGATTCCGTCGAACTACCGCGCACGCGTGACATGCTCGCGTCTATCGCCGCGGGTATCGATTATTTGTTTCTCGCTATCACGTCGTAAGAGAAATGATCGAGATTTCGGCACGTAAATTTTCTTCGAGTCGAACCGAATATCGTCGAGGCGCGTCGAGGACGCGTGAAAGTTGGGACCACGAATCGAACCGGCGTGCACCTTCGAGGGTTCGAAATGGGCCAATATCGCATAAGTGGCCTGATTCACCGTCATTTGTTACGTTTTGTTCGTTCTCTAAGTAATTTAAGACTCTCCTCGTCGCTACCCTCCTGCCTCCGCGCACCCCTCTCGACGTCAAATCAAACGGGGACGAAGATATCCGGCAATATAGATATAGGGTATCGAGAGAGTTTAGGGAGATATCACTTTGGCTCCTTTATTCGGTAAATCGGACCATATTTGTCAGAGATTCTCTCTGTTTGAGAAGAAAATGGTATTCTCCTACCCTTCACCGTGCCACGACCCACCCCTTCGACGCCTCCGGACGGAACGTAAAGCGTTCCACGAGGCGCTAAGTGGATTGCTTCCGAGGCATATCTATATCTATACCGGTGCCAAGACCGGCAAGAATCTCAGATCGTTACCGAATATAAGCGATAAGGAGAGGAAACGTTCGTATCGTCGACACAAAAGAGAAATTAATAAACTCACCCTTGAAACCCTTTTCAGGTGACGGTTGCTGGTGGTTGATTACCGCCGCTTCGAGGTCTGCCTCGCTGTCGATCGGTGTATCCGTCTGCGCCGGAACAGAAAATTGATTTGTTACAAATACGCCATGGACTATAAATTTGGTCGGAAATTACGAACGAACAAAAAAGAGGAAAATTTCTTTTCAAATGCCATACAAGTCGATGCGTCGAAACGGACATCATCGACGAGCGTAAGCGATAAGAAACGTTAGGTAAAATTTGTACGAAAAAGAATAACGAGTGAGTTGTGTCTTAGATGAGTGGGAGCTTGATAAAACGCGAAGCATTCGAATGCAAGCCGCAAGCAACGTGAAAATTATTCCGACAGGGTTGAATTGCGAGTGGGAGTTGAAAAAGGCGGATGGCGATGAGGATGGAAAACGAAACGTGAGAAACGAGGCGAACATGACGAGAGTGTATCACGGGTAAGTGGAAAATGAAGAAAGAAATAATGACGCGAGTGGTGAAAAAATGTAAGAGCAAATGGGACGAAAACGAGGGCGAAGATGTGAAAGATGAGGACGATTGGAATAGAGGAAAAAAATGGAGACGATGGTGGTAAAAAGGGGTAATAAAAAGGAGCGTTAGGAGAAAAAGATGAAGAAGATGAACGGGGGTATAAAACGAGACGAAATAATTAAACGACGATGCCGAGGTTCGAAATATGTTTGAAGTTCGGAAGACGGAATATCGTCTAGTAGAGAAAATGGTCCCGCGTATTAGTAGTAGGTTTTTATTTGTTTTTCTTAGGCATAAGTCAGTTTGGTTACGCGATCGTACGACATGTGTGAACAGCTGCCGATGCGCGACGGCCGCCCGAAGACCATCTTCCCACGCATCTTTCCAACGTACGTAAGCCATATAATGTACACGATTACAGAGTCACGAATGCGCGGTGGCTGTCGCCTCCACCGTCGGACGAGGGAGATTCACGCCGTTCGGAGATACATATTCACGTGTTCGAAAAAGAGAACGTTCTCGCCTATCCGTATTCTCACACATATTCTGGGCTCCGGTATATCAACCAGGCGACCTCATAGAACTCTCGGAGATCGGCGAGAGAGAGAGAGAGAGAGAGAGAGAGAAAAGTGGGGGAAAAAACTACCGAAAAAGGGGTTCATCACACTTTCATTTTCCTCCGCTCTCTTCGCCCGTCCTAATGACGCCTGACCCGCTGCGAAAAAACAAAACAAAAAAACGAGAAATCCTCCGAAATATGCTGAAAATAGAGACAAACAAGCGCGTCAAGTATCAAGAAGAGGAAGAAGAAGCGAAAAGCGAAAAAAAGGTATAAATTCACTGATCAGTCGATGTAGAATTATTTTGCAATCATCAAACGAGCTCGGACTCGATCACGAGAAGAGTTACATCTTCTCTTTACTCGTACCAGATAGTGTAAAAAAGAAAAACGGAAGTAAAATGAATAAAGGCAAAAAAGTTGTGCAAAGAGAGGAGAATGGTGATGGTAGATCGTGAATGAAGTACAGCGATTCGGTTCTGCTGATAGGAGAATCGTGGGAAATCCTTTTGTTACACAAAGGGGTAGGTTCGTTTTTTGCGGTTTAATATGCTACTGATGTTTGTCCGATCGCTGCCGTTTGAAAAGTACCACTGTTTCATCTAATATCCGCGAATCGCGTCGTACGGTTTTTTAATCAACTCAACGAGGTAAAAAAGGTAAAAAAGGCAAAAAAACCTGTCGCGTCGCGGAGGAGCGGAAAATGTTGGAAATATCGTGGTAGCAAGCGGAATACAGAGCGCGCCACGCACCAGAGCCGATAATCTTCGAGCGTGAAAATCACATCGATGAGAGCAACGTGCGTGACTCTGACGTTGTTATAGAGAGAGAGTAGTACATGGGATCTTCGGTGCGACGTCGATATATGACCAGATGTGAACGCGACGTGACATCTGTGAAGATATCCATACCACGGACCGAGAGAGCCTCTGTTCTCGGTTCGTGCTATAATTAGACCTATGGGAAAAGGGTTTGAGATCGGCGTGACACACATACGATGAATATCGTCGAGAATATCTGTCTATATTTAATTCCTATAATATATATATTTGCCGCGCGTAGAGGACGAACGAAACGCGACGCACCTTTCGCGAACCGGATCGTTGAGAAAGAAAGCATTATTTATCGAACAACCGAGGAAGAAAACCGGCAATGCTCAGGATTAGCACCGTGTAAATCTAAATAGCTTCGGAAAAGCTCGTGGACCGACTTTGACTGATTCGATCGAGAGACATCGCAGAGAATTGAACGGACCCCTCTCAACCCTTCGTGCTTACCCTGTCAAATAATTTCACTGGGTAGAATCCACCCCGCTCATTTAGAAAAAAAAAGATTGCAATTTTTTTCCACATCAATCTAAAATTTGGAGCACGTATTCCTCAAATTTGATGCTTCTCGGAAGGAAAAATAGCAACATACTTGACGATTCCACTTAAAAAATCGCGACTTCTTTAGTTTTAGACATTTTCACTTGAAATTTGGAACGTACGTTCCTCGTGGAACGGAGCGAATCGCGGGCTTTGAACGTTGAATTGGAAAATTCAATTGTTGCCGATCAATTATGGCTTCGGGGAACTGTTGGAATGAGACACTTTGCTCAGTTGTGTTTCCATCACGGGGAACTACTCTGCGCTGGCTCTTCGCATCCTTGGAAAAGCCACTTGGAGCACATGGAAGAAATTGCGGTGAACGCTTATTACTCTAATATATACAGTAAAATACATCAGGATTTCTCAAACAGCAGAAGTACGTGAGTAATGTAAGCATCCTAAAAGACGTGGTATACGATATGAGAATTGTTTATTACTGCGTATTCCCGGATGATGAGCGTTCACGGTAAATCAACATAGTTAAATGTCAAGATTGCGAATTTTAGCGCCGATTTCGCAAGGAGAAGTGTGAAAAAAATGCAAACTCAGTGATTTACTTCTACCTGGTCGTTCGACTCGACGTTATAGTTTCCGAACGTGTTGCTCGTGAGAAATTTTCATACCGAATGGAATGTCCTAATCGTTGTTATTCGCACTTAAAAAGAAAGGACAAGTTGACGGGAAGTGCACAGCTTCGAGAAATCCTGGAAGACGGGCAAGAATCGACCACTTTCGGAGCGAAAAGATTGTTGGAAACGAACATGGCGAAATTTGGAAATTCCGAAGCTTTTGGAAATATACCGCGTAATAAAAAATGAACGCGGAGAAGAATCTCCGTTTTGTAAGTTCGCAACATCGGCGTTGCGGATCAGGATGAAAATTGTTCTCCGGAGGAATCCTTTCGATCGCGACATCCGCTGAGATATTCAGTGTTTTTTCGCATACTCTCGCGCGTTTCGCACAAGCAACGACGCGACGGGTCGTTCGAGGCAACGTTGATGGGTTTGCGAAGGCGAGGGGAAGGTACGAGGCGGAAAAATAGGGAATCGAGACTCGAAGTGGAAGGCAATATACCGAGTTCGTTATGAGCGTGAGTCGACGTGGTATGGCTCATAATTGTAGAGTAAGCTCTGGAACGTCTTACCTCGAGGTATCGCGTATTTCCAACCTAACACCTATTGTCCCTGTAGAGCGGTTTTCACCGCCGAAAAGTAATACCCGGCGTAACGTGGTCCCGCCGCATATTCTCCGCACACTCGCCTGTTTCGCGTGGTTCCTCCGCTTTAAAAATCGGGCCTCGCCCGGTCATTTTTCGCGGATACTCGCGAGACCCTCCTCGGCCCCCGTTTCTCCACCGCGGACAAAATATTTCAGGTCAACGGGGAGAAATTATTAGTTCGCAAATGTCTTAATCCTCGAGGAAACAGTCGACCGACGCTTACCTCGGCGCGATGCGTTTCTCTTCATTTTTTTCGTCGTTCGTTGAGTCGAGCCGGCTAGTCGCTCGCATTCGAGCCGTCAGAAAGTTTCGTTTAAGTGCGTTTCGCAAAGGACGCTCGTGCCCGAAGGTTCGGGTGGCTCGACGCTGCTCGGCGCATCGGTATCTTAAATTATTCGCGACCTGTCTCGGGTTATTTATTCGCGGCGGGGTGAATTTCAACCCCGACATAGCGTCTTAATACCAAAAGCCGCAAGAGTTAATAAAGCCGGAATGCGGGACGCGCGTTCTATCCCCGCGAGTGAATTTCTCATCCCTGAAACTCTGGTGGCAAAAATTCCAAATTTTCACCAAAAGTTGCCGATACCTCGAGCCGTGTTCTCGAATTTTTTCAGAATTTTTCGACTACGGGAAAGCCGTGGGAAAAATCGACGAACGTTGCGAATCCTTCCCGGCGCAAGTCGTATAAATTTCCAAGTAAATTAATATACTCCCCACACTTGTCGCACGTTCAAACTTATGGGGCCAATTCTCACTAACGAATTATTACGCTCGCGCAAAGTTCGTACGGAGACAAAATTCTCCGAGGTTTTGCTCGCGAGCAACTAGCAACGCTTGGATAAACATAGCACGCGATTCCTCTCGTACGTTTGTACCGCCATTTTCGTGCCGTAGAGTTTTTCAAGATTCCAGAAACTAGGCTTCTAAACCCTCGTCGATACACGCTTCGCATTTCACATCTAACATAGATAATGCAACTGTACGGATTATAATTATTAATTGTAAATGTATGATAATGCAAATGATTATAATTATAAATGTGATTCAAGCATCACAAATTCGATACGTCGGATATACACCGCCGCTATTCGTCTCCCATTAGCGATCAAAATTCGCCCTACGGATGGAAACTCTATACGAAAGACGCGAGGATACAAAAATCCGGATTTCCAAGTTTCCAAGGAGAAACAAACTGACTCCGACCTGATCGATCAAACTGTCCTACCAACCCTTCGAGTACACGATGGGTAATTTTTACCCTGTCATCGACTTCGACCGAAAACAGGAATCTGGCGTTTGAAAAAAAGCTGTACGAGAAATGAAACGAGATTCGTTTGCTTTCATCGCTTGAGAAAGAAAAATTTCGCGAAATTTTCAAGTGCCTTACAGACCTTGTCGTTTGCAGTACTTAGAAGTTACTTTAACATACGTCTAAATTTTCTCAAGAGAGAAGTTTCCATAGATTCGAAGTTATAGTGGATAGGGTCAAATTGACCCGGAGTGTAGAGATGTTCGAGTCGAATAGGTGTTTACTCGAAGAATCAACGTGGGGAGAATCAGTTGTGATGGCGATTTAGATTCATCACAGCTGGTTCGATGATCGTGTCGAGCGATATCGAGGTACCAGAGAGAGAGAGGGAGGGAGAGGAAAGTAAAATGGGAGAAGGAAGTGGGAAAAAAATGTATCAACAGCTGTTTAACATCCTTGATAATGGGGTCCGGCGGGCGAGGTGATCATTCAAATTATTTGTAAAAAGTATTTCCATCGGCGGGTAAACCGTTGTTGGATCTCGGCTCGTCTGGGCGTTCGGAAAAAAGCGGGTGGGAAGAAGCGTGGAAAGAAAAGGGTGAAGACGGAGGTGAAGACGAAGAAGAAGGAGAAGAAGAATAAGAAGGAGAAAGAAAAAGAAATGAAAAAAGGAGGAGGATCGGTTTAGTCACAGCGTCCATTGAAGAGTTTCGTTAGAGTCGAGGCATTGAATGGCGCTCGGCTCGTTGCGGCTGTGTTCCTCTCGTTTTATTTCCGTACGTTGATTGGTTATCCGTAATTATTGTTGTGAAACGAATCGAACAATCGTCGGCTCCGCGCACGACGTTGACGTAAAGAAGAAGTTTAGGAAGAAAATCGATGAGAAATGAGTGGGGGGGATCGAATGATCGAATAAAGAGGTGAGAAACGAACCTGGACATCAGGTTGAAAATCGTTTGTTATGGTCAATGACCGTGTATTCGTTGAGTAAGTAACGTTATGGGTCCTCCTTCGAGAGGCGGAATGACCGTTGCGTCCCGCTCTTCCGGACTTGATGAGTTTTTCGCTTCATCGATTCCGAGCCAAAGCAAGGGAGAAACACGCTGTTACCCGCTCTTCGCGCTTTATTCGTACCTCTCCCAAAAGCTACCACGACGCTGAACGAATCCAACCGCAAGACTTGCATACGCGTGGTCAAGACTCGCACGAACAAGCATGAAAAAAAGGAGCAGAGAAAAAACACGCGGTTGGGAGGAAAGCGAGAAAAAAAGGAGGCGGAGAGGTCGTTTGTTCCGTTATTTGGAAATTTTGTAACGTGCCGATGAAATTTTTGAACCGAGTCGTTCGTTTTCGATCGGCCGAGTCATTCGATTATCTTACATTTCTGTGGCTTCGTGCTACCGTGTGCTGCCATGAAGGAAGGCCTTTGTGCACGGCGGAAGCATGGTTCGTCTCTGATATACGCGGGAGTCTTGGGCTACGTCGAGGTTAATGTCACGACGACGTAACCCTAAAGAGTCTAGACCGTAAGAAGCTACACGCTCCTCTCTTCTTACTCCTCCTCCTCCTCCTCCTCATCCTCCTCGTCCTCTCTCTCTCGCTCTCTCTCTGCGTGGACGAGCGATCCGACGCGACGCGACGGGGAGACGCGAGGAGCAGCGAACCTCCGAGGTTCGATCATGTGGAAATCTTACACTGTCATCCTTCGGATAGCGTTCGAATGTTCCCTTGCCCACGGCGGATCTCTCAACTACTCGCGTGTATGGGATGGAACAAGTTCAGGAATATGTAGAAAACCGATTCATGTCGAGAATTGTTCTGAGAACAAGATCGAGGCTTGAATTCCGGTTACATATGCATGCGAACGGGATGATGTATTTTTGAGCGATAGATTCCCGTTGGATATAGTAGGCTCACGTCTCGACGAAAGGAACACGCAGAACAAAAATACGGATCAGGATGAATGCAAGTCTCTGTAAATCGACGTGGAACAATATCTAGATGCGTTTCCGGGGTTTCGCATTCTAACTGCGCAGTAAAAAATTGTGCATCATCGCGTACAGGGTAAAATAACGTTTGCGTAGAATATTTAATATTTTAGCGTGTTGTTCTGAAATTGAGAGCACGTTGGGAGACGCCTGATTAGAACACGCGGACTCGGATTACGATAAGAGTTCTGTCCGAGATTTTTGGAATTCGATTGAAGCCAGATCCGGAAGGGATTTTGAGTTTGTGCCGAAAATCGTTTGTGTTTTTAATTCAATTCCCACGAGCGATGGCGTGGTGGTAAATTGGCGCGAATGAAAATTAGACGTCGTAGATCCGTTGGACGCGCTTACGGTAGATTGGAATTGCGAACGGGGTAGTTTCGATTTCGAGCGTATGATACGTCGCGACGTATTAATAGCGAGGCAAACAAACGCGTCGTTTTCATAGCAATTCAACACACGAAGGGTCGAAGATCTTGCCGGTAATGTAGTCAGTGGACTCGTGGAAAGTGGGAGGATTCGGGGTTGGTTCGTCGGTAGGGTTTGCTCGGGATATCTCGCAGGCGTGCGGGGGGCCCAGAGGGATGAGAGACGATGGGTTCCTCCAGGGGACGTCCCGAAAGTGAGTAATGCTCACGACAAACGCAGCCCCCAGCGGGGGCGTACGCGAGGAGATCCCTACAGATAGGGTGCTAAGCGACACACTAAGGCTAAGACAGTCGGAGGGGTCTCCTTGGCTCTCCTCTCTCTCTCTCTCTCTCTCGCTCTCTCCGTCTGTCTCTCTTCACGACTCTCTCTCTCTCTCTCTCGCTTGTTCCGAAGCTCTCACCCGGCCATGTCTCTCTTCTCCGTCTCTCTCGTTCTCGTGAAATCGCCACCCTCGCGAGTTTGTACATCCAGAGCAGTAGTAGCACGGACACCCCGCGAGAACGACGGCCGAGGCCTCGTCGTTCGCTTCGGCAGAGTCTTATGTTCCTCAATTTGCCACGGTCTTTCACACGCCAAAGGGTAGAGGAGAGAGATCTTCGAGGCCAGAGGAGCATAGCTCCTCCGAGAAGAATCTTGCCCGAACCGTATCCGCGTCGTTCGATCTCCACAAAATCGACTCCTCGATCCCATGAAATTACCACTTTGAACTCGATCGCACGGATCACGAGGAGACAACGCGCTCGTTCCCAACTACGGTCGATTATTAAAAAAATATCCTCGTTCCTATTCTACTTTCCACTACTACGCGGGAAAAGCGTTCGCCCTGTCGTTTGTCCGGTCGCCACATCTCGAAGCTCAACAACACGGATCGTGACTCGAAGAATTACGAAGGCCAATTTTCATAGCCGTGAGTTTCTTCGCTCCGAATCCTCGGGGAGCTACGTCACCAAAGTATCATCGGGGAAATGGGTGAAAAAAGAAAAAAATCACGAACGTTGACTCTACCGTCATCGACCTACGAGAGATTGTTACCTTTGACGCGAGTTACCGTCGATTATGGTAGCGTGAAAATAATCGCGGCAGCTACCTTGACCTTGTTGTTATTTCACAGCGTCCAAAATTAACGACTACGCAACCACTTGTTTTAAGAGGCAACCTGTGGACGCGCTCGTTCGCACGTACGGGCCTGCAACAGCCAGTAAAACGCTGTCCCGCTCGTTTAGATATAAATAAGAGAGGATTGGCCCCAAAGTCGTTTCGGGGGACGCGGCGACGCGGACCTCGCCACATGTCGCTCCGATTCCGACTCTCGGCGTCATGTGCTACGACGACGGTACGGGGACCGAGACAGACGCACAAATATCTTACGATAATATCGCGAGCCGAGAACCGAGACCTCTCCGCCGTAGCTGGAGCCAGGATCAACAAACAGAAGCTTACTGTGCACGCCCCCTTCGAGATCGTGTCGAAGACACCGCGAAGACCTGAGAAAGAGAGAAGGAGCGAGACGCGGAGAGACAGACACAGACAGAGAGAGAGAGAGAGAGAGAGAGAGAGAGAGAGAGAGAGAGAGAGAGAGAGAGAGGGAAAGTGCGCGAAGCATCCTCCTTGGCTGCCAAACGAACGTGTACGTATTTGCTTTTGGCTCCTCATTGGAACTCGCGGAATGAAATTAATCATCTGTCCTCTGCCGTCGCCGTACCTACTCTTCTCCACATGTTAATTCTTCTTTGTCCCCTCGTCGCGTAATCGGAGTCCGAGGTCGCTCGTTCAATTAGCTCATGCCAAATTCACGCTCCCAGGAGAGGAATGGACGAAGAAAATGAAGAAAGTGTTCGGCTGGTTGACGAATGGACGAGTTTTTCGCCGGGAAACTGGATACAACAAGGTTGCCTCCCGGCGGACACTGGAGAATGTTTCGGATGATACACGGAGAGTTCTGCGACTTCTTTCACAAGATCCGGTGATTTTGCAATCATGTTCCACGGTTCAACGACATTTTCGGCATTCCGCTCGTGTTTCGTCCTCGGTGATGGCGAGTTTCGAAATTCGCGTGGTTTTTCAGAGCGGACTTAGCTTTCTCGTATCTTTAGCCCAACTTCCGGGCTTCCACGAGGTTTTTTGGGCTTGTCGATAGTTTGTCTCGAGTTGACCAAGATTTTTCGTGGTATGCAGAGTTTCTCGGACGGCTTGCCCACCAGACGCGGAGATGCCACGACGCTGGTGATCTCACGGGCGGAAATTAAATTCCAAACCGAGGAGACACTCGAGAAAATGTTCGTGCCTGGTCACAGATATGGACCGAGAGGCTTTCGCCACTTACGATCCGAGTGTCGGGCAATTGAGCGGCAAAATACGAGGGGGGTGAAGGAATCCTGGGGATCGTGGGCAGCGGGCACCGCGTGACAAATAATAAATACGAAATCGAGGCCATAACTTATTCACCGTTTAGAATTTTTGGCGGAAAGCCGTCGTAAATCACGGAGAATTTTCAGATTTCCTTTTATCAACTCGCGCGCCTAGCCAGCGCCGGATCCTCGGATGCTGCTGGAGCCGAGCTCGACTGACCCTTGGTCATAAATATCGCTATTAATATTAACTTAGGAGATCCGTCGAACTCCGAGCGATCCTCGATCTTCGAATCTACAAGCAAAAACTTCGCCAAATCTCGTATGCCTCCGACGAAACTCATATAGAGGCCACAGCTGGGAATAGCAGTGGTCAAGAACGGTCATCATACATTTATCGGCGAACCTCGTATCGCGTTATTCTTATTCCGACGCCTCTGCGAGGAACCGATGTCTTCGTCATTTTTCACCAAATCTTTCGCCACGATTGGTTAATAATTTTCCAACCTCGACAAATCCCTCTATTTTCACCATTTTCTTAGCCCTCTCAACGAAACGAGTTATACCGCTCGGTGAATATTAGGATAAATAAACGAGAGACGGCAAACGCGTTTTTTACGCTGAAATATGTAAGATTCGTGCGATAAATTCGTCGCTCGACTGTCGTTGCGCCTTCGACGGATATCGAGACCGAAACTTTCTCATTTTTCAACATAAATTCGTGATACTGTTGCGCAAGTAATTGCGTAAGTAGGTTATTGTCGATCGAGTACCGATTCCTTCGACACGACACCGAGATCGATTCGACATCGACTCGCCGAATCCATAAATCAAACAAGTAGGAAGTATAATATTTCCACGAGACGTAAAATAAATTTCCATTCCTTCCCACTGCTCGACACGCCGTTCTTTTTCGGTGTCAATTTTCAAAAAAATAATTCCCCTCGATTTCTCTTCTCCGGAAAATTCGACGATTATTATTCGATGAATCTCTTCAATTTTCGCGTTGTTTTAAAAACAGCGTTTTAAAAACAGCGTTCTTATTCCAGTGTCAATCTTCCAAACGCGATTCCAATTCAATTTTTTCCTCTCCTCTCCAATTCCTCGAAATCTTCATTTTCGAAACGTAATTATATGTGGGCCAATACATCGTTCTTGGATCTACCTATAGGCATTAGAGTGATTTGATTTTAATGTCGAGGTCAACAGCCCGCGTAATTGTCTCCATTACCTGCACGAGAGAGCGTGGTTATAACTGACGAGATGCTGTTAGGTTCATCCGGTCCAGAAAAGACTAAGATGAGCCACGCGCAGTCGCGAACTTCATTTTAATTTCGGTCGTCCTTTTATTTTCTTCCACGTTTTCATATTTATCGCCGCCGCCACGCAAATTTGCAATTCGCGCAGGATTCGTGAAAAACTACTTTCTCCGTTTTTTCTCTTCGAATTTGATTCCGCAGTTGGAACGAATTCCGTGAAAATTGCGAGGAATCAGTGGCGAATACGCGCGCGAAATTAACGGGAAAACTGCTTCAGTTTCTGCTACTCGAATCTTGAATATTTGGATAATTTCGAAATAGGCAAAGGAGATGAGTGGGAAACGAAAATGGGAGTAAATCGAAACGAAAGGAAATGGAAGCGGATCGGGAGAAACGAGAGATGAGAATTCCACGGTTTCCTGCGGATTTGCGGAAAATGTTCGCCTCGTTCGCTCGGTAATTCGAAGGTTTGGGCGGAATTCGGTGGCGAGAAGAGATCGTCGGTTCGTCGTCGTTCGCGCGGCTTCGTAGCATCAGGCCGAGGAGAATGTTGATAATATAGAATTCTCGGTGGCGAGTGTATAGAAAGGACTAAAAGTATATTGGAACGGGATGAGTCGGTCCGCGACGGAGCTGGGACGGGACGAGATCGTCCAGAGGTCCGAGTAGCTGAGACGCTGAGACGCTGAGACGTTGAGACGACGAGAAGATGCGCGTCCAACGTGGACATTCGTCACACGACATCAAAAGGGTGAGCCGCGCGAGGCTCGCTAAAGACTCGACGAGACCCGATCAGCCATGAAGTCATTCTCCGCGAGATATAAAGCGAATAAAAGAAAACCACGATCGAAAAAAGCATACGATCTACGAAAAAAAGACGAAACAAAACGTCAGCAACAAAAAAGCGGAGAAAATCTTTTTTTAAAAACGTGAAACGAGGCAACTAAATAAAATCAGGCGAGCAACATTCCGTTTCGGAACGAAATTCGCCTCTTCGTTGCAACGAAAAACGAAAAAAAAAAAACCAGGCACGGCATAAAAATTCAGCCAAGCCGAAAAATCGCGATATGCAATTTTTTCCAATTTTATTTAGACACAAAATGAATGGATAATCGAAGATCGAGTGAATGAAAAAAAAGGGAAAAGTCGTAGCGCGGAAAGTAGGAAAAAGGCAGTTTGATAGATTCGAAAAGAGATTGATGGTGACGCATTGAATCGGTGTATTGAATCGACAGAGGAACGAAAATGGAAACGGTCGGTATTTTTTTTTTGTTTGTTTTGTTTTGGTGGAATTTCGGAGATTGTGATTTAGCGATGGCTGCTGCGTTTCCAAAATGTTGCAAGAAACGAGAGAATAATCGAGTAATCAGGAATCGGGAAAAAATGTTAGAAAAAGGATTCGTTCGTTGGCGCGCGATCTGGATCGACTTCGTCCGTAGACCGTCGACCGTTCGCCGTCTGCCGGCAAACGTGAACAATTCAGCATTCCGACACATTCCTCGGTTCACAGTTGACTGATTTTATGAAACCGTCGAGTTGTTAGCTAGGATAAACCGTTATTCCCGATCCGGCTGCGATTCGACATCTTCCCCATTAATTTCCCGTCATTTCATACGCTCCTCTCCTTCCTGCGCCACGCGGCGTCGTCGCGGAGAAGCAACGGCAACACGACAATAAAACCAAAATACTGCGAGAAGAGAAAAATTGTCTCCCAGCGAAACGTTTTTCTAGCACTGAGAGGGCAAAAAATTGGAGATTAGATTTATTATGACCGTGAAAATGCCGAATTTCCATTAAAATTCCACGATTATTCGGCGAAAAGTGGAAAAATCCTGAGATAAGGGAGAAAAAATGTCGCGACGGTCCAAATGTTCGTTTGATGGTGGGGGAAAAAATGTTGTGCGGACAAAATTCGGAAGCGAGTACTCGAATTTGTTTTAGTGGACGAATGACGTGAAAAAATGGCTGGTTGGTGGGAAAAAAAGAGACTTTGTGATTTTCGCGTCGCAGCTCTTCGGACGAGGAAGCGAATTGCGTAATATCGCGCGTAGAATGAAATGAATTTTAAATAAATCGTTACGGACAATGGTCACAGAGGTGTTCGTGACTCGTTGCGCAAGGCGATTCGAGAAACCGTCGTGCGTATCACGTGACGCGGTGCGGAGAACCGAATAAAAAAGAAAAGCGAGTCGATCCGGGGATACGGAAAAAAAGAAAGCTGACCGTGCCGAAAAAAGCTTCGCGGAGGTGGGAGGGAGGAAAGAAAGGAGGGGAATTTTCAGGCGCGGCGGTGCGAAAATTGTCGCCGATTTTTCCGCGATCGGTGAAAACGCGCGGAGAGCGAGAGTGTCTCGCGGCCGTGTGGCAATCTCGCGAAAACTAAGCCGTTTCGTACGCGTGGCATTCGTGTGCCAACTCGAGAGGAGGTGGAGAGAGCTGTGACAAATCGTTGTAATTTAGATTTAAGATCTGTTTCAGGTTAGCCCTTCGGATTGCTGGAGAAACACGCGGCGAAACAATGGATACACGGCGGATAATTTCGCCGGAGTTAGAGATAAGAGAGTTAAAGAACGTCTTAGGTAGTCCGGGTTTAGTCTTCAGGTGAGATAACAACGCCGTGGAAATCGTGCGGACGAACGTTGGATAATACAGATAGTTTCCCCAGCAATCGCAACGACTACGATCGACTGAGACTGCATCGCGTATAGATTGTCTTAAAATTCCTAAAATAACAAAATCTCGAACGATTCGCTTTCGAAAAATCATTTTTTCACGCATCATTATTCTCTCTACTTTCAGGTATGTTTCTGTAAAAATAGATTGCGAAAATTCCCCGTACATCCAAAGTTAGGATGGGAAATGTGACGGCCTTCGAACGCGGTTTTCTCGAAACCACTTTTTCCGGGACAGTCGACGCGGTAACTCTTAGAGTTTTTGATATTTTTGGACGGGATTTTGTTTAAAATGTTCGTATTTGACGTCGCTACAGCCTGTAGAGCCAGATTTTCAATTTTTTAATTACAACATTTTTATAAACAATTTAAGTGCGATATTTTGACGAAAAACGCAGGCTACTTCTCAAACTGGTGTAATTGTGACCATTTTTCAAAATTCTAAAATCCGGCTCGACGGAGTACAACTAAGGCTTTATGTTACAAGAAAAAAAATTCATTTTGCAGATCCGTCCACATTTGAAGGAAACACGATGTCGACCATGGGACTACTTTTTTTTCGTAGTACTTCGGGTCACGTGGCTTTTCGTACGGTAATTGTTGAGAACAAAATGGATACATTTTTTTTGTGCAGTTGAAATACCAGTAAACAACGCGCGAGGTGCTACTTTGTTCATTTCGATCATCATCCCTTCCAAAAAGGGTTTCTTTTTTTAGCGCGGTTTCATCGCGCTGCGTTAATTTTTTCCAAAATTCGCGGACAAAGATCTGCTAGTACGTAGATCTGGTCTGACGTGGTGCATCGTTTCCAATTTTCACGCCTGGAATCGCGCTGAGAAACGGGAACGAGCCATAAAATTGAAATCGGACGACCCGCCGACTTTCACACAGCGCTGCGTATGGAGTTATGACAAAAGATCGACATATTCGTCGCGCGATTTGAATTTACACGAAGCGAGTGCGTCGGCGAAACGAGGTAATCGCGATCACGCGATTACGAAATTTCGTCATATTTTTGCAAACTGACTTCGCGCGAAAGACGCATAGCAGACTCGACGGTAGATTTGTGAACGTGGTTTCGATAAGATACGGTGGAACGTGACACAAAGGTGTTATCCACGTATATCGTACACAAAATATGAAAGATTCCACAATTAGCAAAACATACGAACTTCTTTCCCCTGCACTTGAAAGAAATCCACAAAAACGGGCATGTCGTAGATTAATTTTCACTCCGCAGCACAGTTTGTTTCGCTTCGTGCGAGACTCGAGGTAAAAACAAAGCATAAACTGTGACCGCATTCTCAGACCACGGGAAATTTGTACCAGCAAATCTCTCTTTTTCGAATTTTACACGTTTTCACGTTGCGTGGAATGATCTACGCGATGATCTACATCTACGCGGGTATATCGACGGGGAGGGAGGCGCGTTGGAACGACGAGGAATGAACGCGAGGATGAAAAACCGCGTTTCGCACGCGGAATTTGCCGATAAAGTTTTTCGCAGCGAGATGATCGCTGTGCGAAGTCGCTATACCTTCAATGTCAGCAGAGCACCTGGATAAATCCCGAGCGTCGCGAGACTCTGATCGTGTTCCGTTAATTCGTGCTCACCGAGCATCAAGTGTTGGTCGTAAGGTCCAGCTCTACAGATCTGCATCATCTGAAAGTCGAAAAAGTGCTCACATTTTCGACTGCAAAAAATAACATTGATCCGAGAATCGATGAACTCCGATCGAGATGTTACTCTGCCGCTGAGTTTGCGAGGAAGAAAAAGGCAATGGTTAATTATAGAATTTATTCGAGCGTGGAATCCTCCGTTCCACGAAAAAATGCTGAAAGAACTTATGTATATATATATCGGCATGTAAAACTAGTCCATCGACGTTCTTCGCTTCCTTCTTTCAAATTGCCTAGACACGCGCGCGGATCCATTCAGTATGGATCCGATGTCGATGCTCCTGCCGTTTCTTACCTCAGCGTCGAAAATTCGTTTCCCTACAACGGCGAAATGGGAGAATTTATTTACCGCGTTTATCATCACCATCATCATCATCATCATCATCGCTATCCTTATCGTTATTTTAATTGCTACCGCGTTTACTTCACCTCATTTTACCCTTTATTTAAAAAGGGACAGCGAATTTTCGGCGAAAATGTGACGAAAAAAATCTCGTTCAACCATGAAAAAAACCCTACATTTTCCCACTTGTTACTGAAAGCGCGATGGAATGAGACCATTAAATGTAAGTTCGGTGCTACGCGAAATGAAAGAGGACGGTTTTGCAAATTTACTCGGCCTTGGGCTGAATTTTACTGGGGAGTTTCGGAAGCGAGGGGAAAAATAGTGGTAGCGGGGCCAATTATTTGTGAACTGACGCGAAGCTTTCATGATTGTAGTTGGGCAAGAGCGCGTTGAAAGCAGACGCGTTCGCGACAGTTTCGGGAGATGGATATTTTTTGGTCGAGGAAAATGATTTTCTATTTCGCCTTTTTTTCGTGAGATCGACGAAGGAGAGCGGAAGTCGTGGTCCGCGAAAGAATGTCGAGGGATTCACGGAGGACGCACACAAAGCGCGTTTGAGAGTTTAACGAGCAGCCGTTAAAAAACAATTTTGAATTCTAGTTGCCGTTGGACACGCATATAACCCAAGCCTTTCGAGTAATTACTTAATTCGTCGATAGGTATGTATGCTCATGCCCTTCTTCCACGGAGGAGTGTAACGATATTTAAGTGTGACTCGAGGCCTCGTCGGTGTAAGCTTATTCAGTTTCGTTTTACGATCGAAACTCGACCGAAGAACGTTCAGTACTCAGTGACGAGATGTTGGTACACACACGGTACACGAGACTTTTCAATCTTCAATTATCTCCCTCGAATTACCTTCTCTTCGCCAGAACAAAACACTCCCAGAACTTCCTACGTTATTATTTCTTTTTTATTCCTCCGTCCCTTCCGAGGAACACTTTTTTATTTTCCACCACAAACCGCTCGCTGCATCGGTCTCGCAGTCTCGCGCTACACTGTGTTGCCTCCCGTCGCGATGTCGCGATATTTCGACCATCGCGAAAAGTCCCGAAGACTTGCCGGGAAAAAATAACGCGGGACAAAAAGAGGAAACCGAGGTGGTAACGGGAGTTTTCAAGCTAGGGGAAATATTTGGGGAAAAAATGAATAAAATAATAAAATTAAAAATAAAATTGTACAACGATGCGGGAAAATATCGAGAAGGGTAGAAAAATGGCCGGAAAATTCTATTTCCGGTACGAAGCGTACATCGAGATTAGTGGGAGAATAGGGCCAACAATATTGTCTCGAAAAATGGCACCGAGTGATGTGTAAAAAAAAGCCCAAAAAAACAAGAAGGAAAACAAAAAGATCCATAAATGTGAGAGAGGGGAAAAAATGGCTGCGAAGATTGAAAGAGAGGTAAAATGAAGAGAGAAGAGCCATGAAAAGGGAAAGAAGGAGGCCGAAGGTTGCGAGGAGCGTTGGATGTGGAGCAAAGAAGCGGAGCCCGGAGTGGTGAAGCTGACTCCAAGGCCTGTTATTAGCGCGAGGTTTATGCTTCTTTCATTTTTTGCCGTAGGCACCGCGAGATGGTCCCGACCTCGCAATATAAATAATACCCTTAATAGTTTAAGCACACTTGGAGGAACGAGAGTATGCTAACCAGGGCAAAGGAACTCTACGCCGTGTAACAAGACATAGAATATAAATTACATCATTCAGCTACATAGGTGGATGTTCTTTCTCGGACAGGCAGCAGTTTTCTGACCATTTCGGTATCAGGAGTCTTGAAACGTGGAAAAAAGCAGCGAAAAACGAACGGTAAGACGCTTTTTTCCGGCATTTGCTTTTTTTTCTCCCGTGACAGATGCGAGCAGTCGATACGTTTTGGGGTTTTCGACGCGAGATGCGAGCGTTTGCGAGGGGATGAAAATCTCAGGAAAGTATCTCCAGGGCTTTGGAGAATACTTCTGGACATGTTGGACATGTCGGAACTCACCATTATCTTCAGCTCCTTCAGGGTGATTTCAGAGGAAACTTTTAGCTCGTGAGACCCTTTGATTTTCCTTCTCGTTCTCGACGGCCTAGCAGTTTGTATCTTCTGTCGCTTGGCCGAAATCTGTGGAAAAACAAACGAGCAGCGTTGATAAAAGGTGTTTGGGATTTCTGGGTTGGCCGCATCGCGAAGCGGAAGTCTCTCCTGTCGTTGGAGAGAGCGCGCGAAGCAGGTGTGTCTCCAAACGGGGGAGAGGCCAAATTCAACCACCACTCAGAGATGTAATAACAATTATTATTCGGAAAGAAATGGAACCAATTTCCTTATCAAACGCCATCAATCTGATGATAGTCTCGACGTCGGTATCGCTACTGTCCGAAAAGTAGTTTCTGGTACCCTTCGTTCGTCTCGAAAGTGGACAGGAGTCCTCGTGACTCGACGTTTTCATCTGGTCAAAGAACGCGTTGCGATGTCGTCGGGTATCTAGATAAATCAATTCGAACTCAACAGAAACGCATCTAGATGACCGACAATTTTCTTCCTCGCGTTCGAAAATACTCGCAACAAAAATATACCCGCGACTCGCTCCTCCTTATCGTAATTACTCCTTATCATAATTCATCTTTGTCACGTTGATAAATTTATAATTGACCGTCGGATACGTTTTTTTTTTTGCAAACAGATATAGATGCCCATTTTTCGTTCGTTCCTTTTCCGCTAATGGACGGGTCAAACTTCGCGATGCGAACCTAGAACTATGAGAACGTACCTCGCTATCGTCTTCGGTCTTGCCATCTTCGCTGTCGTCCACAAATTTGACATAGATCGTTGCTCTGTCGTATTTCAAGCTTTCCAATCGTTCTTGCTCGACTCGCGCCAACATGCAAACTGCGCAGGGTCCTGTAACAATGAAGAAACAACGATAATGCTGCGGTGGCGAGCACGAAGTGTTCATTGGGGATCCGAAGGAGTTCAACGAATCGTAAAATATAGCCGCGCAACAGGTATTTTTCGCCGAGTTTTAAACCCTCGTTGCACGGATCAACACCCTTCGATCCGAACGCTGTTCGTAAACGCTCGCGGGAACGTTTTCCCGGACTCGCAACGAGATGGTCGATGGACCAAGAAACGGTCTTGGAGAACATGATTTGTGGTTCACCTTCCATTATTATTACGTACAATAGAAAGTTTAAACCATTAGGCCAGAAACCTCGCTGCAACTGCTTCCCTCCCAAATTTCAAGTCAACGCTGGGAAACAGGGAAATAATTCCGCGTGAATCTTAATCGAAACAACGATCACTCGTATCGAGGATACGTATCGCCGAAAAAAATCACTCCGAAAAATGTACGGAAACGGAAAATAATTTGATACCCGAGATATGCGGAGAGACAGGGGAGAACGATTAAACAGAGGGCGGAAACGCGGAAGATAAAACGAGAGGGGAATGCACGTTGGAAGAAGAAAAAAAAAGAGGGAAAAATGAGAGAGACCAAGATGGAAGATGATGCTGGAAGAAACGGCGGTGCGGATTACGGCATTCGCGCGAGAGAGGGATGAGTATCATTATTTATAGAATTCCGTGACTTCACGTTCGGGTAGAGTGGACAGTACTTCGAAGATTAAATCTGGATTGTACGCTAATAGCCGAGGCTGCGTCGAGGCGAATTTCGACCCCACGTATAACCCTTGGTATCAGAGGACTCGGGTGTTCGGCACCCGAACACTCTCGCTCGCGCTCACTCTTATCCATGTATAATAGATTGCTTATGGTGGTGATTAATACTGTAATTAATAATATAGGGCGATCAGGGTGTAAGAAGCGAGCATTGTTACCGGCTGGACATCGCAAAAACCCCTTCAACTTCGGCTACGGTGGCGAGGCTCTCGAGTGTTACGTCATGTTCAGACAGTTTTCCGCCTAGGGGTTCCGCCGGCGTTGGGACGGTGGTAGGAAACGGGATGAAATGGGGCGAGAGGAGCCGAGGAATCGCGGCTTCTACGGGCTAGGTCCGAACAAATTTGAATGTCCGTCTCGACCAGCACGACCACCAGGAGCGTTCTCGCCGACGACGCCGCGATCGCCATTGCTAATTACTATGCCAAAGAGATATCGGATAGGACCCGAAGATACGGCATACCGTTGAGAAATACGACGAATCTAAGCTAATAAGGGGGTCGCGCCTCGATTTAACCCATTCGTAACCCCGGCGCTGTCCGATCTCCCCGTCTCCCTCTTCCACGTCGGACGTCCCTGCTGCCGGATGAATACAAACGCGGGGATAAAATAACAATCGATTCCTTAATCCCGGGGCGATAAAGCTCCGCGAGATCGTTCTATTCTCAAGAATCGCGACGACGCTCGTGGCGAAAAAATCGGTTGAATTTTTGGGCAACGGAGAGGCGTGAAAATAGCAAGCTGTACTCGAAAGTATGTTGTGCCAAGGAATGTAATTTTGAGCGTATAGCGAGACACTCGAATATAAACAAACATCTTGGCTACCGACGTCTATTTGTCCGTCCTTCGCTCGTCGTGTTCCAACAGAAGTGGGACTATCGAGTGGAAACTAGAGGCGAGAGAGAATTCCGTAGTGAAATGTAAACAGCTCGTGTTTATTGGCAAAAGGAAGCAAAAGCTTACACGTGCCTCTCTATGCTCCGTTATACGCGTCACACGCGCGCGCGGGTATGTGATTATAGTCGCGGGGCGATGCCGAAGAGATACAATAGAGCTGTAGCCGGAGCCGAGGTAGAACGTTGTATTTCCCTAAAGTACCATCGAAAGGCAGTGAAACCATAAAAGGGAAGGCAAAAACTTTCGGCCCACCCCGAAACTTTATCCAAGTCGAATAGAAGCGTTTGAAGATATTTGATTCGCTGAATCGCGACAATTTCGACGAATAATCTCGGCTTACTTTTAACCGATTCGAAAAGAGCCTCTATGGGATGTTGGAAACGAGCCGTGGAAACTTTCACATTCGCTCCGCGTCGTTCGGGAATACATGAAACTCCTTCTTTACTGCTTGATTGCATCTTGATTCACTGTAACTATCCAACGAATCTCTTTGCCACCTACCAAACTCGCGAAATAAACCAAATTACTCTCCACTTCTAATCCAAAGACGATGATCGCGTTACGATCAGCGATCCAATTGCGTATAACCTATGGAGCAGTCTTCCTCAATCCGGCCCCCTATTTTTCCCGATGCCTCTGAAAATTCCGACCAAAATTCACTTCTCTGCGTGTTAGATGAACTTTATGTGATTTCTTTTCTGGATTTATGGGAGCTTCGACGCCTGAGCAATTTTCTAAACTTGCGTCGCACAACAACATTCGCTGTACAAGAGCCGAAGGTTTTTTTGTGCATCTTTACTAATTTTTTTCAAAAACTGGTATAACAATTTTTTATATCGCGTGAGAAATTTCAGGCTAATCAGGGATGAGAGATTAGGGAGAAGAGAAAGGGCAGCTGGCAGGGTGACCGTATAGAAGGGTTTACGCGAAATCGAGGGGTAAAAATGCCGAGCAGATCGTCTGGAGAGTTTGGCGCGATTTTTTGGAGATAAAATTTGGAAAACGAAGCGATATCTTCGGCGGCGGAATCGAGGGACGGTTGAGATACTCCAGGCGCACAAATCAAAGGAGGTGGAAGAGTGGGCGTTGACTCGTTTCTGTATCGCAAAACATTTCGGCCAAGGATTAATATTCGGATGGCGTTTAGATTTAGAACCGAAATTTGCAGATTAGTTTCCTCGAGGATGCGGTTAGGTGAAATTTAGTTTCTGGCCGAAAGCGGAAAGTGGGGTGGCGCCAGAACGGTCAGTCTGGCAAATTTGTTAGCACCCCGCGTGTGGCGGACACTCTTGATATATATCTGCATCCCGAAGGCTGCGCCGCATCATCGTTTCGCTGGCCGCGAAGAAACGCGAAGATTTCCGAAACATTGCTAGAAATTCGACGTACATCGGGTCAAAAATATTTCTTCCGTTCGTAGGAAACCGGATTTCCGTGGCTTCGATTCTCGAGGTTTGGGAAAATCTACGGAGGCTATTTTATCCAATATCCAAAGTTATCTCGACGAGTGCGAAGAACAGCCTCGGGGAAGCGAGCTGAGAGGAAACAGGAAAGTTGGAGAGGAGAGCAGAAAAAAATGTGCAACGCTTTTGAGAAAGGATTGGGAATGAAAAACGAAAGGAGATTGGAGGAAAACAAATGTGGTGGAGCGAGCACCGGTTAAATCCTTCACGGTCGAAATGCAAAGTTCAGTTTCGAGAACGAAACGAGTAGGAAGCGCGGACGGAGAGGCGAGGACCACCCTCTAAGCTCCGAGACTCGTTAGCAGGTCCGTATCAGTCACCAAACGCATCCCCTAATTTTTTGTTGTCACTCGAGTTTATCCTGGCTTTGGTCAGGTTCGGTTGGTTAGATTAGCTTAGGTTAGGTTACCCTTAAAATAAGCCAAATTGTCTGTTTGCCTTCGGACAACTTTGTTTCGTCGCTCCGCGTACTACCTACGTAGTAGCCGTTGACATTGTTATCCGTAAACGTGCCTGATTTTCACCCCGAACGTCGATAAACCAATTTCTGTTGATGGAAGGCAAAAAAAAAAATCAAAAATTATATTTTTTTTAATCCAACGACCGAGAATGAGAAGTGGATAGAAGAGGTCGAATTAACGTGAAACCGGAAAATTGTTTTTCCTCGTGATCGTGTAAGGAAAGATCGAAGATGTAATTTGGTTCGCGTCGACGTAAATTGAAAAGAGGAACGAAAACGTATTTTTTTGTTCTTTTTACCAACGGAATGACGGGGGAAAAGAGGAAGTAGGTTGTGTTTCGTGGAAATGCTGCACGGCAGACGACTCTTTCGGCAACAACTTCATCGTCCCGAGGTCGTAACGCGAAGGTAGATGCTCGAGTAGCCGCCGAAGGCAGCGAAAGTCCGAGGTAAGCCGTTGGTGTTGGTACAAGTACATACGCAGATAAAAGCAGGTTTGTATAAACAAAGCAAAGGAGAAGAAAGAGATCGCCGAAGATTTAGCAATTCAAATGTGAGCACGATAGGCCAACGCCGCATTGACAAATAATGCAAAAAGCCAGACAACTTAAAGACAGACAAGACAATGGGACCTCTTAGCGATATCCGCGAGTTATTTCCCTCCGCTAAATATTTCGAAGCGAGAAAAAATCGAGGGTAGTAACGCAGGCTGGAGAAATTAGCACCCCTGAATTGCGAAATTGCGTGGAAAGTTAGGAACGTTGATGCCTGGACAACAGCGATGTGCGAAGTGCTCGAATCGAATATTCGAATAGTTCGAACCACTAGAACGATTTCGACTGTCAGAATAGTTCACATTATTCACCGTGAATCACAAATAAATGCAAAGATAATGGATGACAATTTAATAAATGATTAAAAACAAAGGTTGCCAAAAAAAAAAAGAAACAGTTTCCTACTTTAAATAAATTAATATTGAAAAGATGAAATTGCGTTAATTCGAATACTCGCACCCCCATAGGCGATGAAAAATGTGCGTAAAAATCTTCAAGTATCGCGGAAATTTTCGCGAATTCCGACGAATCGGCGAGATTTGGAATTGGAGGAAATGGAAAATTACAAGGGCGACGTTTTCGAATTAATTTGCCTGCGGAAGAATTCAGAACGTTGTAAAAGATTCGAACGTTTTGATGTCGCCGTCGTAAAATGTCTTCCAGGAAACGCGATGATTGCTCGAGGAATCCGGCTGTGCAGTACTTTTTTTTACCTCGTTTATAACCGTTCGGTAGAAAGAGATTGCGAGGCGGAGAGACGGATACCCGGAAAAGATTTAACGGCTTCGTAAGTAAAATAATAAAACCGCGATTTTTAGACAGCGAGTAAAGGGGTTGATAGCGGATCGAGGTGAGTCAAAGTCTCGTAAAGTGGTGATTTTTTACAGGAAAAAGACAATGCTTGTTTCAGAAATGTAGGAAAAAAGCCTGCCGTTCAATCGAGAAGATTCTCGGAAGGAGTCGATTCAACGAATGCAATCGAGATTTGACAAACGAATGCGGATTCGTCCAACAAAATGATATTCGTCGTGAAAATTCGACGCACTCGAAATAAATAAATATTTTTTGCACCAACGTGCTGCTTTTCTCTGGTCTCTTGTTCCCTTGAAAATCGCGCTTATTCAAAGAGGTGGTATTTGGCGACGAGCATCGTTCGAATTATTTTTAAGTACGAGATTCGATGTTCGCTTCTTTTTATCGTCTCTGCGACAGTCATTCCCGGTTAATCTCATGTCGATTAATTATGTGCCTACCAATGAGCAATTTCTGTCAAGCAATACCAAATGTCACCGAGGTCGCGAATTTTCGTTTCTCAGGCACCAAATATAATACCTTTATCAAGCTAGAAACACCACATGATCGAATCGAATTCTGCGATATCTGGGAATCAAGTGCTAATTAGATGCTAATTAAATGCTCCATTGGCGAATTAAGTGCTCTTCATGTTTAGAAAAATACCCGTGGTGTTGCAAAAACATGAATTTTGCATGATTTTGCGATGGGTCTTCCTCGTGTTTTCCGGATTTCTTGACATCCAGCGGACATAGATATAAGATCAGGTACTGTTTGAGATCCGCAAGGGTCGACTTGGATCCATTGGGCATGGTCCCGATGCTGTCCGACGACCAGAACACATCGTGAATCGCAAAAACATCAATTTTGCATGATTTGGCGATGGGTCTTCCTCGTGTTTTCCTCGGATTTCTCGACATCCAGCGGACATAGATATAAGATCAGGTACTGTTTGGACCCGCAAGGGTCGACTTGGATACATTGGGCATGGTCCCGATGCTGTCCGGCGACCAGAACACATCGTGAATCGCAAAAACATCAATTTTGCATGATTTTGCGATGGGTCTTCCTCGTGTTTTCCCAGATTTCTCGACATCCAGCGGACATAGATATAAGATCAGGTACTGTTTGGGATCCGCAAGGGTCGACTTGGATCCATTGGGCATGGTCCCGATGCGGTCCGACGACCTGAACACATCGTGAATCGCAAAAACATCAATTTTGCATGATTTTGGGATGGGTCTTCCTCGTGTTTTCCTCGGATTTCTCGACATCCAGCGGACATAGATATAAGATCAGGTACTGTTTGGACCCGCAAGGGTCGACTTGGATACATTGGGCATGGTCCCGATGCTGTCCGGCGACCAGAACACATCGTGAATCGCAAAAACATCAATTTTGCATGATTTTGCGATGGGTCTTCCTCGTGTTTTCCCAGATTTCTCGACATCCAGCGGACATAGATATAAGATCAGGTACTGTTTGGGATCCGCAAGGGTCGACTTGGATCCATTGGGCATGGTCCCGATGCGGTCCGACGACCTGAACACATCGTGAATCGCAAAAACATCAATTTTGCATGATTTTGGGATGGGTCTTCCTCGTGTTTTCCTCGGATTTCTCGACATCCAGCGGACATAGATATAAGATCAGGTACTGTTTGGGATCCGCAAGGGTCGACTTGGATCCATTGGGCATGGTCCCGATGCTGTCCGACGACCAGAACACATCGTGAATCGCAAAAACATCAATTTTGCATGATTTTGCGATGGGTCTTCCTCGTGTTTTCCGGATTACTCGACATCCAGCGGACATAGATATAAGATCAGGTATTGACGATTCGCGAAGCGAATTATAATACAATGGAAATTGCTAATTTTGTTCAATCACTTCCGTCTGGCTCCGAATGATTCGCGCATATTCGACGTCGTCACGCTTGTTTGTATGGAAATCCGGGGAATCGAGGCAAATTGTTCGAAATAGTTTCCCCAAATGGTATTTTTGGATCGGGAATATGGGAAATGACGACCTTGCTATGTAGTCGTTTCGATTGCCCTCCGAGATCCGATGCGGCTAATTCGATCGGAGGAATCGTGAAGAAACGCTGAGAAAAATCGTATTCGTCGCCAGCAGACAAACAACTGTGACCTTTGCATGCGACGCGAATTAACAACGACACAAGAGGGAGAATAATTTGGGCGCGAATCGATTCGATATTGGATGAAATTCGTGCATCGTCTGTTTTATGCATGCGACAGGTCGCACGTAAATTCGCGTTGCACCGAAAATTCACGATTTGGTTATAATTCACCAACGAAATGATCATTGCGTCGCCTCGAAGCGTAGCGTGCAGTTGGATTGCCAGGAGTTTGGAATCTGCGTGCCGAGTATCGACGAGGCCGAGCAGCACGCGAGCTCGAGTATCTTCACAAGAGAAAGAAGTTGTCGAAATAGTTGTAGGATCCAGCGATTTCTCGAACAAAGATGACCGGACACGAAACATTAACTGAAATTCAGAAATTTTACGCTGGGAAAAACCTGCTCATCACGGGTAAATAACGTTGTCGCACGAATAATTTCCCTCGAGCTGGCGTGAAAGCGAATAGTAACTCGTGCAGTGACGGGCAAACGCTTACTTCCTGAATACTAGCTACTAAAACGCTGAAGTATTTGTCACTCGGTGCGTAACCAAATATGAAGTACTAAATACGTTGGTACTTAGTATCCGGTGCGTATTTGAAGTAACGAGTTATCCAAGGCTGCCCATCACCACGGAGAAAAAAATGTCTAAATCCTAGAAGAAAAAAAACACTTATGTTAAGATACTCGCGGTTCTTGTCTCAGTTGTGCGAAAAATCAGAAAGTTTCCACTCGATTCCAGAAAAAAGTTCAGAATTAAGATGGAAACTTTATTTTGAGCACGACTCAGGCGAGAACGGTGAGTTTCTTGAAACAAGTGTTTTTTTCGTGAAAGAAGAAATTTTGTTCTGTTTCTGAACTTTTGTACGATTCAAGGTGCGACGGGTTTCGTGGGGAATATTCTTCTGGAAAAACTGCTGAGAAGTTGCCGAGAGATCGGACTTATTTACCTACTGATTCGTCCTAAGAAGGGAAAAAGTTGCGAGGAACGCATCGACGAGCTACTCGACGGAGTGGTACGGCTTGGCGCGAAGACCGCGGATGACGATGGTTTATTTATCGGTAACGGATTAACGAAACGAACTTTTGCCGCAGGTTTTCGATTTGTTGAGAAAGGAGGTTCCGGAGTTTAGGAAAAAAATCGTTGGCGTGATCGGTGACATTTCTTTGGCGAGACTCGGTTTGTCGACGGTGGACAGAGATCGCATCGCGAACGAGGCGAGTGCACGAGAATCTCGCGACAATTTGTGTTATCGCACTCGGCGGAACACGTTGGAATACGCCGTTCCCTACTGTTCCAGGTGTCCATCATCTTCCACGTGGCAGCCACGGTTCGTTTCCACGAGACGCTGAAGACGGCTGTGACCCTCAACGTCGATGGTACGAAGAACGTGATCGATCTCAGCAGAGAATGCAAAAATTTACAGGTACGGTAGCTGCAAATCGTACGGATGCTCGCATACGTCCACGGTAGTTGTCAAGGTCGTTCGTTTTCAGGCTGTAATTCACGTCTCAACGGCGTACAGCAACTGCTCTCAATCAGAAATCGGAGAAGAACTGTACCCACCACCGTTGAACTACGAGGAGGTTCACGCGATTCTTGGCGTCGCTGAAAAGGAACAAACTACGGAAGAACAAACGGAGGCTGAAACGCAAATGTGCGTAATTCAGCTATTGATCTGATGCTTCGAACATAGATTTGTTTTTTTCACCTAGGCGATAATTACAGGCTCATAAGAGGCTGGCCAAATACGTACTCGTTCTCGAAAGCTATCGCTGAGAACGTTATTGCCGAGTATGCGAAGGATCTACCTTACGGAGTTTTCAGACCGTCAATCGGTAAGTTGAAGGGGGAAAAGCACATTTTTGGGACTTTTTTTCCAAGTACCTTATTTACTAATTTGCTTGCAACTGTCGTATATTACTGAGCAACGTTTGAAGAATATTCTGTACAATTTCCATTGACAATTTTTAAAAACCAAGCCAGTGGTAGTGGCGAAAGCTGAAGTAGCTCAAAAAATGTATGACTGCTTCGCGTTAAATTAAAAAACCGAGAAGATTTCTTTGATGTATAACTTTGCCTTGGTTTTGAACGGAAGAATGGAGGAAATATTCATTTTTTAATTTTTGGCAAACGTGCACTCAAATTGGATGGTTCGTGACACTGGGTTATGCTGTAATGTTTCGACAGTTATAGGATGTTGGGAGGAACCAATCCCTGGATGGGCGACGACCCTGATAGGGCTGAACGGCATCATCGCTGGTATTGGATTGGGCATCATACACACGGCTTTGGTAGATATGGATGCCGTTTGCGATATGGTCCCCGTGGATCTCACGTGCAATTGCCTGATCGCGAGCGCCTGGGACGTCGCGACGAACCCAGATCGGTAAAATTTTCAGTAAATTTCGCACTCGGAGCGGATAATTTTTTAGAGCGCTGTGACAAAAAGCTGAAAAACACCCGACATTCGACAATTTCAGACGAGGAGCTGATATTCCAGTGTA
This sequence comes from Arge pagana, assembly GCA_963969455.1. Lineage (NCBI taxonomy): Eukaryota > Metazoa > Arthropoda > Insecta > Hymenoptera > Argidae > Arge > Arge pagana. The sequence goes on along the minus strand of OZ018315.1, from coordinate 12,548,644 downwards.
CAATTACGTTTCGGGGAAGGAAAATCCACTCTCGTGGAGCGGGTTCATGTCGAACTGTCATTTCCATGGTTATAGGGCAGCATCGAATTATGCGGTGTGGTACAACAGCTTGATCGCTACTCGATCCGTTTGGTTATTCACCGTATTGGATTTTCTGTTCCACGCGATGCCCACGTTGATCGTGGATTACGTTAGAAGGCTGCTGGGAAAAGAGCCCGTGTGAGTACCCAGACGAGTGGCGGTGGACGTGGCCAGACTCGATGATTTCGAAAATAATGTACGATATCGTTAGCTCAGGTTGTACAAGTTCTACTGCAAAACTCAAAAAATGCGAACGTCTATCCTATTTTTCGCGTCGCGAGAATGGAAATTCGAGAACGACAACGTTCAACGTTTGTGGAACCGGTTGGAATCGGCGGATAAACAGATATTCCCGTTCAGCATACGGATTGTCGTTTGGAGAGATTACATGCTGAAGATTCTCAACGGTATACGGCGATACGTGGTGAAAGAACCGGAAAGTACCAGGGCAAAAGCACGTCGCAAGAGATTCGTGTGAGTAACGAATTACTTCTCCTACAGCAACGTACCTTTTTTGGGGATTTTTTTACAAAGCCCGATCGATCCACATTTTTCAAGAAACCGTTTTAGAATTCTACGATTCACGTCACATTTCAGTTTGTTCGTGGTCCACAACCTGGTGCGCGCAATTTTCTACGGAACAATCATGTGGATCGCCTGGAAAGTATTTGCAGGATGCATACTTTCGACCTTGAACGCGTAGGATGCAGGGAAAATTGACTTGGCCCATCGCGTCACGATTTTGTAATGCAGAGACCTTGAAATACAAACTCAAACCGACGAAGTCAGTCCTAATTTCAGATTCCAAATCGTTATCAGCTAGGTTTCGTTTCATTTCTCAACTGGGAAGTGTCAGGTAGATTCGATTAGTCTACCGAATTTCCGGATTTCGCATAATTAATGACGCAAACGGTACGATCTAATGAAAAGTGGAATAAAAAAACTATGGTAACTACGCTAGTTCCAAAATGTGTTAGAATTGTTTCAGGCTAACGCTATTGAAACGCCGAATGTACAGGGATTACATAGCTGCACGCTCAAAGCTATTAATTTCGCAAACGAATACTCGTTCCCAACTTTGCCGAAGTCCAGGTTAAATTTGTCCGATTCTTGCTGGCATCTCTTCGTTGACTTCGTCCCCACGTGTTCGCTGGCGAATTTGACAAATCTAATATTCACGGGTATCTTGGCCGTTTCATCGGCCGGCAGTAATGGATGCCGACGTGAGAAACGGCAACGATACGCGTGGCCAGGGAAAGTCTGAAGTACCTTTTATCCGGGTTCTATCTTATTTTCGGCGAACCCTCGACCGCGAGTCCTTGTTTAACGCGCGTGAGCCTGCTAACTGCGAGGACCGCGTCGCGACGATGAGAAACGTATAGCCACCCCAACTTACGGCCGAGGATCGGTCATTCGAACGGACCATTTAATCCTGGCGAAAAGCTGCGAGAGGGAACCCCCGTTGTCCAAGGTTTGGTCGTCGTTTATAGGAAAAGCCCGCGACAACTTCGTATATCTCCGTTTCCCTCATCTCGTTCCCCTCCGTTCGAGACGAGGGTGTCCACCCGCCCCGCAGGAGTAGGACACTAATTTGACCCGGTGAAATTGTCCTGCAACATCCGCATCCATCATATCCAAAGTACCGCTTGTTCTTTGTTTTTGAATACTCCTCGATGAAGAGAGAAAGAGAAATAATCTCGTTCTACCAAACGCGAGACGACGAGGATGGAAAACGATGCAGGTGGATGCGACAGCGAGGGGCACGACGTTCGACGCACCGTTTACGCAAAGTTTTAGTTGAACGCCGCGATTCTCTAAGAGGACTAAGCGGATTACCCAACGGGCTCGACTTTGTTGTGGCATTTCAAGACGTTCGTTAGCGAAACGACAGTGATACTCTAAAACAGAGCCTTCTTCCCGCCAACGTATTTCCCTTTCGCCTTCAATAAACTGTTGAGCCTCCGGACGACAACCGCTTCTTAAGCGGGGTCGTAGATAAATCTGGTTGCCAGCAATCTATTTACAAAAGCAAAACGTGTAACGAACGATCGCGATAGCAAATCGTTTGAATTCATTAACGTGAGAAGTCGCCACGAAAACGAATCATACGGAGACATCTCAATCTCTTCCTCTTCTTCAATGTCATTTACAAACGAAATCTGTAGTGTGCGAGTAAAAGAAAGAGGGATGAAACTTTACGGTTTATTACTATTATCATTGGTATTATTTTTCATATACGATCGAGCCGACGTGGGGATTTCGCTGGAAAATATTTCATTTCGAGATGACGAGAAAAAGGAAGAAAAATCTGATCGCGGTATATAGATCGTATTGCGTCTAGATATGACGGACGGATCGAAGAGACATTAATCTTTCATTCATGGGGTGACTCTTACGTTATGAATGAAACTTGTTCACCTTTTAATATATCGCGCGTCATTTTTCCTAACGTGAATTCAATTTTGATCGAAGACATATGAATACGAGTGGTGAAAAAGTTGAGGGAAACTTCTTCGACGCAAGAAAAAAAAAGAACGGATGATCCGAAATTTTCCGAGACCTTTCTCCGGCGATTTTTCGAGATCGCGTCAAAAACTCGCTCGCTAGCCGTTTATGCCAAAATTGCGCTGAAAACTGTAGAGATATGTGTGCCAAAATTCATCGAAATTTATTCCCAGCAAAACGAAGGTATTGTGGTTTATTCGTTTCTCTTCTATAAATTTCGGAAAACGGCACATTTTTTTTTTGGGCAGCGAGGTAATAACGGATCGAAGTGATGGGACACTTTTTGAGATTTCTATGCTGGTAAATAGAGACGGATGGAGAGAGAAAAATGTCGGGAAAACGATCGTTTCCGAGGAATGTCTAATTACTCGAATCACTGCATTGTTTTAATCGGGAAGTTAAGGTAACGGTACAGCATCTAGGTACTCAACGCTACGAACAATTCTGTACCTACTTCCGCGTTCTTCCTGCTCCCGTTCGTTTCTCCGCTTTTCATCTCCTCCTCTCGCCTCGGTCGTTCGCATCTCCGAGAGCTCGGATCCACCCCGGTGAAATTCTTTCTCGCCGAAGGTTTTTTTCCATCGGTTAATTTTCGAGATACTTCTTAATTACAAACGAGACACTTTAGGGGACTTAAATTGTCAGCGTGTCTGACGAGGACTTTATGGAAATCACGCTTAATGTCTTCTGGCATTATCTCGACGTTGCGTCATTTTGGGCGCGTGGTTGGTTGCCAGGCCCGTGGATGTGGATGTGAATTGACCGTGACGCACGCACGATATGCACTTTCACAGAAACACATGGAAACGCGGCGTTGTGTGCCGCTCGGTGGGTCTCCATTTACATAACGACAGTTGAAGTAGCTCGAAATTAATTGTCGATAAGATCCGACGAGATCCGAATGGAAAAGTCATTAATTACGCGGCAGCAGTGAAAACTCCGGGACAAATTGATATGTTAATTGATACCTAAAGGTTTTCCAATTTTCATTCATGTCTCGCCCGACCAATTTATTCGGCTCTGCGCGCTAAAAACGTGACGATTGGCTCGGGGTTTCGAGCAAAAGTATACAAAAATGAGCCTCAGAGCCTAGAAACTGACGATAAATTGACACCCGATGAGGAATAGTCGAGCGGTGATTGCAGAAGCAACGTGGCAAAAGCCACGCCTAAATCCGGCGGCGCGCTAACTCACGCTGTACAAAATTCCCAAGAATTAACAGCTCTAATTAAAATAGAATTTCATCAAAAGCTGGTCTATACCCGACCGTTGAAAACTTTTCGAATGATTTTCCAACGATTTCGAAAGCTAAGATATTTAATTTATGAAATATAGACGCGAACGCAATATGCGAAATTTGGTTGTTTTTTGGAAATTGGGCAATAACTCCCAAAATATTGATCGTACGTGATTGGAGCATCCAACCTGTTTTGTAGTCTAAATAACTAGCTTCATTTTTTTCCTACAACTTTTTCTCGTACGATCGATCATTTTCGAGATACGCGAAGAAACGTGTCTTGAGTCTGTGGAATGCTTTGGCCATTTTTATGAAAAACTTCACTTACCGGGCGACGAGAAGATGTTGTCCGATTTCCTTCGCAGCGTAATCACGTGATCAACTTCGTAATGTCGCGTCAATTTCTCCCATTCGTCTGCGGTGACGACGCTGAATCTGCGAACCATTCGGACAGATTAGTTAGAATTCATTCTCTAACGCGCCGAATCGAACATCCATCAGCCTCGAAATTCGCATCGACACTTTTTGCACTCCGCTCGATCAGAAGATTAATTACAAATTCCTGGGTCGTCGGAGAATCGAGGAAAGTTGGGCCGAGCCTCCAGAAATACGGATTTCCAAACTTGATTCATCATTTTTTTCCTCCCTCTTACAATTTCCCTACTTTCATTTACACACCATTTCGAACAATAGAATTATGCCCATTTCGCGCGATCTTTGGTACTCGTAACCTTCGTTTTCCTCGATCTTTGAAATATACTTGTTCGTGTTTTCGCGCGTGATGAGATTTTTTTTTTCGCTATTTAGTTCGCCGCTAAAAACGATTTCGAAGTGTTTTACCATGTTTTTCATCCTGATCTACTTCTATTCAACGGTCGATTACCTGGTTCTGTTCGTATAAGAAGTCAGGAGTCCGTACCGAAGTGATTCCGCTGAATCGCTTTTTTCCAAAGTGATCCTTCTTCATATTTGACGGATACTCGAATCGGTTCGTTTCGATAATTAGTTATGCGACATTAATTTCCATTCAACGCAACATGCTGTCACGGTCTCATTTGAATTTCCCGCCGGCGCAAAAACAAGAGGCTACCGTACCGCTGCATATTTGCCTAACGGTCGAATCATGAGTCGCAAAAAAGGTGGCTAATTTAAACATTATCGATTCCACCGAGTGCAACGAAGACAAACTCCGAAGACTCGAGGATCCAGAGTCACTCGTTACGTACCACGAATTACCGTCCCCCAAACCGAAAAAAGAGCGTCTCGTAGATTTTTTCCCAAATTTCTAATGCGTTAAGAAATTGTCGACGACGTTGTTTCATTTTTTGCGAACAGACTCGACCCAACTGTTCAATTTCAAAGAATTTCAATAATTCGTTTATACTCCATTTTTATCGATATATTTCTATATTTGGAACTCAAAATGTGATAAATTTCCGTTTCTTTTTCTTCGCTTAACGAGTTTATTAGAAAACAAGCTTAATTCTATCTCGAGATTCGATGGAAAATCACTGGAATTGCCGCAGTCGATATGAATTCGAGAAATTTTGAGAAAATCCGACAGAACTGAGACGTGGGAGTTTTGAAAAATGGGTTTTTTCTGTAGATCGTAGGCGGTAAAATCGCGTGGAAAAAGATGGCGATTCGCGGTTAGTAGAGCGGAGTACATTAGCAGGTCGTACGAAATGATGCGAAAGGAGCGAGTCACCCCTGTCTCAGATATAACCTCTTCGGGAGGGAGAAATGATTTTTTAACGTGGTAGAGTAGCGCGGAGCTTCGTAGCAGGCGCTATCTCAAGTCCGAGATAGTGGACAATGGCACGGTATAATGGTCAGGGGTTATCCCCGAGGGCGTGCGGGTGACACCAGTGCGTATCCATCAACGGGCATGCGAAGTAGAAGGAGCCGGAGCTCTTCGAGGGAGGGAAAACTTTCCGCTTTTACTTTATAATAGAGTGGCGTGTGTCTCTCTCAAGAAAATCGGTCACGCTGATATCGCATATCGCGTATCACCGATCGCAGGAAAATGATCAGATGCCCGAGCGCGCGACGTTAAGCTCGAGCGTAATCGCCTCGTAAGTGTACCGAGCATGTCCCTTCAAGAGTCATAGGTATCGTAGTACACTAGAGCTTTTTGGGTTACAGCACGCGGATTACTGGTCCGCAGCCAAGGTCAACCGTAACGGCGCCAACTGCCTGCAGCCCTTCGGTACTCGCGTGGGTCACAGCGTCGCTATGTGGCCACCATGTGTCGAGACACACGATGCAACATGTTACACGACCGCGTAAGCTCTTCGCGAAAATTTGTAAAATTGAAGAACGGGGTAGCCGGAGAATTTGAAATGCAACTTACTGATCATTCACGCCGTTCGGGTGATAAAGCAATCCTTTGTGAGGCTCGCACAGCAAAACCGAATTCTGTATTCCTGTGGGCGGTCTGCGCGCGTACAGATCGGCGTATCTGCAAGAAGAAGACAAAAAATGATTACCGATGGAATCGGTTTTTGGAGGGAGGGAAAAAGACTTCAGGTCATGGAAAAGTTTTTGGTAGGCAGATAAGCTGAGAATAACGTCTTGATGTTTCGGCGTGGAAAACTGAAAGCGTATTTATTTGTATCGTATTCGTTCGAGCGCGGATGGAAAATTGCGAAGGATCGTTAATACAACAAACGTATCAGCATCTTTTCGCCCTTGTGGCCGGCGAATAATCCTGTATTTCGTTCCGGACACGCTCATCGCGTATCTCCCCGTATCTCTGGGGGACAATTGGACGACGCGTCGATACAAATACGAACGAAGGGTTTGGTCGAACACAGCGTCGAAGCTACGAGGCGGCAGACGTAGATGGCAAAGTTGAACAAACATGTCGGATGCGGGGAAAAAAAGTACGGACGGAGAAAACGAGAGACGAAATAAAAGGTGGTAAAAAAAGAGAGCGAAATGATATAATTGAAAAAAGGAAAAGCTGGACACGGGGATCGGGGACGGAAGGGGGGATGGGTCGCTTGTAATAAGGGGTTATATCCGCCTCGATGTCCCCGGCTGTTCGCGTGTTTGAACAAGCCTCATAATTAATACGTACTGCTTTAACGGTCCTTCTCTCGTCATGGGATAGAGTAGACGGTGCCAACGACGCCGACAAATTCTCTCTGTGTCTCTGTCTCTCGCCAAGTTGGGAGTATCAATCGTACGCGATACCAACCCCCAACAGTCGAGCCACTCGAAATCGACCCCATCTACTCGCCGTCCGACTCTCGGTAACGCGGATCCTTGGCGTCAAACGACGCATACGTACAATACGGACGTTCCAGAACAAATGCATAATATGGACAAGAGTGGTCGACATTTTTTTTTTTTTTTTAATTTCCCCATCATCTCAAAAGTTTCTCCAAGGTATAAAAAAAATCTCCCCAGCGATCAGCTTGGTATTTCGATTCTACGAGTCGCTGGATGATTTTCTGTTTGTTCATGTAAGTAGATTATGGAGAGAAAAGATTGTTTTCTCCGGTTAAAACTGAGAAATATTTTTTTTCCAATTTTGATGCACATATTCTTACAGGAAATTTCATTCTCTACAAAAAAGCTCTGAAATAGTGTCGCAGGTCAAAAGTAAGGCAAAAGTAGACTGCGTACAGCGACAATATAGATAGGGCAGCAGAGTCGTTTAATTTTGAACGTACGTCAGACGGTAAAGACTCGTAAAGTTGAACCACTGCTGCGTGAAAAAATCTCGAGCGGGGATTGTTAATATAATAGCAAAGAGCGTCACGAGTCGAGTATTTCGCAGGGAATATCGAGTCTTTGCGTGAAACTAGTTGTTGAAATCTCTTGGATTGAGAATTTGGCAACGACAAACAAATACGTCGGGGAGAGATCGACGGCAAAGAGATTTTTTCTCACCTATCCTTCGCGTTTTGAGTCGGCGGATCGGTCGCGTGAAACCTTTGCGTATGCGTGGTCGTGCGTGCCCTTGCGATGCACGCATCGTTGAGTGCGCGACGCAATCTGGCAACGATTGGCAAATAATTTGTGAAGTGAAAGCAGAGCGTGCCCGCCGCAGCAGCACAAAGATTTGCCAGATCTTTGTAAGATTTCACAAATGATAATGGGAAACGGGATAACCAGGCCAGAACGGGGTACGTGGTTATACCCTCGGCGCAAGAACTCTCCGTACGATTCGTTTGGTAACTCCGATGTCGATCGGTTCGCCCGTTCGTGCCGGTGGCAATTGAACCGTGACCAAATTATAGTCATATCGACAACGATTCGACATCCCGTAATGAAGGGCTGCAACTCCAATCGTACGCCCAACGTTCATCCACCAGACACGTGCCAGCATCGCCCCGCGGTAGTAGCCCAACGCTCGACTGTATGCTGATCCTTCTCATCGCTGCTCAATATTTACAGACGAAAAAACGAGGAAAAAAACCCGCGAATACTCCTCCCAGGAACGAAAGAATTTGTAATACTATTATCGAATTATTAGCTATATATTGTTGTTGTTATTATTATTGTTGTCTTAATTTAAATCGACTCGAATGGTTGTCTGTAAATTAATAGAAAGAGGAACTCTTCGTTCAGCATTGGATATTCGATATGTGCATAATCTTCGTGCTACTCCCCTTTTATAAAATATGCTGACACGGTAGCAGCTCAACCCCTCGAATACTCGCGAGTAGATCTTTGAAAACTGTTTACGAATAGTGCGATATTCAATTGAGTCGTATCGCTGAAAATGAGGAATGCTAAATCTACACCGTTAAAATCTTGAACGCGAATATTTTGTTCCAACTTTGACCGATTCGTATTGTTTTTCTAAATGAGAACAAATTTGTACGAGTGACTGTTTGGTAGAATTTTTGGTTGCTGTGAAAAATATTCGACGAGTTAAACGTGAGATGAAACGGTGAGCAGATCGTTTAATTTGCCTCTACCACGTGACGGAGGTGTAGGTTTCTCGGGAATAATACCGCAAGGTCGTTTCGTAAATAATTTTCAAGTTCATAGCACAGTTGCGCTATCATCCTAGACAACTTCGCCGTCTTTCGCGACTCTGGAGCAACTCGAAGATCTCGGGTACGGAAGAGAAGATGAAGTTGAAAAGTGACGCTGAGCGTTGGTTTTCGTGAAAATAGGAATTCGGGGATGCGATGGAGCAGAAGTGGAATGGAAATAGGAGGGTTTCTCGACTCTATCCGGTGCGTGGGATGGATCTCGAGTAAAGGGATGCTGCTCGTGTATCTAATTGGTAAAGCGGGATGAGGCGGGTCCGGTAATTGGTAAGGGTGATCGGTTCTCGCGTAGGTGGAAAAGGATTCGGCCTATTAGGCGTCCGGCGCAGTCTAAATAGGTAGTTGTAAGGGATATCTGTCTTTAAGGACATTATCTGGATACTCAGCGGCAGGGGTAGCAAAAACGTCCACCCCCACGGTGCGTGAAAAATGATGCACAGACCCGAATCCCTTCGCCCGCTCTTCATCCAGCTCCTTCTCCCACGGGGTGAAGCCTCCGGCTGAGAAGAACCCACCCCGAATTTCGTCCTTCTCTCTCAGGATCCTGCGTGGAAGCCAAACTAAACGATGAACCGCGATAACGATTTTTGACAATTTTATACGTTACGAATGCGCGGTGAGAGAGAGAGAGAGACGTACAGAGAAAGAGAGACGTACAGAGAGAGAGGGAGAGGCGAGGATGAAAGCTTCCGAAGGCACGAGACTTGCCGAGGACTGGAAAGAGTTTTGACAAATTTCTATTTAGGGAAATCGGGGTCGGAGACGACGCGATAAATCAGCGCCGAATACGAGATCCAGGAAGTCGATGAGGAGGGGTTCTCTTTCTTGCCCCTTGGATTAGTGACGAATATCTTTGCAGCGAGCGAGGACGAAGACAAGGAGCTTCTCCTGGTCAGATAGGAGGATGAGGAAGGAATCGGGCCGCGAAGCACGGATACATGACCCGTGTATATTTCTGAGGGTCGTAAATCAGCGGTGGTGATATTAAAAGGTCGCTTATACGCGAAAACATAAGATTTATATCTGCGGAATGTGAAGTGCGAGAGGGAAAGAGAGGGAAAGAGAGGGAAAGGGAGGGAAAGGGACAAGGGAAGTCTGCGCCGAGCAGGGAACCCCTACGGTCAAATAATCGTGTCGTTTGTAGGGCGGTTTGTTCGTGCTAATATCGAACCATGGCGAAAAAAAAAAGATCCGCGACATTCGCCGGAAAAAATATATTAGCTTTCCCATATACATATAGCATCGCGACAATTGTATTCGGAATTGTGGACCAGCGTGGAAATAACGAAACGCGTCTTCGCTAATCCGAATCTGCTCGAACATCAAGAACCAAAGACAAGAGATAGTTCATTTTTTGTTGCTGCCAAAAACGGAAAGAGCTAAATGCGTAGGGGGAAATTCGCTGCAGAAAAAAAGAATCGGACGTTGGAACATTGTGGAAGCGGAGGACCGAACGAGTGAAAAAAAAAAATTGTTCGGAATAGTAGCGCGTTTTTTGAATCTTGAAACAAACGGTGACGAGGAAGAAAGAAAAAGAATCGTGTTTGCTTTGGCTATGACGAACCATGAATGAAAAACGACGAGCGGGTGTAAAAAATTGGCTGTTAACGATCACATTCAAAGTTGCGGCGCACTTTTTCTCCCCCCTCCGCCGCCGCCGTCCGTCTGTCTCAACTTTACCGCAATTTTGTCCATCGATCGCTACATTTTTCCGCCGACGTTGCACTCGATGTTTTTTTTCGTCGTTTGATTCGTTCATCGCCGCGTTTTTTATCGCCGCGTATTTTCCCCGGCGTGTTCTCGAATCGCGGCGAGGAGTACGCGCGCGACTCGTCGCGGTTAGTTAAGGGCTGTCGCCGTCGTCGTTCGTGCATAGAACAGGATATTATCCTCAGCCTCAAATAATAAGATCTCAACCGCAATGACTGGATCAGCAACTTTTTGCTAGAAGACGTCCGCTCTAGTATTACGGACGCTCCATTCTCTAAATTCTCTCCGTCTCTCTCTCCCCCTCTCCCCCACCCTCTCGCTCTCTTTCTCTCCTTTTTTACTCTCCGTCTCTCTCGTTCCTTTTTTTCGTCGCTTCTTTTCGCTTCTGGTAGCAACACCGACTCGCTCGATTTTTCTCGCCGATCGGTCGCGTGTGCTGCGAAAGAATAATTGTCCGGAAGAAGGACGCGCGACCGAAGTAATCGGGCGAGCGAATATAATTGTTAATTTTATCGAAATACGGGATCGCCTTCTCTCATTTTTCTCCAGGCTCGTTTTTTGCGCCGCTCGCCTCGTTCTTTTTCATTCTCTACGCAACGGAACAATTGGAGCGAGATGAAAATTATACGATCCCGATAACGGCGCGACCAACAGCATCGTTAGGCGTAAAACGTCTGCAAGAAATGTGGGAAAAAATCCCCGTTCGTCGATGAGCCACGTGAAAACGATGACCGATAATTAAAATAAGTTTGGAAAAAAAATGAAATAAAGAAATTAACAAACGGAATGGACATCTCGCAAACCGTATAGAATCCAGCCGGAATAAAAACCCACATTTATCATCTATTTGGCTGGTAATTAAATTGAAATGGAAAAAAAGACGACATAACGGAATCGAATGTACACTTTTTGTTCTCCAATAATCCGTACATCATTTGTCGTACTTGTACCTCGCAGTTAGATCCTCGTGAAGTTTTTCCAATACGCGTCGCCAACAAATATGACCTCTTGCCTCGACGAAGCTTTTGAGAATTTTTGACAATTATCGAGTCGAACGTTTCATTAAAAAATTCATGCTCTGAAAGCGCCGACGCCCTATATCTCGAGAAATATCGATCCTAGCGATTCGGTTTACGGGATCTTTTTTGTAGTAAATTGAATTTCCGTCTAGTTCGTCATTTACATTTTTTATGTAAGTCCGCGTGTTCGCGAAATAACGTCACAAAAACGAGAATTTTATACAAAAATCAGATTCAGTGGCCCGTACAATCTTACGAGTGCGGATTACAGCTACGCCGCACTGGGCACTTTTGTAGAGAATTGAATCCTGAGTAAATCGCGCTCTGGTACGATACGATAACATCACACACCGCTGAGTTATAAATATTTGAAGAAAAAAAAATCAAAGCTTACGTGTATTTTAAATGGGAAATTTTACCACGCTCTGGGAAAGTACTCAATGTTATTAATAAAAACTCAAATTGTTAGACAGTTCTTTTGGCACATTTACAACAAGGTTTTCAGTTGGTACCAGAAAAAACGAATTTGGAGTGAATTGTTCTAAAATACGAGTAGAATTGGTTTTTTAGGAATAATCGAAAAATATCAATGAACCCTTCTACGTACAATCCTTTTGCACCGCTGTGAATTTTCCATACGTTTCACATCTCGTAGAGTATAGTGTTGGCAGGAAAATTCACCCTGGAGTGACAGGCAACGTAGGCCTTTTTTTGGAAGCTTGAATCAGAGGAAGAACTGAAATTCCGCGTTATCTGCGTAGGGTGTCGCATAGTTTCGCGCGTCTATAAAGGGTTACCCAAGAAGTCGCCTTTTGTATGCGAGAGTAACCGAAATATCGGGAAAGTTGGCGAGCCGCAACGGAAGGAGTAAGTAGTGGGAGGAGTTAACGTAAGTTCGGAGGTAGGAAAAGAGACGAGGCGATAGCTGTAAAGAGATGTGATCGAATAAAGGCTTGAGGTATGATTGTTACAACGATATTGCCTCATTCCGATCGCGAAGTGTATGGGACCCTAGTCGTGAGGAGGCACACAGCCACGTGGTCCAGACTTCGGTGTACATGAGCGCGGAGGAAGAGGGTGAGAGAGAGAGGGAGAGGGAGAGGGAGAGGGAGGGAGAGGGAGCCGGAGAGAGATGAAGGGAGAGAAAGAGAAAGAGAGAAAGATCGAAGGCGATACACAAGAGCATCGAAGCATAGCAACCCGCCAAGTTTTTCTTGCGTATCTCGGTAGCACCGGAGTCGTGGTGAGTCTATAATAGTGTCCGTATTCGTGGCAGCGTCTGTGACCAAGCAGCACTCGGTGGTCAGTACGGTGGTCACGCCCGTTCCCCAGCTTCGATGTCCGTCATTCTCTTTCTCTCTCTCTCTCTCTCTCCGCGTGCGGCTTCTGTTATACCGGTATAAGTTTTCTTTTCGAATGAATCGACTGACGTCCGGGAGGGGGAGAAGATCGGTTTACAAAAGACGAAGAGAAGCGGAGGGGCAAGAGAAATAGAGAAAAATGAGGGAAGAGGAAAGAGAAAAGCAACAACAACAACAATGAGGATGCCCGATGCGGAGGGAGAAGAGGAAATGACGGGGAGGTAGGAGGTTAGCAGCGATAGAATTGAGCGTAAAAGAACCTGGCTCGAGGCACGCTTTCGGGCTCGGGTTAATCACGGATCGATGGTCGCGTGCTGATTTCAAAATTTCGTCGAATTCGCGAGGTCGCGTCAAATTTTGGTGTACGGGGAGGATCGGGAAAGTACGCGAGTTCGCAAAGCTTCTCTGCTACATTCTATCGATGTCGCGAGGTTCGATTTGTACCAAATAATACTTTACCGGTCGTCAAACGTTCCTGGCCGCGGACCACACGCGTGGCGTATCCCATCGCTGGGCAACTATTTATAATCGTAACGTTTCTTTAATCTTGTTTTGTATTTATCACGTGTTTTTTTTCTCTTCGTATAATTGTTGAAATACGATGTCAGCTATGACGCTGGAAATTATAAAATACGAGGTAGAGGCTAGAGGAGTCGTGATATGAGATCAGCTCGGTAAATAGAACGAATCAGGCGTAAAAGACGAGCTACGAGATTAAAAGTTGCAGATAGAACGTTCGAGATACGTACATCGAGACCCCGAGAAAAGTACCGGATGAAAAATGGGAGCCAAATCAAAAATCTCAGACGTAATACGACGATGCGACTGAAGAGAACAAACTCCCAAGAATCTGCATCGAATGAAAACGAAAGAAAAAAATTAAATGAGATAATGTTGCAGGATATCGGTAATCGAAAGAGAATTGGAGGCTGCAAGTTGTTTGTGAAAATGATCGTTTTTCTTTACCTACGCGGTAGAAAATTGTCCGTTATAGTACGAGGCGTGCAGGTTCTTGTGCAGAATATTGAGCATTCCAGTGCGTTGACTAGCGTTGTCCTCGCAGTCCATTTTTAAACACGCACAAATATTGTTTGATACCCAAGCAATACTTCTTAACTGATGCTCCAACATTGGTTTGCGTTACTCTATTGCTACACGCGAAGTGTTCTGAAGTAACACAAAATTCGTGTTAAAAAAGTGGTCGCCACAAATTTTTGTGTTAGTGGAAATGAAACGAATTAGTGGGAAGATGCATTTTTTTTCTGAAGCTGTGAAATCTGAACGAGGTTGAACCGAAAGCTTTTGAGGCTTTTGAGAAGGCGGTGCTCGGCAGATTAGGCGATGTTCAAATACACAAACGAGTTTGGGGAATAGGATTCGATTTCGTATGCGTTTTAACCACCGCGCAATTGAGGTGGCTGTGAAAATAGTTCATTGGTACATTAGTACTTCGTAATATCGCGACGTTCGAGTACGATCTAATATCGGTGCGCGTCGTTGGTGGACGGATGTGCGTCGCACGGGACGTGAGACGTCCACGGATACAAGACGGCGTGTCGAAGCGAACCGCTCGTTAAAGTAAAAGTATCGATCTGCAGTTACGCATAACCGTGTGTACCAGCTACGATAAACCATGCGATACCGGATCGAAACAAAGTAAGCGCAGGATCGATTCGCGATTGTAAATCACGCGGGCAGTTCGTCGCATCGAATAAACATCGAACGAGTAAAACGATCGAATCTAAAGTCACGAAACACGCAATTTTTTCAATAATCAAAACCGATAGCGAACATTCTTCCCGCGTGTAAGCGAGTGAAAAAACAACAACGGAAAGCGACAAAAAACGAAACGAGATCAAAATAAATCGTCGAACTCGATTGCCAAATCGTTTTGATTTCGTTAGAATTCTACTCGTGTTCTTTCGGTGAAAAACAAAGCAAAAAAGACAAAAACCACTCGCGAGCTTCTCTTACGTTAAGTTGATACACTTTATGTGTCTCGAATCCCCTCGACTGTTCCCTCTCTCTCTCCTAACGAGTGCAAACCACCGTCTCCCGGCTCCCGTATGTCGAGTCGTAAGTCTGTGTCCAACGTCGTTCTAGAATGATCGTTGCATACATCTAGTACTTTTTTCACCTTTCCTCCTGTTCGGCAAAGATATTCGATTGCTTTACATCGAGGAGCGTTTGTTCTCGCCTGAAATGTCACCGCAACCTTTACGAACCATCAGCCACAATTTGGGTGTTGAATATACGCGAAGATCGATTGTCTCTTAGCTCGAAATCTCTTAAACCGATCACCTGAAATCTCACGAAATTTTTCGCGATTCATGTACCAGTTCACGTTCACCGAATACTCTCCTAAAAACGAAGCTACGCAATTTTCCCAAAAACGATCCACTGCAGCAGGAAAAAAAATTTGCTTAAAAGAAAAATGTCGGGGTCACGAAATCGTTGGAGTGGCACTAGAGATGAGAAGCTCGGGGACGAGGCAAGGTGATCGAGCATCCGACTGCTACGATGCTATATCAAGAATGCAGCGAACCTTTTGAAATGAATAAATATTGACCGACAGGATGTCGATTATCGATGGTTTTTGCCCCGATTTGCTTTTTCATCCCGCGCATAATTAGCGTTCGTTGTTCTAGCACACCCTGACTACTTCCGTTCCCGGGCAAGTGTTGCTCGAGATGCGAACCATAACCGACTGTTCGTCTCCTCATCTCGCTCTCATCCTCGATGCACCGCTCCCGTTCGCTCTCTTCTGCCCGCTCCCAATTTCACTCTGATTTTTACATCCCTCGTTTTTTAGAAGGGAGACGACGATTACGCCGACAATTTCTCCAGCGTCGAGGTCGCGAATGCGCCGCTCGCGAAACACGTGTACCCGGTGCTGCCCAGGCGTCATTGAACCTCGTCCTCATCCAGGCATTTTCTCGTTACTTTTCCATTTTTTTCCCCCTCAACAAACCAATAAGAACATACGCGTCTTTTTTTTATCCGTTCATTTTTTTTTTCATCGCTCCTTCTAGAATCAGATGTACGATAATTCGCAACAACATCGAGCAAATAATCTCTAGGCCGACTGCACTCGGATCGGCATTGATTGATTGATCGACGAGGGTACTGATTTTGCGTGATAATATCACCTCTCGCCGTTGATCGAGCAGTTTTTGTTTTCCCAGACGATTCAAAATGCTCGTTAACTCCGAAAAAAAAATGTCCGTCCTCCGTGTAAAGTGTGCACATTTTTGTGCGGAATATTGTGAACATTTCACTGAGTTGATCACCTAACATTCCTTCGTGGTACTCCATCACTGCGCACAGAGTGCGTCGGAATAACGCTAATTTTGTGGGGAGAAAAAATCGGCAACACGAAACACCGACGAATAGTTGTTTTTAGAGCTCGAGTAAAAATGTCCAGTAAGGTGAGATCGAAAATTATTCGCAACGCGCGATCATTCGTAATATTTTTCACGTCCGACGAGGTCTGGCACGAGAATAATTTCCTCTCGAGCGTAATTCCTATTGAACCATGACTAACAAGGAAACCTTGCGAACCCGAACTCACCGATTTCGATGATATTGATATATGTTGTAGAACATCGAAAAATAAGAGACACGTATTTTTTTATACGTGCTCTTAAGCCCATTTAGGGGTGAGATCTACCCTCAAAGTTCACTCTCAAAAAGTCTTTTTTCGAAATATCTCTGCTTCTAAGTGGTATTTCGCGACGGAACAAAATCGAAAATGCTCTTTGCGGCAAGGCGGAGCTATTAGACATTGTTATGCCGACGAGGGTTGCAACCCCTATTTTTTATACCGGAAAAACCACATTTTTCGAAGATATTTTCGTTGTACTGATTCGAATATTGACTTGAAAATTGAAAAATAAATATTCTGAGTTGTGAAATGAAGTAAATAAGTTGACGTGTTCGAGGATTTCGCGTTAACTACCCCCAAACACGGTTACTATCCCTTCAAACATTGGTCATCTGCAATAATGAAAAAAATGTTTTTCTCAAGAGAAATACGAATAAGATATGTTTTGAGAGACACGTATTTTGTTATACGTGCTCTTAAGCCCGTTAAGGGGGTGAAATCTACCCTCAAAGTTCACTCTTAAAGTCTTTTTTCGTAATATCTCTGCTTCTAATTGGTATTCCGCGACGGAACAAAATGAAAAATGCTCTTTGCGGCGAGGCGAAGCTACTAGACATTGTTATGCCCACGAGGGTTGCAACCCCTATTTTTTATACCGGAAAAACCACATTTTTCGAAGATATTTTCGTTGTACTGATTCGAATATTGACTTGAAAATTGAAAAATAAAAATTCTACGTTGTGAAATGAAGTAAATAAGTTGACGTATTCAAGGATTTCGCGTTAACCACCCCCAAACACGGTTACTACCCCTTCAGACATTGGTCATCTGCAATGATGAAGAAAATGTTTTTCTCAAGAGAAATACGAATAAGATATGTTTTGAGAGACACCTATTTTGTTATATGTGCTCTTAAGCACGTTTAGGGGGTGAAATCTACCCTCAAAGTTCACTCTTAAAAAGTCTTTTTCCGATATATCTCTGCTTCTAATTGGTATTCCGCGGCTATGATATTGCTATGATACGATGCGGCTGGTGTAAGAAATCATTATGTTTCAAACATTTCTATGAAGATTACCATTATTGTCATGAATTTATAGAATAATACACTTCAAATTGAGAATTTGAAAAATATTCATCCGCTATAGTATTAGTTCTAGTTTTTTGTATTGAAGTTTTCTGGGTCAATACATATGCAGCTGAACCTGATTTCCATGATTGTTGAAATAAAAAATCAAAAATGAGACCTGTGAGCACTTTACTTTGAAAAAACCAAATTGATTTCGAATATTTTGAGTATTTTTATATGTACATAATATAAACACGATTTTCCGAAGTTGATAACTTCTTGATTACCACGAACAGCATTCTGTACAATGATTTGTTGGTGCTTCAACAGGATCAGGAAAATGATGCTGTATTGTATCTTCAACTATTTTTGCTGCGTGATCTTTGTACTGTTCTTGAAAATGTAATGTCTCTCCAATAATCATATCTACGTCATTGAAATCATTTGTGGCACTTATCAGTATATCTTTAATCGATTCTGCTAACTCCATTTCTCTATGATTGGCCGTTCCATCTTGTATTTGAATATTTTGAAAAAACACGGATAATAAATGTATAACAGTCAAAGGATTGATTCTCATTGTTGAGTCCGGATGGAGGAACAAACCTACTCAATGCTTCCAAAAGACTACACTTATTCCCGAGCATGGAGTTTCACGACATATATACCCGACCGATGAGTTACGAAACGAATAATCGGTGATAAACAGTATCGTAAAAAATTATTGGACGAAAAGAAGAATTGATGGAATAAAAAGTCACTCGCGAATTATAGTTTATCTTGACCAAGGTGATCCATTTTATGATGAAATTATTGCCTCGTGATAAATGACTTTAAATATAAGATATTCGATATCTCAATTCATATCTTATTCGTATTTCTCTTGAGAAAAACATTTTCTTCATCATTGCAGATGACCAATGTCTGAAGGGGTAGTAACCGTGTTTGGGGGTGGTTAACGTGAAATCCTTGAATACGTCAACTTATTAATCCATTTCACCGCCCAGAATATTTATTTTTCAATTTTCAAGTCAATATTCGAATCACTACAACGAAATATCTTCGAAAAATGTGGTTTTTTCAGTACAAAAAAAAGGGGTTGCAACCCCCGTGGCCATAACAATGTCTAGTAGCTTCCCGTCGCCGCAAAGAGCATTTTCCACTTGGTTCTGTCGCGGAATACCAATTAGAAGCAGAGATATTTCGAAAAAAGACTTTAAGAGTGAACTTTGAGGGTAGATTTCACCCCCTTAACGGGCTTAAGAGCACGTATAACAAAATACGTGTCTCTCAAAACATATCTTATTCGTATTTCTCTTGAGAAAAACATTTTTTTCATTATTGCAGATGAACAATGTTTGAAGGGGTAGTAACAGTGTTTGGGGGTAGTTAACGCGAAATCCCCGAACACGTCAACTTATTTACTTTATTTCACAACTCAGAATATTTATTTTTCAATTTTCAAGTCAATATTCGAATCAGTACAACGAAAATATCTTCGAAAAATGTGGTTTTTCCGGTATAAAAAATAGGGGTTGCAACCCTCGTGGGCATAACAATGTCTAATAGCTCCGCCTTGCCGCAAAGAGCATTTTCGATTTTGTTTCGTCGCGAAATACCAATTAGAAGCAGAGATATTTCGAAAAAAGACTTTTTGAGAGTGAACTTTGAGGGTAGATTTCACCCCTAAATGGGCTTAAGAGCACGTATAAAAAAATACGTGTCTCTTATTTTTCGATGTTCTACAACATATATCAAAATCATCGAAATCGGTGAGTTCGGGTTCGCAAGGTTTCCTTGTAAGTATCTTCGATTGTGGCCTAACGGAATTGGATGCCTGATGAGACGACCCAATTCCAATTCATTTCTATGCAACAGCGGAATTGTTAATTGCTCTGTTCTCTATTACCCGGCAATTAAACGTGTTTTCAAATAGATTCTGATCGCTGCTCGATGAATAATTATAACAAACAAGTATAATATCGTAATTTTATAAACATCAAATCACATATGACGGATTCCAAATGCTATCAAGCGTTACGCTGAATAAATACGAATAAATAACACTTTTTTTCTCCAATAAATACGCAACGTCTATTTTTCCTTCCTTCCTCGTACAATTTTTTCACCTTTTCTCGAACAAAAACGAAGCCAAGAATTATCAGGCTGTTTCCCTGATTGGAAAAAATGTGTGTTATCGTTCGTGTGCGTGTGGGCGTGTTTCGTAATTTTTGGGAACAAGGAGATGCGAAATTTTTGCTTAATTTTCGAATTTACCAAAAGAAGCTGCGTCTCTCTTGCGCGTAACGCACGATTGTGAAATCGGTAACGAGGCGAGATATTGAAATTGGAGACAGAAATGGCGAGTAATGAAATTAAGATCATTTCACGATTCATTTGCTGCAATTATAACGAGCCCGGATACGGGAACAGGTGAGAGTGCCGTGGCGATCGACTTCCGCTCGCGTTTTCTCATCTCATATCCTCCGATGCTCGTATTTTTCGCTCTCCGTTCTGCATCCCGAGCAACGCGGCGACGATGAACAGTTCGAGGATAAAGATTTCCGCGATTTCTTCGCCAATCCCGAATTCATTTTCGACCAATGAGGAATATTGGAAAACGAACGTTGAAATCAGGACGTATAAATCGATAGCATTGGAAAGTGGAGAAATATAATAGAGAGAGAGAAGAAGAAAAAATCACCTAACAGCAATATAAAATAATGGGAGTAATAAAAAGGAGGAAAAAAAATCAAAAACATCCTGTTGTTGGATAGATAAACAGAAAAAGAAAAATTGGCAAAGACAATTAATATTTATACGGGCGAGATATCGCGGCGTGAATAATATCCGTGTTGGTTGTGTGCGCGCGCGCGATACACAATTCTTTCGGGTGTTTGCAACGCGAGAGGTTACAAATTGCAGCGTCAACACGGTCCCGGCGACGATGTATACGTACATTCGTATAAATATACGAACTATATTATTGCCAATTCGACCTCCGGAGTCTATATCAATTTCACGTCTTGATTTTCTCCCGTTTTATTTCATCTATCAATTACATTGTTCGAGGTGTTAGTTGTTGCATTGAAAAAAACAACAAACGTGTAATGAAATCGGATGAAAAACGATTGGTCAAAAAATTGTCGCGTGACCTGAAACGTTCTCCAAATATTCATCGGTAGCCGTTGTCTCGTGTCGAAACTAAACGTCGGTTGCACAGAGAGTTGCCCATTAGCGTGCAGATACATAGATGATATCCCGACGAGTGAAAACACGGACAAATCACCGTATTTCGCAGACAGCAGACAATTTTTCGTCACAGAGTAAAGTGTACGCATTTTTGTGTAGAATATTTAGCATTTTAGTGCGTTGATTAGTATTGTTCTCACAGTCCTGTTTTCAACACACAAAAATGTCCTGTCTTCAACACACAAAAATGTGATTTGATAAATGTTACTTCATGAGGTAGCACTTTTAAAAGCGTACTCTAACATTGCTTTGGGTTACTTTCAGGACAGAGCCGTGGTGCATTGTCGCTACGCGCAAAGCGCTTGAGACAAGACTAATTCTGTGTTAAAAAAATCGTTAACTAGAATTTTCGCGTTAAATTTGATCGTTAAACTTCCGATTTTTTTGAAGACATTTTCGTCGAGCTATTCTATAGTTAATCGAGTTCTCCGTAGGCGCGCGGCTAACGATCATCAAACGTTCCCCCGATATCAGCCCACACACGTGACTCGTCTCAGGACTCCGATCCTCTGCCTTCGTTCGGATGGAACATTGCAAAATACCATCTCAAAACCCACATTTTCCATCCCCGTTGAAAAATACACGAGGATTTTTTTCTTCTCTACCCGTAAAACTTGAGCCTGAAGTGATGCGGAATTTCTCAAAATGTCGAATACCTCGGTGAGTGACCTCATCCTACATCGATTTCGAAATGCGAATAACGCAATTTCCAGATAACAACCTCGAAGCCGAAACCTTCAGTTTTTTCGGCACACCCTACGGACTTGCATTACGCGAGATATCTGTCCGATGTACGTACACTCGGCCGTGTAGACGAAGACTGTGTATGCGAGAGACTCTCTCGCGTGTAATGACCGTCGCTACGGTCCAATGCTTCGAGAGCACGGTGCCTCCGAACGAACGAACGACAAAGCCGTCGGAGCAGACAGCTCGACAACCCAGATATATACGCAGCTCGGTCGTTGCGGCGCAATTTTCTCTTTTATTTCCACCTTGACAATCATCCAGATGCATGGATTATATTAGCTCTACGTTGCTACGCGTTATTATCCGTTTTTTACCCTGTTTCTACATTTTTCATTTTTCATTCGACGCCACGCGTCGATCGTCCCAGGTTTAACACGCCTAACGTGCACGTAGAGGCGACTCCGCGCAAAACGTCCTCGTGCTCGCTCACAAAAATTCTAAACGGGGTCTGTCCGACCCACGCGTCGCGGTAGTAACGCAACTAGGGTTCCCCGAACGGGGGAGACCTTTACCGCAAACTTTAGCCTGTCCAAATAGATCTTCGGTCCCAGAAACGACGCGTGCTCCGCAGATTTTTGGACGCAGCTTCGCGCAAAATTCGAAAGCTCGATTTCCACCAATGGATTCGTGTTTCAGGCTCGCTACGACTCAGCGTGTATTTCAACGTCACCCTATCGACACGTTCGTCTCACGTCGGCCCAAACGTAAAAACGTTGACCTCGATTCAATTCCATGACTCTGACTGGATGGTTAGCCAGTCACGATCGTACGCGACAAAGGGAACGTGAAATCTATTGCGACTCGTCCGTCCCCCTCGCGCAAAAAGAAGCCCAGGCTTCGAGAAACCCTGAAACGCGATTTAGTAGCAGCTCAGAAATTCGTTTTCACCGTGCAGTACAGATTTCCATTCGATTCCACTTTTCATTATTAGCATAGCACAGCATCGCTGCGACTTTTGATCTATAATTCGCACGGGATAACTGCATGCTTTGGTTCGCGTAGGAATAATTGCGCTAATCGTCGGACGCCGTTTGAAAATAATTGTGGATAAGTCTCGATCGATTCAGCTTTACAATAAACCGCAATTGTGGCTGCTCGCGAAGTTGATTTTCTTTTTCTTTTTTTCCTCTTTCTTTTTTTTATCGACAAAATCGTTCTGCTCTACGAACTCGCTTCCAATTTTAGATCTAAAGGCTTACGCGCATTCGAAAATCTCCTCTTCCACCGCCAACGAAAATTCCGAAGCTCGTGATACTCCACGATTCGCTCGCTTTCTCTTTCTTTCTCGCTCTCCCTCTCTCGCTATACCCTCATTTCCCGTCTCTTCCTTGCCGTAAGCTTTCGCCTCCCTTTCGCAAATTCTGCCACGGATGCTATAGCCACGCCGCCCTGCCACGGAACGGAGCACTGATGATAGTTTTTGCCGTGCAAGATTTTTTGCCACCCCCGACCACCCCACGTCCAACCACCTCCCGACGGGGGTGGATGATATATGGCCGCCCCCGAGACACTGGTCGCCCTCTATAGCTACGAGCGAGAGGCGAATAGTCGGAATCCCGAGGAAGAATTCCTGATACCTAGACGTGTTTAGGTACAGCGTACACTATCGCATCTATCTGCAGATTTCACGTGGCTACGGACACACGCACACGCGCGCACACATCCGCCGCGCTCGTGCGCGTCACGTGTCCCTCTCCAACTGTGTACGTCTGTCCGATCGTTAGCCGTGATTTCGAAGGTTGACGTAACGCCAGAAAGGCGTATCTCCGCGTGACGAATTTTTCGGCTCGATCCAATAAGCTCGATACATACATTTACCGCGTTCTCTAATTGCGCGCGAAAATCGTCTCTTCGAATTTCCCTTCGCCGAGGAAAGATGCACGCCCGACTTCAAAACGACGTAACTCCTCGAGAAATCAAGCTATCAGAACCGTAAACCAATGGATTTGAAGACAAATGTGTGCTCTTTTCGAAGGTATAAACTACATTAACCTTCGTTGGCTCTTCTACGACCCACGCGATCGTGAATTTGACGGTACTTTTTCGAAAAAAATCTATTTTCGCTGCAAAACGATTTAGCTCGGTGAAAAGTTATCGGATCCAAATTCGAACGATACCGTCGGAAAGTAGAGGATTTTGTCTTCAATTTGACGTTTTGAACGTCTACCTAGCTCTATTTGTGACAGCGTTACGATTAAATACAACCGCGCGATTTTTGTACTACTGAGAATAAAGTTATTTTTCTAAAGCTTCGATGATTTTGATCGGGAGATTTTTGAATACCAGCGGATATTATTCACTTTCGGGTGTTTCGGGATCGATACGACGAGTCTAAGGGATGCTCGGGAATTTGAGGTTTTTCGCAAATGTAAATTGTGTCTAGACACCGGATAGAATCGTCGACGACTGCGAAAGGGGAGAAGCTGAAAGTAGAGCTGATCTTGTACGAATTAGCAAAATATCAACAACTGCTCTGCCTCCCCAAAGCAATGAATCAACTTATTTAAGGGTAGTTGGATTTCGCGAGTCGATGCACGGGGACCTACCTACCCCGCGCGATTCTCGAATGATTTATGACCGTTCTGGTCTTATGGTCTAGCCGCGTTTGGCTCCATCTAGGGCAACGGCGAAAGATTCCGCGACTCGACGACAACCCGATGCCAAATGAAGTCAAGATCCCTGCTTTAAATCTTCCTGCTTTTTCTCAGCATCGGTTCCTCTCAGTCGGATCGATTAGCATTTCAGGAGCATCGATACGCGTTTGAACATGAAAACGTGCACCTTTGAGAAATCCAACGTGCCTCTCTACAAGAAGAACGCATTCGCGGGCAAAAAGCTCGATAAATGAAATTCTGCCAAGAATCTCGCGACCACGGCGCACGAGGATGCTGGATCGTTCTCCAAATTCCCGACTCGCGTTACCGAGGTGCGACGAAATTTGGAAAAAGCAACGGATTGCCGGTATATTTTTGTCATCAAAGATTACACCGGGCGAAAGGGAATACTACCGTCTTGTCCCATTCTTGTTGACGCGGCATTGTGACCCGCGGACAATACGAGGTCGCCGTCCTGAAACGGAGAGAGAGAGAGAGAGAGAGAGAGAGAGAGAGGTGTGTACGCGTGCCAAAAGGCGAAGAGCGAAGGGCGCCATAATTAATAACTTGGGATTGATTAAGGTGTCAGATAAGTCTATAGAGCGGTCGCGAGGTCCCCAACGCGTTACAATATGATTAATAATTTTGAGATAGCGACGTCCCTTTTCACCGAGGCAAGAGGCCGATTTGGGGTGGTTGGGTTGGGTTGGCACTTACGCCATAATAAATTACGAATGGCTATATACGAACGTGTACTTACATTCGCGTTCCTATATAAAGAGACCTACGCTCGCGTTGTTATGCAATTTTCATAACAGCACGATTCAGCTTTGGATCTACTCGATCGATCGTCTATGATTTTCGGGATCGAGGAACCAATTATTCCCAATCGATTTCGAAACTAGCAAAATACGTCGAAAGCTCTTAGTTCGTTATCTTTCCAAATTTAAAATAGATTCTGAGAATCGATAGTTAGCCAACAAAGCTTCAGATCTAATATCTTCTTCGTGATATTTGCGCGTCACTTCGAGGGATTCTCGTACTTTGTACGGAGTTCTTCCAGGCAAATCGCACTTTTCGAATTGAATCGATCTCGATATCAAATCGAATAGTTTTCCCGTTTCCGGGAAACTCGTCGCGCGTCGAAACAAATGGATTTTCGGGTAGCAATTTGTCTGAGCGAGTTTTAAAGTCTTTGTCAATTCGTCAACGTCACTCTGACGGATTTTAGAAAGGATTAGACATTTGCATAGACGATCGCTCAGACGCGTCTCGTCTCCGGCACTTTGCCGACGGACTCGGACCAAATACAGAAGATTCGTGCCTGTAGATGCGCGAGTGGAGTAAGATAAAACACTGAGATCGACGGCGATCGATTCAATCGAGCTCTGCCACTGAGATAACGATTCGCGATTTGAAATGTCCAAATTTTGCTCATCGACGTAGACTCGAATCCGTTTTTACCAACGAACGTTCTAAGCGAGAAAGACACGAATTTACCTCTTTTCCTGGTTGATCGATTTCCGAATCGAACGCTCGATTATTCTGCTCCATCGAGATCTAATTGTTTTTTCACGCGGTTTGCCGTTATTTTCAGCGTAGTTTGTACAATTCTCAATTTCATTTCTAACGAGCAATCCAATCTCTTCAAATTGAGCCTACATTCATTCATCTACGAGCTACGAATAATCGTATCTCACGGTACTTCGACTCCTTTTGTCCGGTGACAATGAATACCAACAATGGGAAGATCAGAGAGTCGAAGTAGTACTTCGGCGAAGTATTACATTACATTAGACAAGTGATATCACATTACATAGGGAAAGTGGCTACCGCGAAACAAAAAAATCAGTAAACAGTATGTCACGATTGTGAAATATCGAGTTTTTTGTTTACTTAACATCCGAGAGATCACCATGCGAGGGGACGACGAAGTTTGGTTATCGGTTCTCGCAGATCGTATAAAATTTTGGAGAAAAAAAATTGAAACTACATTTTCAAGTTTCTCGACAAAATTCGTGATTTCCTCTCGATTCGCAGAGTTTTCGTCGAATCAATTTCCTCACATTTGTACTTCGCGAAAGCAGAAATTTGAAGGAAATAGAAAAAATTAACAAAAACGTAACAGAGAAGAAAATGTGATGCAAAAAAAAAATAACGTCTACAAATTCACTTCGATGAGACACAATTTTGCTTCCATTTGTACGTGGATAGAATGCAAAGAATGACTGTTCGACTAGTTAATTATACATTACTCGGGTGCAGGCGTTGAGAATATCACGATGCAAATCTATCACACGATACGCGATGAAAACAAATTGAATCACGCAATACAATCGCGCATTATAGGCAAATGTCATCAGCCATTTATGTTTACTAACGCGTCAATTTCAATCGCATTAAAATCCAACGCATTACTTTAAAAATTGTCAACTCTGGAGAACAATTAATTCTCCTCACACACCGCTTAAGGAAAGAGCGCGTATCTTACTATAAAAAATATATGTTACGGTTCCGAAATTACAAAAAATGTGCCTCAATTGGGACAAATTAAACTTTAAAAATAACGTGGCAAAGTTTTATGTACTGGCCAAACCGATATCTCAAAAACTTTATGTCCGATCGACTTGAAATTTGTACTGTACATTCAAAACTACTTTTTCCACGGCGGTACGCAGGATTTTTTTTTCATCTCGCATACTTCAATTGTTATCAACAATTTTTTTGGGTTTTCTCGACTTTTTTCTCATGTGGCGCCATTCAGCCAAAAATCAATTTAAAAAAACAATCTTACGCACTGTTGTAGCTCTTGATATACTTAATCGAAATTTCATTGGTTCATTATTCTATCTTCAAAATTACAGGAGAAAAGCGTTCAGCCCCGGAGGCATAAAAAAAGACATCTTCGGAAAAATGCTGTAAAGCCGCTATTTTCTTTCGAACAGCTGCTGTACAATGGAAAAACAGTGTTGAATACTGCATTAATAGAGAGCTTTTACCACATTTCATTACGTTTATTAGTTTCTGAGAAAAAAATTGTCAAACTTCGGCCACTAGGGTGGTTCACCCCCTTAATGGGCGTGATTACGAGCACGAAGGTTACGAGGAATCTGTACAAAATTTGATCTCGGTTTGGGAAGTTTGACGGGGAATGGGGAATCGCGATGGAATGGTATATAAATTGTTGATTGTGATTCGATGCTGCGTGGGCGAGAAATGTAATTGAATACCATTAAAAAATGTCAATATTAGTCGGTATTCGTGAACTGCAAATCTCTACTCCACTCTGAAGAAACGTTGCGTGTATTTTGTTGCAGTCGTTGTTCGACTGGTCGAAGTTTCGTGGAAGTTGTAAATTTTTGGGAACGTTCGATGAAAATTAGCATCGAATCGTTCGACGTTCGCGAATGTAATTTATCGGGGTTTGTCAGCTGACGAGAATTCGGATTGACAGGTTTTTAAATTGCCAACATCTAGTAATCCGTGACACGTGTGTGCGCGAGGATCGTCGTAGAAGTGAAAAGCGACGCGGCGGTCGCGGCTATCCCTTCGCGAAGTAGTGACGTTTGGACAAACTGGGATCAACTCTTTATACGAGGCTTAAACGGACGTCAAGTCCTGTGTCACTGTGTCACATATGCTTCGGGATTCGTCGAATTAAGTCGTTCGCGTGACCCGCGACGACGTAAATCCGAGCCGTTTTTAAAAATTGCGAGGCAATAATATATCAGCGAAGACAAAGTCTCCGCGCGAAATGGGGCGAGACGTGACCCTTGGTGGCGGAGGGGGAGGGAAAAAAAAAGAAAAAAGAAAAAATTAACGAGGGATCCGCGAAGCCAAGGTTAGTCCCTACATACCTATTCGTTATCAAAAAATGGCGTGGTCACGCGGAACGCGAAAATATTTTTCCGAGAATCCCATTGTCTTCCTCGGCGGTCTTTTGTCGCGCACCTTGATTAATTTCACGTGGAAGAATATATCGAGAAAAAGTAAACCTTTTTTCCTGCGTCAAACAAAAGCGAAATCCTCCCGTTTATCAAGCGTTTGGATAATTAGCACGGATGGAAATTCCAACCGCGTCGATCCGCATTATAAATTTGCAGCTGGACCACCTTCAAGCTTCTCAATTCGCGCGAACGATCGGGCAACGTTTGAAAACATGTCGATCGACGAATTTGTCACGATTCATTACTCGAGGCTTATGGAAGTACTCAAAACTCGAACGATTATTATCCATTTGAAAAAAAAAATAACTTGATAAAATGACATAAAAATAGAATTTCCTACGGATATTAAATATTTTTCAAAATCTCAGCGTAAATTACAGCGTAAATTGGACGAAGGCATTGACTTTTCACTTGGCAATCAACGAAATGGCAAGTTTTGACGATAAAAACGCCGACATCTACCGAGATAATGATCCGCGGAGCTGTTCGTAAAATTTGACGAATCAATCTATCCAGTGTGATGATGCGCCACGCCACGTGAGTACAGATAAAACGAGAGGAATAGGACTCCGGAGCTAAGATGGAATGGTATTAAGCGAAAGATCCTTTCCTTGGGGCGATGTATCATTTGCTCGCAGGTCGTTAGCCGGTTTCAATTAGTTTTCCCTAGGTCTGACCGCCCCCGACTCTCCTCGCGCGATAGAGCCGACGAACCATCGAGATCCCCAGTCTCCGTGCCTCTTCGCGGAGACCTACCCTTAATCGTGTGGGCCAGTTTTTTCTTATAATTAGGAAAAGCTCGTTAATGTGCGACGTTGGCTCTCCCCGGTAGTTGCCAACCCACCCTCAACTCCCCCGGACAATTTCTGTAGGTCACCGGTAGAATGATAGAAAAGTTGAAGGAACACAGCTGCACGGTTTGAAATAATTGGCCAAATGACGGTGTAATGACGTACGGAAATGATCGTCGTCGATCATCGTTGTTGCACGATCGGATCGGAAAATATTCGACGACGATTCACCTGTCGATAAATTCGACCGTTTACGTTCCATAATTCATCGAGTCCAATGATTAACCTGTACGACCGTGCTGGTTCCATTTACTTATTTCATTTATGCGATACTATAATCGGCGAGGTGCACGCGGGTGAAACTCGCGCGTTTGGCGGACCACTGTCGACACCTGACGAAACGTATTGAGGTAGGTAAAACGAGCGATTTCCTGCTTTATCGAAGACTGGTGAGCGCGAGGGTGCGGAGCGTGTGTCGATAACACGGAAAGGGCACGTATATAATAACGAGAGTGTCGATAAAATAGATGGCACAAACTTGTAGAATGGCAAAGTACGTTTTGCACAACAAACTTGATGCGATTATTTAAGCGTGTTTCGCTTTGTCGCGCGAGTTTTGTACCGACGAAGCGAACAGCGTACAATTGTTTCGACGGAAATTGTAATACGTGCAGGACTCACCGAACGAAGGAACGCCAACTGTCAACGAAACCCTTTTCGACGGCGTAGAATAGCTTCTCTGGATCCTCGCACTTCAGTATATCGTTTCGGTTCTTGCCGTAGTAAAAATCAGCCAACTCCTCCTTTTGAATCTTGGCTTTCAGCTTGTCATCCTTTTTCGCCTTCTGGGCATTCTCTAGTCTTTCCTGAAAGTTAGAAACAGAGAAATGTTGAGGTTTCGATGCACAAAAATTATTATGGTCCAACGCATCATGTTCGTGAGGTGTTTGAGAATTTAGGTGGTTTCAGTTTTGACAAATTTTGGTTTCGTATCGGTCGATCGTACTTACCACGCAGATGGAACAGGGTGATGTCGTGACGGGATACTGCTTAGCGTCGGGAAAATATTTCTGAAATATCGTCCAAACTTCCTGCGGCACTAATCTTCTGGTAGCATCAGGTGTCTTGAGGGAATTGTGCTCGCAGAGTAGATCTTCGTTGAAATTAATTAACATATCGTTTTCTTCGCTTTCGTCTCCCTCTTTCGGACTGGCTATGTGTTCCGCGCTTTCGTCGCTGTTTTGATGCGATGTCTTTTCGCTTTCCATTTCTTTCATGAATTTGTCCATCGCTAGTCGCCGCCAAGATCTGAGGGAATTAGCAGCTACGATGTAGCTTGTCTCCGTCCTGGAAGAAACAAAACAGAATTTATCGACAACCGAACGAGATTGTACGCTTGGATCGGTAGAATGTTAGAGGTTGATGTTCTTACGGATCTTTGAAGTTCCGCATCAGCTCCGTCACCTCTTTCTGATCCCTTTCCAGTGCAAGCTTGAAACGCAGCATTTTGCAATGGTGTTTTACGCACGTTTCGCATAAAGACGTGTCGTCAAGCCTGGGACCACCGCGATATTTGTCGTAAAGTAATTCTGCGGCAGGTAACGGTACGTATTTTGCTGATCTGACTCGCAACGGATCCAAGCGATAGTGCGGACAAAGCAGGACTGAATTGTCGATGGGCATTACTCCACCCGAAGATAAAGGCGGTCCGTTTAACCATTTCGATAACCAATCAGCCGACACCCATTCGTAGTTCTGAAATTCCTTGTCGCTGGAAACGATATTAAAATAATCCGCGACTATTTGTCTTTTGTCATTCTGATCTTCGATATCTTTTTGCTGAAAAAGAGTTTTTATGTGAACAAAAATTCTCGGAAATTCATCATCTAGAATAAACGATTATCAAAACCTTCTCTTGTTGTATCGCTAACAAGCTCAACTCGTGTTTCACGTTTTCTTGTTTGACCAACTCTCGAACGGTGTCGCTGACTTCCCACCTCTCGAATTCCATCTGAATGTAAAATCAAACAGTCAAGCTCTACCCCGTCTCCCTCTGCGACAAAACTTACCTCTTCGTAGAAGTCTCGTTCGCCGCAACTCATCGCTCTGTGAGCAGCTCCGTTCAATTTTTTGTAATCGATCTTAGGATTCTTAGGCATGGTCAAATTGGGTGACGGTGTTTCAGCTTTTACGTCAACGTCGTTCATTTCGAAATGCTTATTGTTCGGTACAACCGTGCTTGCTGTAGCTGTGTCTTGCGCGGGCAATTCTTCGATGACCATGTCACAGTTCGGAGAATTAGCCTGCGGTGTACTTGTCGCACTGAATTTTTCCGGATTTTCGACCAGAGGACTTTCTGTTAGATCTTGCATCTCAACGTCGTTCTGCAATGGCGATTCTTGAAATATTTCTTCGGCCAAGTTCACGTGGTTTTGTTTATCTACATTTTTAGTCTCGATGTCTGGCCTCATCGATCTATTCTTTTTAGGCAGGTTTGATTTTGCTAAGCGCTGTATCCTTTTATACACTAACATGTACGCGGTATCCGAGGAAAGGAATCCCTTTGGTACGCGCGATCTCTTCACCAATTTCTGACCATCTACAATAACAACGTGAACGGTTGAACAGGAAATGTCCCAAAATGACGAAAATAAAGAATGCATTCATTATTTAGTCAACTGATGGTCATCCATACCGTTCGCACTATCGTCGATACGTTTATTTTGCATTTTCTCAACCTTGTCGTCGCTAAACTGATACCACTCGCCGTTAGAATTACAAATATTAGCGATATAATGACCAGAATGTGCTGAAGCACCTTTATGACTGAGAACAGCAACGAGATTGTAAAGATGAGTTTGCGGCGAGGTTTTCAGATACTCCGACATGTCCAGATCTTCGGGGAATTGAATGAACGAATTCAGTTTTCGTTTTTGCCCGGAATCTCTGAGAGTCAAATGTATTATGCAAGTAAATTATTTGTGAAATTTCCAAATTTGTGGATCACAAATGGCATATGGGTGATGTATTACCGATGGAACACGAATCGCAATAGTTGGATATTTAGAGTGTCAGGTAACAGGTCCAGCCTGATAAATCTTCGAGCGTCTTTTTTGTCGTTGCAAGTAGCGCACAGATATTTGTTGGCGCCGGTTAATTGTTCCTCCATAAGATACGTTTCCAAAGCTTCTTTTAACGTCGCCGCCAATTGCAGATCCAATTCATAAAAAGTCGTTGGCGTCGAGTATTCAGATTTACATGTTGTACAACTGGGAGACAAGAATCTTGGTCTCAGAATCGAGAAAGATCATAAGACTAAAATTCAGGTGAACGTGCAACGAACGGACACGTTTTAACTCTATTCATAGATATCGAATCTAAAGAAATTCATATTCTCATTCACACTTCTCGTTCGCGCGCTAAAATTACAACGGATCGTAGCGTTGTGTCCCCAGCAATTGTGTTACAGCATTTGACTTTTCAAACGCATAGGTAAGTCGTGAGAAGTAGCTCAGATTGGTTGTGGAAGGTGAGCTTCCATTGATTGAATTCAAATTAATTGACAAATCATCGATCGGAGCAATTCCTTACAGACTAGCGTTAGCATTTGAGGAAAATATTAATAGCGACGACAACGATCAAGACCTTCCATTACAGATTCGCTCAAGAAAGATGCTGGTTGCAATTTTCGTTCCTCAGTTTCTCACAAAAGCACGATTCAAACGAGCAAAGATGAATATAACGTGCGATAAGTTTCAACGGGAGCATGATTTGACGCCGCAGGTTTATTATCCCGTCTTTTTCAAAATTATTTATCATACGTCTACAACAGCGGGCAATACGTACCAATTGACATAACTATACTGTCCTTGGCTCAGCTCTTGCAAGGTTCGCGTGAGCACCGTATTTTGCTGCAGCTTTCTCTCGATATGACATAACAATAATTTTGAAAATTCCTGGGCATCTTGTTGCGTCCTTGTATCTAGAGAAAGAGCAATTGCCAAATTCGTCGGATCCAATGATTTTCTGTTACCAAATTGCATCATAGCAAAAAGGTACTGCAATTGACCGACAGCCGTTACGGGATGATACGGCTGACCATTCTTTATGGACGTAATTAAATTATCACTCTCTTCAGGGTCTTCCGTGATCTTCCACTTGTATATCACTCGTCTGGAGGAATTTTACGAAACGTTAACGAGTTTCTCAACAATTGCCATCCACCGACGACTCACCTCATATCTTCGTTGTGAAACCATACTTGAATCAAACTATTCACGTAACACGTCGCGCCCAAATTTTTCAAACCAACGTACTGCGTTGGATCTCGTAATTCGGAAAGCGAGCTTTCAAGCGGTGCTATTTCCGCTGGTTGTAATTTCAATGTTTTTTCCTCACCCATGCCGGTCAAACATTGTGGATTGTTCGCGCAGTTTCTCCTAAAATCGTAAGACTATCGTTCACGCGAAACTCTTCCAGTTTCATCCCCGCAAACACGCGAGTGTCTTTGGAAGAAAATTACCTATCTAACTGCATAAATGCATAAATAGAAATAAAGAACTACGGCATCCGTAAACGAAGAATCTATGAAATATGGCTAATAAAGATCGCGACGCAGCACAGGATAAAGAAACGAGCAAAGTCTAATGTATCTTAACCGTTGTAGAGGTGAGGATTTTCTTACTTGCAGTTCTTGCAATTTTTCAATCCAATTCTATATGCCATTCGTAAATGAATAAGTTCTATCGCGTCGGGCTCGATGTGCTCTACCCAAGCCCATGCCAACTTATCCAAATCAATTTTCTTCACCGGAGCCATATCTGATCTGTAAACGCAGTAAAATTTATAGATCAATTCATAGAACTGAAATACGAGCAGGAAAAATGGTGGGAAAACCGATTACCACGCTTTTATCAATAACTTAGTGGATTTACGAGGTGTGGAAAAAACGTAGTATAAACCATGTACTTACGATGGTTTGTAAAGCTACGAGGTGAAATTTCTGCGAATACTTACCAATATTTACAAGGAATACCCCTTCGATGTTTTTGAGGTTAGGTATCGTTGTCAGATACTCGGCTTCTTGCCTCTGTGTTTACGTCACTTCGAATTCAATTCATTATATCATTACATGCGGCACGAAACGATTACGTCCAATCGATATTACACAAACAACGTAACGATAGTCACGACGATGCCTAATACAACTCGGCAGTCAACGTACAGTAAAACTTTTTCGAAAATCAACATGAAAATAACTCCGCGGTGTTATGAACGGTACGCCTAGCGTAGTAACTCGTAGTATTTGTAGTGCGCAAGCGACAAACTGCCATCTGCAACGCAACGCTATCCAATGGCGGTCACGACTCTGCATCTCACGCGCGTCGTAGTTAGACTATCGTAAACTCGCGAGCCGTTCTCATTTGTTTTTCTAACATACCAGCACGAGAGGACATCGTCACGGTCACGTTGCCTCGCTTAGAAACTAACGACGACGCATTTCTCTGTCATAATTCAATAACAAACCCCGATTCTGCGAAAATATAATCGCACGGATAAATACTGTGAACGGTATGTCAACAACATTTTCGAACGAATGTACATTTTGAATGGCAGTATCGTTCGACCCGCCGGGTAGAACGGTCAATATCAACAGATCGCCGAAAAACGTCGAACGTTCCCTCGATTCAGAGAACACTGCGTCCTGAAACGTTGGTAACCTAAAAATCACGCGAGGCTTATCACGCTATAATCATTGTCGACAAATGTCACGCAACATTGTTGTACAATGTCGCAGCAGCAAATAGGTAAGATTCTGATTATCGAACATTTTCCTCGAATCTTATGTGCCATGATAATACCATTACCTACCTCAATTTTCCGGAATATTCGAAGCATGTAATCGAAATAAACGAGGTTTTGAAATTGTATTGACTCACCGTTACAGGCATCGTTCATTGTTACACGCTGCATTACACGAAGCATCGAAAAAACACTATTTTCCGGAAAAGTCAATATAAATGAGCTTGTAAACGAATTATTATCGACGTAGCACTCCACTTTTGCGCGTGTTCGTATAAAAATCAATGTTTAAACGAGTTTTGGTCACATTTTACGCACTTATTGTGTCCTATGAAATCCGCGACGTGTCTTCCCGCGAAAACGCGTCAGCCATTTCGATATCTATAACAATTGAACAACTACTAATGAGCGTTCTTTTTTTTTTCGACACATCCGCGATCTTCATTTGTTGTTAGAGCTGTGGAACGTTAACGGTTTTGAATAACTCGCCATATTGTAGTAATATTTCGCAGTTGATATCTTAAGTGAATTGTTGTTCGAGTATGTTGAAATTATAAATTTTGGTGGCTGATATCACATTGACTATGACGATTTTTACGACGTATGATGCTGTGAGTATTGTTTAATTTTTCACATTTTTTTTACCATGTACCGCCCAATACTGTAAGTTTTGGTGATCATATACTTTTAAATTGCACTTCACAACACACGAATGTCAAATATGTTTCATAATCGTAGAACCCCATTTAAATACGATGGAATAAGTAGCGTGATAAATCAACAAACATTCCAAATCCATGTAGAGTTAGTTGATGGTGCGTGTTATTTGTATTAGAATGTTAATACAGCATACTCGAGGGACACAATCTAACCGAGCATGTTGAACTTGGTTTGTCAATCCTCGAAGTTAAAAGTGCAAGGTACATTCGAATAATGATAACGAATCGGCGAAGAATGAATCATTACAGCGTTCCTCGTAGGTGATTTTGTTTCCGAAATCAAATTATTGTTCCACGCATGGCAACAAACCACTCGTTACAATCAATTCCTAGCGACATATACTACATCAGAATGGCCCAAATATCACAATTACACATGTATGCCCCGTTGCATACAATAAAATAATTTTTGCAGTGGGAGGTGACATATTACTAGAGTTTCTCGAAGTTGCCATTCATAATGTATTGTACGTACGGGATGTGTACCCGAAGGAGATTTTCGTGCCTCGAAAAATGTACGGCATTGCCGTTCAAGTCTCCGAGCATCCGGATTTGAACAGTTACATTAAGGAAGTGTTAAACTGTATAAGTGAATCTATAAAGCGAGACGAGAATAGTGTGAGAAAAATAATTCTGTCCTTCTACGATCAGAACAAGGTGGTCGTGGAACAATTCGTTTTCGATTTCGTAACGCTTCGGGCTAATTTGCAGATGTAAGTTGCAACAAACAGAGGATTCCGTCTACCGGTCTTGGGAAAAAATAACCACAGAATCGCTTTCTCATCTCATTGCAGAAAAGATCCTTTTTTTCTAAAAACAGAAGAGGCTCTGCGCACCTTTTGCCTCAAGTTGTCAACTTGCGATGCTTACTTAAAGCCACTTCCAGAGAATGCAACTTTTGCCGTGTACGTACACACCAATGAATCGGCCCACGTCGCCCTGAGTGAAAATCCAAGATGCGAACACTTCCCTTGGATCGAAGTCGACGAGGATGCTCTTGATACGAAAGAGCAAACTTTACTGCCGCTAAATAAAATTGACACCGAACATTTGATGCTCCAAATTTATGCTGTTGAAAAGCACACAAAGAACTAAATACATTTTTGAGCATGTTTATCTTAGAAACGTTCTGATACAAAATATAATTTTTCCGTCGACGGATAAACTGTTCTCTCGGTTGATCTAACATTCGAATAACGCATTAACTATCCACCCGAACAGAATTATCCCTCACAAAAGTTATTCGTCATAAAAAAACTAGACTCAAAATTAAAATGAAGGGGTAAAAGATTATTTCGGTTGTAGTCGCGCCGTTAGAATATTCTCCAATTTTTGCCGCATAGGATATGACGTGCGCAACGTAATGTTGTTCGTGCGTAGAATGCAGCAGATGTGCGTAGGGCCCTAAAACCAAGAAGTAACGTTGTCTGGCTGTATGAATCATGTAATATGACAGAATAATCAGACGTTTGGTTACCTATAGCATATACTGCCACGTCTCCGCCACCATGCAGAGCTTCATCGGTTATTACAGCGGCTTGTTGACTGTAATCGAAGGCTGTGATGTTTTCCGTCGTCGGATCTACCCTCACAGCTGAACCATTCCGAACTTCGTAGGCAAAATTATTAGGACCTCCTGTGCTGTAGCCGAGAGTCGTATAAGGAATACCATCCATCCGTGAATTCATAGATATTCCTGGAAAGCAAAATAATTTATTTACGATAACAACTCTTCTTTTTCCATGAAGCAAAAACATTATCAATTTAATAGAAAGAGTCTATCAACCCAGAATGTCAGAGCCTCTATCGCTGTAACCGTTGAAAGTGAGCGCATGAGAATGATCGCTGGTTACTATTACTAAAGTATTTTGGGTGTCGATCATTTTCAACGTGGCCTCGATAGCTTCTGAAAATCGAACAGTCTCTCGGAGAGCTTGAGCTGCATGGCCTCTGTGATGAGCATAATCTATGAGTCCCCCTTCGACCTGTGAAAAATAAATGTAAAACTTCGTTCGGTCTGCATCGAAACTGGATACCAGAAAACTCGTTGAAAAACATTGTAACATGTTACAGAAATTCCTGGAATTTGATAGAGGAGGAGATTTGAATTTACCACCAATAGAAATCCATTGGATGACTTTTGCAATATTTTTATAGCCGTGGTAGTCATGTTCTCCAAGCTAGGTTGACCTTGGCGACTGGTATCGCGTTCCCAATCCATGGAGATGTGTCCGTTCGCAAATATACCCATCAAAAAATCTGTATTTTCTGTATCCACGGCCCACAGTTCTTCATTGTTCGATACAATTTTGTGCGCGACGTTCCTTGCCTCCTTATCGCTGGTCCAATCTTGAAAGAGATTCCGCCCATCTTGGCGATAGCAAGCCCACTCATCCAAAGGATCTGACTCAGTGCCAGACGAATTACTCAGTAACATTTGCCTTCCGCCTCCCATGATGACCTGCGAATGAATCCTGATTTCGCATTATTATTCCCTACATTTTTTTGCTCTTCAACAAAAAGCTCTTCAATATTTTCCATCAAATGAAACATTCCCAACGCATACCTTGATATTTTTACCCGGCTCATTTTCTACGAGCTGCCTGGCGATATCCGAACAGTTTGTCGCTGATTCAGGCATCCGATCCTCGCATTCCCATCGTCTATCAGCTACGTGAGTGTAAAGAGCGGCAGGAGTCGCATGAGTAACCCGCGTAGTGGTTACGAATCCTGTACATTAAAATCGGTGAAAAATAATCAGCAACCTGAGAAATTCGAACATTTGTTTTTCTCTACTCTCGTTGATGAAAAACACCATCGACAAATTTTTGAACGAATAACGCGAGTCCCGGGGAATCTCTGTACCACGGTCAAGTATTATTGCTATCAGGCCGACCAAAGTTTTGCCAAGATCCATCAATCATCGCTGATCTTGATAGATTTATATTTGACAAGTGTCAACGAACTATCCGCAGGAAATCTCACCTGTATCTTTACCGGCAACTTGTGCCCAAGTCACGATTGATTCCAAATGATGCTCAGGATTGCGGCTCGCTTCGCAATCACCCAAGTTCACATTAGCATCGACCCCAGCGACTTCGTAATTAGTCTTAACGCCGCAAAAAAGCGCCGTTGCGGTAGATGCCGAATCCGGCACTTGCTTGTTCACATCGTAGGTCTGCAAAAATGTCACAGCTCCGTTAGTATCCTCGCTATCGATCTCTATCTCGCGTTGAAAAATTCGCATCAAATTTCGGGTTTCAACTGCTTCGACAAACGTATCGAAATAAATTTTCCCTATACATAAACGAGAAAAAAAATTATATCGAATTCTATAAAAACTATATATAATTTATAGAATTCGATATAAAATTGTATATAATAAAAATATCTATCAATTGTATATTATATCTAATTATATGTAATAATTTTTTTGAAAAACGAACGTGGACCTGTAATTCTGTAATTTTTAATATTTTGCCGTAATCCTCTATCTAAAATCACCTTTTATTATTTTTATCGGGATACAGAAATCCTCGTGCGTCGTGAAATATTTCACGAATATTATCAAAAATCCGTGCATCCGCGTCGGTATAAGAATTCTACAGTACTTGATACACATCAATATAAATACGTCGAAGATGTTTCTCACGAGCCGTAATATTTTCGAAATGGGTAGCGATAAATAAAGAATCGAAATGGAAACGGCAAAATTCATTAGCTTGCGTAACAGAGATACGCCGAGATATCGAACGTTATCACATTTCAATACGAAGAAAAAGTAACTTCGCGTATACTGTTTGCATACGCTTTTTTCCGCCGATTGCATTCGCTTGTCCTGTTTCAGCTGTAGAAACGTCTGTGATCGTGCCGTCGTCGCCAACTAATATTCGCGTTTAATTTCACCTTGAGCAAACCAATGTGCGGGAATTTTTCCCACGACAAGTAACTCTGTTCGCCGTTACGATAAATTCTGCTGGCCGTAACAGTATCAGGACTCATGCCGTCGCCGACGAAAAGTATTACATTCTTCGCCTCGTTCGTGTTGCGATCGTAGTCGAGAGCTTCTTTCAATTCGTCGCGAGCAACGTTCCGCCAATATGATTTATCTGTGAACCGAAAACGACCGCCGTCTAACTTATATCTCACGTTATATCTTATATTATAATCCAGTCTCACAACGTGACTGGTAAACGTAAATCAAACGATCAACGATAAGCGCGAAATTGAATTCAAACAATCGACCGTCGATTGTTATTTCTGGCGCAATCGGCGCTCGAATTTCGACCAATAGCAAACAATCTTTATAGCTCACCTTCGAATCCGCCTATTTCACTGGTTACTAGAACCAACATCAACGTGCCAATGAACGAAATCCCTGGAGAAAACTCCATGTCGACGTAACGTGCGCGAGAAAAGTGAGATAACGCTTGAAATCTTGCACGACGACTAGCGAAGATCGCTACCAGTTGTACGGCTGATCCAAGGACATACTAGAGGCTTGCAGCGAGCGTTAGATAATCTGCGAGCGTGGGGGCGTGGAAATTGAGAAGCGAGCGATCTAGCGGCAGAACCGCGTACCAGACGCTTTTGGCGGGAAATTTGAAACGATGGTGCAACGAATCCGTTTTAATTCTATCTCGTCGTAGTTTCACCCGTCCGCGTAGCCTTTATTCACGGAAACTGACATATTTTCGTTGGAAAATGTATGTTTGAAAATCGATGCACACTTTCGCTAACGATAACGCTTGTATGCAAGTGTCACTCTCTACATGCGGTCACGTGTGTTCGTTTTACCGGAGTCTAGTATGCGTGGCCCTGAAATTCAGATGAAAATGATCGTAAATTGTATCCGTGTGTCAATAGTAACAGGTTAGAGTGTAAGAAAAATGTCAAGCAATCAAAAACTCACCGCGAGTCAGTTCAGCGTCGAATCATCGTCTTCGCAAGCTCGGTGTCACGCGTATCCTCACGTTCCGCTGCCCGAAGATATCGCTGCTGATTGCTTCCCTCGGTACCTTTAAATCTATTTATGCAAATCATGGCGCGATGCAGTATGAAGGATTTCCTCAAAAATCTTTATTCTAGTTTATTCGACGAAAATTCACGATACGCGAAAAATGATTGTTATCAAAATACCACGCATGTACGAGCACCAATCGTATCCGCTCAGGTAAATATTTCCCGAACAAATACGTCCTGTTCTGGCACCAATATTCAGTAGTATTTTTTACGAATTTCATGTTCTTAACGTTTGGTCTGTAAAATTTGCACGCACAATACTCGTACCTCGTAGCAACAGCCGCAACAAATCGTAGGATCCTCGGGTCATGCCGTGCAAAAACATAGACACAAATCTTCGTCTAATCGTCTCCAGTCGCTTTCCCAACAATTATCGAAAGATGGAGCCTCGATCTGGTCGACGAGTGATTCCGTGCGAAAAACTAAATCGACCGCGCTTCCCGCAGGTATTTCCTTCCTTCGCCTCGATTCCTTCTTCAACCACGTGTTCGTTGTTCCTCCAATTCCTCTTATCCACTCATTTTTTTTTATCTATTCTACGCAAGCCGCGAATTTATTGTTGTCCAGTTATGAATACTACGTGGCCGAGAAACGCGACCGCTTCGTCGCCCGAGTTCAAAGTAGATGATCAAAGAATTATGGTCGAACCGGTCCCACTGATTACCCGAGACGAACAAGATCGACGAGGTCGCGCGGTTCGCACGATGTGTTATTACAATTTCCGACTGGTGTACGTAATTCTGAATTGTTTCCTCCTGGTAAGTGGTAAAACTTCTTCTCGACACCTGCCAACCCGGATTCCAGACTTTTCCAGATTTACGTTAACTCGCAATTCGCTGAAACAAAAATAAAACATCAGCCCTCGAGAATTATCAATTTTCACACCTCATTTTCATCAGGCAAACGTTTTAATACGGAGCCAAAAGGTATTCCCTAAATTTGCTCTCAGAGTGATCAACAGATGAGAGTGAAGTTGAGTTTATAATCTTAGATCGTTTGCTCGTAAACCATTCGGAAATCGAACGAAATTCAACTGTCTGTCCGATGAATATGAAAAATCGTATTCGAATTATAAATCGACGCTAATTCGATCGATTCCAAGATTACAGGATTCGTGCACCTGGTAGCAGCGATCACGTTACTGCTTCAAAGGGATTCCATGCAGGTCGTAGTCGGAGATAAAGTATTTGCAACCTGTGTAATTTGTCTGTTTGCCACATCGGTATTTCTTCTGATAATGGCATCGAGCGGGTTGAGTTGTACAGCTCACGGGCCAAAAACTACAGCAGCTGTGAGCAACTTTTAACAATCGATACGTTTAAAATAATTAGACATCAGTAATTATTGCGATTAACCATTTTTGAATTGTATTTTTAAACGTAAATTGCGCACAATTACGTATGAAAAATTAATTTTTCTCTACCGACCAAGTAGTACGCAGGATGCTCGTTATTGATGACCGCGATTATCGTCTCATTGGCATTTCTTCAAAGCACGAGTCAATCGAACGTCGAATCGGATGCCGAGTTTCTCATGTTCAAGCGAATACAGTCGAGATCCATCGATGATACGACTCGTGTTTGGGATTATTTTCACGAAACTGTACGCTTTCTTTCCTAACATCTATCGAAAATTTATACATTTTTCCCGCATTCGCCATTA
The DNA here is from genome assembly GCA_963969455.1 of Arge pagana. Classification (NCBI taxonomy): domain Eukaryota; kingdom Metazoa; phylum Arthropoda; class Insecta; order Hymenoptera; family Argidae; genus Arge; species Arge pagana. The sequence continues at coordinate 12,506,510 of OZ018315.1, read as the reverse complement.
TCATCACGTACAGTTCAAGTGTTGCGGAGTCAGAGGTTACTTGGATTGGTGTGAAAAAGCCAACGGAATCCCCAAGCTTCACGCTTCGGCCGGAGATTTCCTGGGATCTTTTACTTGCAATTTGCCGGAATCTTGCTGTACACTCGGCAATAACTCGAAGCTTGGTGTTTTGAAAAATATCAAGTGAGCCAATTTTCCCACGAATTGCGAAATATCTCCCAAAATATTGCTCCCACGCAGAAAAGTATCCAACAGAAAATGAAGCCATTATTATTCTCCATAAAAAAGTTCTCGTAGTGATTTCGCGTAAATACGATATTTCAAGTGTAATTTCCAAAATAGAGAAACAATTATTCCTATATATGACAATTTTACGCCCATTCGCAGCGAAATTGGATGTAACAACCGAATTATTTGCACCATGTTGAACAAATTTTATGGCATTTCACAGAATACTTCAACAGCCTCATTTTTCGTTAGAAACTTTTGGCCGTGAAGTTGGACTTTTGCGAGATAATTTCGAAATTTTACGAACGTGAATTTTGATGTATACAGAAATCCCGATTTATTATTATTATTTCCCCTTCTGTAGGTATAATTTTCTCTTCTACTAAGAAGGAATGCTAACATTCTAATGCCACTTTTCGTCGTAGCATAACTTCTTGCGTCGCGGCGCCAACTCCGTACAACACTCATCGCAGCGGATGCCTCACGCCGCTTCTCGTCGTAATTTCGTACCTGGGTAAAATATATCGAGTTACAAATTTCATCACAGCAGTGATTCTCGTAAGTTGTGAGAAAAATGTCTTCGACTTCTCGATCGTGGAGTGTAAACCCGTTTATTTTTAGCTGTTCGCTACCGCAACTTCGATGATCCTGTTCACGTACCTGTGATTTACGTTGCACGTGACAAACTCGAGGGACAATCCGTGAACGAACAATTATTTTTTTTTTGGTGAAACAGGTATGAGAGCACTTTTTGCCATGCAAACAACGTAATAAACTTCGTTTGAAAATCTTATTATTTATTCAATTCGGTTTGCGACGGATTTGTTTTGCGCGTATGGCTCACGACACACGATATTAATAATAAATATACTCACGTTCAAATACAACAGAAATCATCAACGTAATACATTAAACCACTACTTTATAAAATTAATCGAGAAAATTAACACGATTCTTAGAAATTTACTATTTTCGAAGCTAACGAAAGTTAACGAAGCTCAGTAAATAACAGCTATAAGGTAGAAACTACTTTTCCACAAATAACTCGCAGCTCGTTATTAATCCAACAGATGCAAAAACCCGAAAATGGATCGAGCAGTTTTTGTCTTAAAAATTACGATGCATAGGAAAATTGTAAAATCATCATCGATCCGGAAAAATTGAATAAATAATCGTAGATGCAAAAAATTGAGATGAAATTTTTTTTGGCTGGTTGGTTTCGGAATGAGGGCTACGTTTTAGGGTTTTTACTGCCATTGGATCGATAAAACGAACGATTGTCATAAAAATGGAATATTTACAGTGATCTATGACGCCTAAAATCTCTATGAACGAACTCTAAGAGTCATTACAAACGTTACAACGAGGACGGTGATGATAATATCAGGCTGGTCAAGCCGGATTTGGAGTAAATTTTTCGAGTTCCTTTTTGATGGCAGCTATCAAAGGTACTGCCGGATCTTCCGGCGGAAGTCGCGAGTCGGACAATATTCGGACCGTGTCTACTTCCGGTAAATTTGGCCTATGGAACGGCCCGGCGCTGAGTGGTCTGGAACCCCATGCCCCGCGTGGATGAGGACCGGAGTTCTCCGTCGCGGATGTCGCTTCCTCGAATCCTCTTCTCGGTAGCGAGGTCCGAGGTCTGGTTTTTGTTTCCGCCGTTGGCGTTGCGACAGGGCTGAAAGTAAGGACGCGAAATGACGTGGGTTTCTCGACTGCTTAGGAATGGAAGAGAGCCGAATATCGATTTCAGCGTGTTCGCACCTGACGTTGGCAGATTTCCCGCGGTTTTCCGTAGGCATTTTTATGTATTTCGGAGATGGGAGGTCCGCTGGAGGTCTTTGCGGCGTAGACTCCTTCGCCTTGGTATCTCGGCTGCCAAACAAGCTGAACGAATCTTCAAGGAGCTCGTGAAGACGCCTTCTGGCACGACCGACCGGACCAGTCGTCGGAACCCGTTCCGTTTCCGTCTCGGAACACGCTGCTGTCTCTGTGAAAGATTCGAATCTTTTTGAGGCGTCGAATCAGCTCGATTTCTCCTATCGTCGCGCAGCGGAAATGCAACGACAAACGCGTTTCTCGAAATACGCGAATGCGCGGCGTGCACCCGACGAGGGTAACGAACAAGTGTCGAAATACCGCGTTGGATGATGCGGGAAACCAACCTTCGATGGCCTTTTGTCTCCGGAGATCCCACACGATTGGACCCAAAACGCCCGGATCATTGATGACGCTCGACGATCGGACCAAGTAGCTTCGATTATCGGCTGCCTCAAAATTATCGTGCTTACGAAGCATTTCCGGAGAATCGAGCTCCAGATCCAAATGTCTGACCTAACGGATGGAACATTCTCAGCTGAACCAATGTTCAAACTCGCGTATCGAGTTCCAACTCTATAAATAACTGCGTTGATGCCGACAATTGATTCGCGTTGGCCAGAAAGCCAAGTCTGATTTCGCCGTAATTACGAGCCATAAATTCACCCGGCATTCCTATCCTCTACGCGTTCTCCGTTGTCTCCGAAAAAATGAGAAGACAAAAACACAAAAAAATGTACCTCCCCGGCGGGGAATCGAACCCCGGTCTCCCGCGTGACAGGCGGGGATACTTACCACTATACTACCGAGGATTGAATACTAGTAAATTTTTACGACTCACGACCGGCACAAGATACTAACATCGATATATATATACACCAACGACGTAATATATTTCTGTTAGTATCTCGTGTTGCTGATAGTATCTTGCCTTGCAACATGATGTGCTGTAGTTGTTGTTAGTATCGTGCATCGTTGATGTATTGTAAAAATTCATCAATATCCAATTCCTCGGTAGTATAGTGGTAAGTATCCCCGCCTGTCACGCGGGAGACCGGGGTTCGATTCCCCGCCGGGGAGGTTAATTTTTTTTCTTCATATTTTTGATAATAAGGGAGAACGCATAGCGTGAGTGCACCAATAGATGGACAGATGAGCAGATTCTCGCGTCCACTTATCGACATGATACTATAAAATAAAATCAAGTTAAAATAAAATGACGTATACTCGCGTAAAAATATTTCTTCGAAGAAAAATAAGTCGAACCACGTGGTACGCAGTAGTTTATGGAAAGGAGAGAGAAAAATAAGAAGTAGCCTGTATCAACAACGCGCGTATCGGAAGATGATTACTTACCACGACAGGTTCCAGCACTCGAGACAAGGGCTCAACGCTACGAATTTTTGGGAATTGTTTACAAGAAGGCATAGACAGGTACGAATGCGGAGAAGTCGTCGGTTCCTCCTTGGACAGGACGATGCGTTGAGCGTCGCCGTTTTCTAACGTCTTCGAAGCGTCAACGTGATCATCCATAAGATCACGATTCGGCGATGTATCAACGGCATTCGTTCGAAAGACCCGTTTTCGCGTTTGTCTACCCGGAATTGAATAAAAGGAGAATAGAAAAACGGAGATCTTGAAAAAAAAAATGAGATTGGATAGAGAAGGCTGTTGGCGAACAGATCTAAACGTTTCTTTCGAGGCCTTTTTGGTAAAATAATGTTTCGAGTAACTTCAGGAAATAACTAGCACCTTTGTCGTTTACTGGCGATGTCTGTGTACTCCTCTTCGTCCCAAGTCGTCGTCGTAGCTCTGGCTCGTTTGAATTCAGCCTCCTCTTCGCTTAGATCTTCGCGAATGTCAGCAGCTACGGTGTCCGGAGTTCCTGGACTGAACGGAGACCTCTGTCGACTGCCAGGAGTCTCTCTTTGACTCGTTCCTTCCGTCTGTAAGCGAATAAAAGACCACGTATATCGGTTGCTCCTTTTATAACGTCGGGGAGAATCTTTGTTATAATCGATATTGTCGTGGAATCGGAATCTTGTTACCACCACAGTCGATACCGAACAATTTGAAGCCCACTCCCTAGGTCTCCAACGTAATTGATGCACGACGCAGTTATCAATCTGCATATCATTTGAACGAGTAATCAAATCGACCCAAGAGTATACTTTTGGGTGCACCGTCTCGTAAGATTTATTACTATCAGCTATTCGCAGCCGATTTCTCCCCCCAAACCGATGTAAATAATTCACCAAGCCTTCTACTACCAAACAATTCGTCAATTTTTGATCTCGATTGGCGTTAAAAAATCGTCGCCACTCGAAGAACAACTAAAAATCTACGATAAAAAATAAAAGTCATTCTACAAAAAAAAAAAAAAAAAAATGAATCCTGATGGATAAATTATACTGTAAGATCGTGAGAACATATGCGAGCAGTACAATGTACTAAGTTTGTGAAAAATAGCGCAGATAATCGGAAATATAGCTAGAAAATGGAAAATAAGCGTTGCAAGTGGAACGTTGGAAATGAATTATGGAGAATACAATGATCACGGATCGCGTGATACATCGATACTACTGCGATGAAGAAGGAACGGTGAAGAGCTATGGGATAACTCAACTCAGCGTCGCGAAATGCAGGTGCAACGTGTCAAGTCTTCGAAATACGTGCGAATATCTCATATCTATCCACCAGAGGCGCGTGCAGATTAGTGCAGTGATGCGAAATCGTGATTTTCATTCTTCTTGGGATTTTCGAATACCCGAGGTTCGGTTTCGGAAGTATAACCGGTGTTGTCAAGGCCTGGCGTTGTGGAAGCGTATTCTCTCTGTCTTTTCAGAATACTTTGCGGAGGAGGAGCAGCCACTGCACTTCTGGCTTTCTTCCTTTTCGCCGCAAGGATTAAACCAACGAGAATAAATATGAGTAGCATCAGACCTGCTGCTGCCGCGCTGATCAGCAACCAGGCATCTCTGCGACGAGACAGAGCTAATGGCCTCGTCTCTTTGAGATAAGCTGCAATCAATGAAGCCCCATCGACGTTTACAACTCTCGTAACAATTTTTTCGACTGGGACCACTAGCGTGAAAATTTCAAGTGCGGATCTCGAATAATTTTTGAGTTGAGTGCCTTTCGAAGAGTAGCTAGTGGTCTCGCGCGCTTAAAAATTAAACCTATCCTCACGTTCACTTTGAATGATCACCGGAGCTCCTAATTCCAACGCGACTTCTTGCTCCGACAACAAAGCCATGTCTCGAGCAGCGCTCGCCGCAGGGACTGGTTCGCCACCCAAATGAACTGAGTATATTAATCGAGTTCCACCATCCTCCGTCACGCTGGTATTCTGCATTCGCACTTGTACTTTCCCTACATCCAGCGTTCTCAGTTTAGCTTGCGTCGCGTTCAGCATTTCCGAATTTCTCTCGTCGTCCCACCATTTTTTCGACAACGAGAGAAGCGAGTGCAGAGGCGTCATCGTCTCTTCGCTGGCATTACTACTGTTTTTCCCGAAATCGTCGGGCAACGTAGTCGCTGCCATTTTTTTCGACGAACCAAAAAACTCGCCGGTTCCATTAATTCTGGTGTCAGTATCGTTTTTCCGATTCATTCTCACGGCTCGCATCGTTTTCGGGGTAAAAGCATTCGTTGTCGTCGTCGTTTCCTCGTCGCCGCTAGATTCTGGCGAGATGGGAGCTCCGAGTTGCGACTCCGCTGCTTTTACCTGCACGATAAACGTACTCGGTATAATTTTCCACCGTGAATTTTACAATTTTACAAAACTACTGAATTCCGCTACACGATTAACGTACCCGACGATTTTCCCGCTTCTGACGACGCGCCAATCGTCGAGCAGCTCGTTTCCCTCGCGAAGACGTCGTCAATAGACCGAGATGCTTTCGCTGCTGTCTCGAAAATGCGGCCTTATAGAGCCGCGCGAGTCGCAGCTCCACTCGAGGAGGAACAGTTTCCCCGGCTCTCAAAACCGTCAGAAGCCAGTATCTGTACCCAGAAAGAAAAGGTCCGTCAAATTTACCACAAAAATTGGCGACAACGACTTTTTTTTAACACAAAATTAGTATCACTTCAGCACACGGAGTGTGTAGTGATAAAGTAACACAGCTCTGCGTTAACCACGTCAGTGGCATTGTATCACCTACGTACAAAGCTGGATAACTTCCTCCAATTTCCACCAATCCGCATCAAATTTGGTATGAGAAGACTTACTAGGAAGCAAAATTCAGATTTCGTTGCAGAGATAGAGAGAGAGAGAGAGAGAGAGAGAGAGAGAGAGAGAGAGAGAGAGAGAGAGAGAGAGAGAGAGAGAGAGAGAGAGAGAGAGAGAGAGAGAGAGAGAGAGAGAATTTTACACCTCTATCAAGCTAGAAACACCACATGATCGAATCGAATTCTGCGATATCTGAGAATTGAGTTTCTCGTCACGTCGAAAAATCGCCAAAACATGAATTTTGCATAATTTTGCGATGGGTCTTTCTCATGTTTTCCGAATTTCTCGACATCCAGCGGACATAGATATAAGATCAGGTACTGTTTGGGATCCGCAAGGGTCGACTTGGATCCATTGGGCATGGTCCCGATGCGGTCCGACGACCAGAACACATCGTGAATCGCAAAAACATCAATTTTGCATGATTTTGCGATGGGTCTTCCTCGTGTTTTCCCAGATTTCTCGACATCCAGCGGACATAGAAAAAAAATATCAAAGGGGTGGAGCACCTAATTCGGGCGATGGATTTTCGTGGAGCATTTAATTAGCACTCAATTCCTGCTCAAACAGTTTTTCGAAATCGGTCCTCCTCCGGTTGTGGTGTTTCTAGCATGATCTCAAGCTAGCAACACCACGGGTATTTTTCAAAAGATGAAGAGCACTTATTCCAGCAATAGAGCATTTAATTAGCATCTAATTAGCACTTAATTCTCAGATATCGCAGAATTCGATTCGATCATGTGGTGTTTCTAGCTTGATAGTGGTGAATTTTACCGAGGTCCAGGGTCATCGCCGATTAGTATTCCGATATCCTGCTCGGCATCCGTGAGCGTCGGTGTTGGTTCTATGCAATTTAAGCATCCCGAATCACCGGGGTTGCCTCTTCCGTCCCCCGGCAAATATACCGTCGCCGTATGATGAATTGTACGCGATTCGTACAGCCGCAATGTTTGGTCGGGATCCAGCCATGGTGGTGCGTCTTCGGCTCCGCTCCAGAAGAAGTCCTGCAAATGAACCCTACGTCCAGGAAGATGTTCGATTAACACCAGCTCGTCCTCTGCAACGAAAGTAACCGAACGAACGTTAAAAAACCTTCTTAAACAAAAAACTGCTACGATCATCCAACTTCACGAAACACCATTTCCGTGATTGTTTATCAAATGTGTAAAAAATGATCATCCTGCAAATAATCCGAGTTTTACAAATTTCCGTTGATCCAGGCAGCATGAAGAGTGTTACCCAAATATTTCCAACGTTTCTCCAAAAATGGAGAAATTACGTATTTTTAACATCCTAATTTATTCGCCTAAAAATACTTACTCGGAGAAAATTCCCCGTAAAATTACACGTTCCGTTTACTGAGACGACCAAGTTGGAATCGGACAGCTCGAGTGCAATGACTCGACCTAACGAAGGCGAAATAACGTGTTCAGAACGTCGCAGCATAATCGATTGGTTTTCGTAGCAAACTCAAAGTCAATGAATAATTTCGAGAACGCGATGGAAGTGCCGGATCTGACGTCACGCGATGACGTGACTGACGACGATAAGAGTTGAACCCCTCGCTTCGCGGGTCATCACCCGCCAGAAATGCAACGGTGATGAAGAAATGCCGGAAGATAATACCCAAAGACCTCGCTGGCACTGCCAGTCCTCGTAATTAAACCGCGGATAAAAAATACCTATCATTTCAATGAAAACAAACGCATTCGCGTTACGACAGGCGACACGCGACGCCTGAGAACGATTACCCGCGACACACGAATGCGAATCTATTCGCGTGCCTCTTGCAACGCTTAATTTGCAACTACTTCATTTTCTCCCCATTTTTCTATCACTTTCTCGACAACCGTCCATTTTTTTAAACGTTCTGTCAAAAATTGTTGCACGATTTCTGTTTCTAAAAAAATAATTTTTCAACGTGCATTTTTTTGTCAGCTAATCTACAAAATTTGCGCTTCTTTCCCTCGATTTGAATATTCTATGCAGAGTCCCGAGCTGATCTTTTTTCTCGTCAGTTCGTTTTCCTTTGTTTTTTTGTTTTTCTGTTTTGTTTTTGCAATGACGAGCGATAAGAATGAAAGCGAACGAACGAGCGCGACGCTGCGAGCGAAGGTCTGATTCTGCGTCATAACAATGCTTCAGTGATTTGCCGGAAGTTGATACAGGAACGAATTGTGTCGAATATTTAGTCACGGCTGCACCGGCCGAAAAATAACGCGACCGCGATCTCGTGACAAAGATAATAACAAATACGGTCGACGCGCAATAGGCGAATGATTTTCAAACGAGGAACAAACGAACAGGTAGCGGGAAATTGGTATTTTCGCGTCGTTTCGCGTCGAAATAGTCAAAGTATTTTCACGCAACAATTATGAGCGTACATGACGTATCTCGTCAGAGTCGACCTAATTCCAAGTACCAATCGCACAATACCATTTCCGGCTCGAACGCATCGTTCGTGAAAAAATGAAGGCGTCGCGTATTTCTCTCGCAGCGTTTAGTCGGAAGTTTCCGATAAACATCAAAGCGAGTCGTTTGTAAAGAACGTCGATATGAGAATAATCGACCACGAGGCTCGGGATTATCGCGCGGGTTACGAACACCGTAGGCATTCGTGGCTCGGAATCGCGATGTTAGATCGATTTAAAAGTTCCTATGGTGAACCCGTTGCCACGGCAGACTTCCCGAAGCACGGGTCCCTTCGATAAATTCCAGAAGCCTAACAATGACGACAGTACAACGACGCACGATCGGTTTTACGACCTCGACGACGCATTACGGAGACAGGAGTTTCAAACTAATTTTTCTGTTCGGAGAAAAAAATCACGAGCTTCGTAAACTAGAAATAAACTGATTTCTTCGCCTGACCAAAAAATTACATTTTCAATTTTTTTAGCGAATGTAGTTGGTGATAGGTCGATGAAAAGTTCGAGAAACGCGGTCGAAACGGATTACTGGCCGTGTTTTAACAAAATTCATTTTCACCCTGCCAGTTATTTGGAAATCGATCGAGGATCGGATACTTCGAATCGCTGCCAGTCATCCGCGTGGAATGCCCCGTATCAAACTTCGGAATTGTCCGTATGAATGATGGATGCACCTCGTAGTTCAACGCACGCGTACCAGTTTTGTAGATTGACCGTATCATATCGACCACATGGCGTGTTACACGTGCGAGTAAGACTTCCTGGTGAAACCGTAGTTAGACCTGTATACCTATATCGCGGTACATCGACGTTCTCGTCGCGTTTGGAACTGATCAACAAATCGCGACGATGCACTCCTATGCTTGTAATATAAACACGACTCGATGCTTACCTCCGATTCATACAAATTCTATTCAGGTTTTGAATAATTTGGGTATACTTTCTCACACGAAACGTAAAAGATGTTGGCTTGGTCTCGCGACCAACTCTGCTACTACCATTCATACGAGTATACATTCCAGGGAAAACAGATTATACGTATTTTATTTATAATTATATAGAATTCCATAAAGTTCTATACAATTGCATACCATTTTTTGCAATTATACAAAATAATATATAAATTGACCGTAAATTCTATCAGGCCAATTTTTTTTTATTTATATACAATTATATAGAATTACATATGGTTCTAGATGATTGTATACAATGATGTATATATTACGCGTAAATTATTTTTCGACACAGTTATGAATAATAATTTTTTCTAGGGTCAATTGTTTTCGTACGATTCGCACGTGTCACGAGAGTTGACCGCAGCTACGACCAAATGGTGATATATCCCTGATAATTTATCAATTTTCACGCTATTAAAACTGGTTTGGTCAACGGTAGGAACCTTATTTATTACTCGACGCGATCGTAACTTTCATTTCTTTGTATGGCCACGGTGATACTTCACATGGCGGGTAAACGCGACCCTTCGCATGAAATAAGGTAGTTATCGATCTGACAAAAGAACTAACCTGCTCCAGGTGGTAAAGCCGCTTCCGTCAGCAGGTTGGGCCACGAATTCGCGATGCAGAATAATATCACGGGAATAAATACGGCGATATTTGCCTCGCGAACACTGCACAGCATCGCGGTACACGCGCGCCGTCCTACTAACTGTTCCCCCGCCAAATCGTGGCACTGGCGCCGTGTTCCTCTCAACGTGTTCCCCTTCTCCGTGTTCCGACGTAGCGAAGGAACACGGAAATTATTATGATAAAATGGAGAAAGGTAGCAGTAGTAGCGGTAGAAGTAGTAGTAGTGGTAGCAGTAGTAGTAGTAGTCTTGCACATGCGCCGGAAGATCAAATTTCTGCGTGCACACTATTCGAACAATCGAACGCCTCGATTCGTTTGTTATAAACGAATCCTCGAGAATGTCAACGCGTCGCAAATTTCAATTATGTCTTTTCGCTTACCATGCAGCATCGACGATGCTTTTCATCCGACGAAGCGACTTTGAAATCGCGATTCCATACCAATGGAACGTGCAATTTTCCAGGCGTACGATACGTCCGGACGAAAGCTTTTCATAATTTCGGACGAAAAAATGTGAATAAATGGAATTGACGCGACGAACGAAGTTATGAATAGGACGGCGAGTAGTAAATGATACGTTTATATCGTGTAATATTTTTTTGATTATTATCATATGGACCATATTACTTACAAGCATGTTGTTTGTTTACGAAATTATAATATTGAATCAATAATAAGATATTGAATATAATAATAGGTAATATAACATTAATAATACATAATATAGGCGATATCGAATAGACAGAGTAATATGAACAACACGTACGGATAGCAGGTATACATCGATTTATTTATTATTCTTTATTAAATTATTCACTACGATACGTAATATGTAATATGTATAGTCGGATATATATATATATATATATATATATATACATACCTATATATATATATATATATATATATATATATATATATATATATATATATATATGTATATATACAGGATCATGTTGTTACATATTACATAATATATAGTAGTCGTTAGATGTGTATATACAAATCTATTTACAGGATTTCCATTTTTTTCTTATTTTTTTTTCATAATTCCCCTCTTCCCTCCTCCTTCCAAATATACCGCCCGTTAAAAATCAAGAACTGGGATGCGTTTAATATATTTGTTTTTTTTTTCTTCTTCTAAATTGTTTATAGACTTCGAATTTTTTTCCGTGAAAATTCAGCGCTTCGCCGAAATAATAATACTTAATTTGGAAAAAAATAAGATTTGGATTTTTTTTTATTTAAAAAAATATATATGTTGGCTACGGTACACGTATACGAATCTATACGTATAATTCAACAAAAAAATATTCCACTTCGATTCTTTGCTGAGTATTAGTTTTTGCTAATTTTCTTCGTTAAATTTGTTTTTATTTTTTCCTACGACAATTCCGAAAGAGCAGGATCGAACAACTCGTAATTAGATCTCCTGCCTTGGTTCATGTCTCACTATTCTTCCAATCGCTCATTTCTTTCGTTCACAACGCTCATCCTTCTCCTCTCTCTCTCTCTCTCCGTCCCTCTTGCTCTCTTTCTATTTTCGCGTACGTATACCATTTTTTCAAATAAAAATGTCAAACAATAACAATTCTATCAAAAGTTAACAGTTTAAAAAAAAAAGAATTATAACTAACAGAGTTTTACATTGGGTATTCAGTCAGTTAGCGTTACCATTAGATTTCTCATTATTCAACAATTATATTATAAAATATAGCCATTTATTTCTCATCCTAATCAGATCTGGAGTTTGGAATTATAAAACACGATTTCGTTTTCCTCACTTGTTATTTTTCCCATTCTAGTTTGCGATCAAACCAATTCTCAATTCCGTTCGAGTTCGCAGCAACGCGATTTCGTGCGGCAGAAAATGTTCTGCCAAGCAACGAGCACATTTACGTGGCATAGAAAACGTAATCGCAACGAAGTCCCAACGATCTCGTTGTCAGACTGAACGTTATCGTGTTTAAAATTAGACGAAAAATATTTGAAGATTTTTCTGCGTACCTGTGTGTGTTCGCGTGTGTGTATATATATTTTTTTTATTGCTGTTTATTTGGCAGTATAAGTTGTCGTCGTTTCCGATTTATTGTTCCTTGCTTTTTCCCCTTTTTTTCTCGTTTCTATTTGACGACGAGTCTCGTCAAGAAGGCACTTCAGAATGTAGTTTTAAAAATTCGTTCGGGTCCCTTGAGACTGGTATTACAATGCAGGAGGCGATACGATACAACAAACGAGAAAATTCCCTAATTCCTCGAGTAGTAAATAATTCAGTCTGATAGTGTTTTCCCCATTTCTCCTGTGAACCCAGCCGAGGAATCGATAAAAAAAAGCAAAAAAAAAAAACGATATATCTCGACAGTTGTGGGGCGCAAAAGGGTTATTATTCGTTGGATTCGCAGACCAGCTGCTCGGTGGGTAATGCGCCCCGTCGTCAAACAATAGAAACCCTCGACGTCGATCAAAGATCTCGTTCGAGATTTAATTCATATAATTAAATAGTTATTGGAATTAAATAATTTATCATATTTACACTGTGTTTTCTTTCTTTGCTTGTCTATATCGATCGTATTTCAGGATTTTCGTATCGTACGACTAAAAGTTCCTACATTTTTATCAATAGTTAAATCATTTACGTATATTTTATAGACAATTTTTTGTAACAGAAGGGTTTTCGGTGACTCAGGACATCCTTCAGTGGTTTTTCTCGTCAAACCTCGTTTCCTCTTCCCGACGTGTGCGTGCCACACCGGTGAGAAGGATCGATAAGGTGACAGAGTTGTGTGTCGGCTTTCGAGTTGTGCTTTTTCTGGGCCGATTGGCACATCGGCTGGCGAACAATCGATTTATTTTTATACTTCTACCAACAATTCTGCTACATTGTCGATTCGATACGCCGAATCCGATCGCGAAGCTGAGTCTAACGGTGCGAATAATCCTTCGAAAAATAGTGTTCTCCGTCTTAAATTTATTTAATATTTACACTTCCACGCCCAAGACTCTGTCGACGACGTATTCGTACCTTTTTGGCTCTTCACCGCCGTTTTCAGAAGTTTCTGTCAATTTGGCACCGTCCTCCGTCGAGACAGCCTCGCACCGTTTATCGTCCCCTTCGATATCCAACTTGACCGAAGTCGAGTTTTTTAACGATACAGCGTTAACACTATTCGTTGCACAGTTTATTTTCGTTGCGACACTATTCGTGGTTCTACTCGATACACTGCTGGTTTTATTGTTAACGACACTGATTGTTCTCGCGGTGTTGCTCGCCGAATTATTTGCGGAACTATTGGCCGAACTGTGCGTCGACAAACTTGTAGTCGAGTTGCTCGTTGCATTCGATGCCGCGTGGTTGGAGATGCTGTAAACGTTCGTCCTGGATGCCCCGCACGACTGGCTCGTAGCTGGCTCCGACGTGTGTCGTCTGTGCGACAGGAGAGGAAGATTCGTCGCGTTCTCGGACGAAGGATCTTCCGATGGCAGAACCGGCACGTTCAGGTTGACCCGTGTAAAGAATGCCATTTTTTCTCTGTACAACAAGAAACGTTATTCGATAACAAACAAAGCATTCGAAGATAACCATCTTCATCGAAATAGCTCGAGATAGATCGCGGACGATTTGGCCAATCGTCGCGTTTTCGATGTCGCGTTCGCTGTCATACTCACTTGAAAGAAATTACGTCCGGCTTCCCTTTGCCAGCTTTCGTCTTTCTCAGCTTGTAGATCTCCTTCGACGTCTTCTTCAACATTTTCTCAACTTTCTTATCCTCCGCGCTTTTGCCGTTCTTCCCGCACTCCGCCTGAGCCATTAGACTTTGGAACTTGTGATCCTCGAGGAGCCACGACGCCAACTCCGTATCACCCTTCTCTCTGGCTTGTTCCAAGCGTTGCTTCAAATCTCTCAGCCTTCCCAACTCGTCGTGCAAATTGCTGAGTCGGGCGTGCTGCGCTTGCAAGTCTAATTCCAAGTCCAACGACGTGCGTGCCGTTGATGGAAGGTGGTTGGATTTCTTCGACGGGGTTTTACAGCTCAAAGCTGACGACGGTCTTCGCCAGCGCAAAGATCGCCTCTCGACCGAGTTACGCTGGAAGGGACCGCCTCGTCTGTACAACGGCATGCTACTGTCGCTGTCGCTCCGATTTAGCTGCGAAGAGAAGAAAAAAAAAACATTTCAAACCTCCACCGATCCACGTGAGGAGATTCGTCCTTTCTTCCCACTTCATGCTTACCCTGCAGATGTAATGATTTCTGCTGACTGCTGCGCTCGGTGAGAACGTTTGGCTTCTTTTGATGACGATGGAATTTTTGTCGTCGTGAATAGCGCCAGGCACGGCACCGGCTGCCGACAATTTGCGCTGCTTCCCCTGTTCCGGTATGAAAACGCATTCGGTATTCGTCTCCTTATCCTGTGTCTGATTTTCCTTTTCAGCTAGTTCCTCGTCCTCCTGCAAGTGACAAATGAAAGGGTTTTAGGGTTTCGTTCTTTCGAGCCAACCACTCGAGTTAACAGGTTTTGGAATGCAGTCTGTCGAACCTCGTGTTCCAAAACATCTTCCAGGACGTTGTCTTCGATCATGAATTCTACTATGATTCCCTCTTCGTCGCTGTCTTCGCTTCCACTCCCACTATCACTGTCACCGTCCTCGTCTTCTTCCTCCGGACTACCGAGACAATTGGCGAGCTCCTCGAGCCGCAAGGACACTGCCATTTGCAATTCTTCGCAGCCCTGATTCCTCGTCAATGTCGATGTTTGAGAACTTATTATCGTACTCTCGTCGCTACTTTCCTCCTTCGTCGTTTGACTTTGCGCACCGCGATACATCGACACGTCCGATTCTTGTTTGTCGTGTTTACCTTGTTTCGTAGCAGCTACGCTACTGCTACTCGGGCTGTCCGATGTCGATGGCTGCATAAAGCGAAACGAGAGGATATTGTACCACTTCACACTCGACGACTCGTGATTGAAGTCTGCCAGCGAGACTTGGGCTGAACCCTGCACGTGGAGCAAAAAATTATTATTCAAAGTCCAATTGGCTATCTAATTGGATAACCTTGAGATATTTTTTCCCATGATACCCCATAAACGACTCTTCGATTCTATGGGTCCAACGTACCAAGCACTCCTCAGACTCTCCGCCGGTGCACCATACGTTGACTTGTAACGTCTTCGTGTACAATTTGTTGAGCGGTACAGCAATAGGGAATGTTTCACCGAAAGTAGGTTTTCGCAAATCCGTGGCCGGTTTGGTACAACACATGTGACTGATGGGTGGCTGCATCGGAAGCAAAGCTGCCTTGATGTACCTGCCAAGAAAAATACGATCAGACAAATTTTCAAAAAAAACAAAACAAAAAAAACGACCTGGCACAAGATTGTTGTAATTATTGGGAAGGAAATGTATGGGGAGAAAGAAAAATACAAAAATTATCGACTCGTTACGTCATTTTGCCGACTAATACATTAGGTGGTCATTGATCCAGCGACGTTTCGCTGTTTCGTAATAGCATTTCAAAACGTGGAGACGTTAATGACTTTCTGGCCGAATTCAGATACGAGAATGATGTCACCAGTTGATTTCACTAATAAATATTCTTTCTTATCTCGAACATGAAAGTTTTGAAAATTGTACGAAATTTTTTAAGCTTTTACCCAACGAGCGAAAAAAAATCCCCTGGTTACCATTCCGAAACACGTCACGATTATTTGAACCAAGATGACAAAAATGTTCAGCGTCGCAGTTACCCACAAATAGGTTTTTCCTTCAATTATCTACGCGTCGCGCGTATTTTCCCGTGAATTCAGTGGAATGTAGTCGCGTACGACACGATTCTTCGATTACGTAACGAGGGATTAACGTGCTTTAAGCCCACGCTTCTCACTTTCACCACAATTAAGTCGTGAGCATTTATCTAATGTAAGCCGAATCGAGTACGGTGATAGTTGGGTTCGAACCCTTTGCCTACTTTCAAATTTCACCTCCTGAAAGTTGGAAGTGGGATAAAGAAGTGCAGCGCAAATTGAAGTCTACGTTCTGGTATAACAAGCTTTGGATTACTGAGGCCCGGAAGAAAAATCTGGTTGGATTTTGATTGGAAAACAGTCAGAAATGAATACTCACACTTGGGTGTTTTCAGGAATGAAGAGAGCCGCTAAATTGCGAGCTCTTTCGATACCAATGTGCAGCATTCCGTCGCTAGCCGAATACCTTAAATAAAAAATGCAGAGGTGAACTCAAATGGTCACGAGATTTTGTTTAAAGCTGAGAACATAATTGACAGGGTTGATTTGGAGCTTAAAAATCATCGGCAATCGATGAGGAAATAAAAATAAAAATTCCTGACTGCTCTGAACAGAAGAACCTATCTCTTCAATATTGCGGATACAGCCTGAGCGATACGTGAATTTGTTTGGGCGGATGTAAAAACGCACCTCAATTTTATTTGA
This sequence comes from Arge pagana, assembly GCA_963969455.1. Taxonomy (NCBI): domain Eukaryota; kingdom Metazoa; phylum Arthropoda; class Insecta; order Hymenoptera; family Argidae; genus Arge; species Arge pagana. Next base: position 12,489,769 of record OZ018315.1, on the reverse strand, counting down.
ACTTGAGCAGTTTCCAAATTCATTTCCCCCAATGCGAGTGGGTCGACGCCGAGGAGACCGGACAATCGTCTTCTGTTGGATGCTTCGAAAACACCGGAATCACCAGCAACACTTTCGTCGGATACCGCAGCAGAGACTGACCTCGTGTTCGTACCAGAACTACTAGCTCTCGATCTGATTCCCAGAGGCGGAAGAGTTTCGCTGATCGGTGACAAAGGGGGTTCTTGAGGCAGCGGCATAGCTGGCCTTCCCAATCCGCTACCCTGGGACATATTGCCAGAGATGAAGTCTAGCGGTGGTTGAGGGCTGATCTTCAAATGCTCCGAGTTGGCTGAGAGCTGCTCCTGAATCGCTTGCTGGCTCAACCTCAGCTCTGCCAACTTGTCTTCGAGTTGATTACGATCCAGCGGTGGAGCTGAGGCGAGTAACCTCTGCTGTCTCCGCTGCATTTCGACCTGTTCGTAAGCTGGCGGTGGTCCCATCGGGGCATTCTCGTAAAGAGGAGACACCGGAGGACTCACGCTGGACAAACTAGAGCGAGGTGATAAACTTGGCTGCGATCTTCCCGGCGACGGAGTTCCAAGATTGCCCAGATTTTGCTCCGAGCCCCGCAGCAATCTCTCCACTCTCCTGTGGAGGTCCACCATGTCTACTGGTCGCTCCTGTTGCACCGGTCCCAAACACTGCGGGCCGCCATAGATGTCGGTGAAGCTCAGACCCGAGCTCAACGATCCTTTACTGCTGGTCGTACTCAAGCTTCCCAGACTCGAGCTACTGCTAACGGACAGAGTGCTCGCGCTCAACGTCTTCAGCTGACCTTCCAACAATGCCATGGAACGCAACGCGTCCCGAAGCTGTTGTAGCAGCAACTGTTTCTCTTCGTGAAGCCTGACTCTGTCGGTGATCGTCTTATTCGACAATTCCAGAGCGTTGTTCAAGTCTTGTTCCAGCCTCCTGATCTCGCATTGAATTTCTTTCATGTCCTGCTGCGTTCTCGTCCGTGGCGTGATGCTCCTGAGCTCGCGAAGCAGCTGTTCCTTCTCCTGGAACAGCAGAAGCTTGTCCTTGTCGCTCTCCGTCTGACCAGGAGTCACTTTTTCTTCGAGATCAGCGAGTTGCTGCTGTATGTGTTGTATCCTCTTCCTCGCTTCGTCGTACTGTAACCTCATTCTCGCCATCTCGGCCAGCCTCGTACCGATCGGTACCAATTCGCCGGACAGGTCGGTTTGCGAGGCGGTGCTCAGCTTTTCCTGGGGAAGACTCAGAGTACTAGCATCGGGGCTGCCCTCGCAGAGCTGAAGCCTCGTCAGCTCGTCCTTCAGCTGTGCCAACGACTGCATCAACTCAGCTTTTTCCTTTTCACCGGAACTCAGTGATTTCTGGATGTTTCGCAGCTCGGTCATTATTGCCTGAGCTTCGGTTATGTTGTAGCAGCCTCCGTTGTGGGCACTCAGCTTTTGCTCCACGCTGTCGAAGGAACAAATTGCGATCAAACATGAATCCAGGGTTCGGTCAAGGGATCTGTCTCGGTAAAAAATCTACGGAAATAGCTTCGGAGCTCCTTCTACGAATACGAGAACTACCAACCTGGCAAGAGTATCTACACCGCGCTGCGTGCAATTCATCTCTGCTCGAATCTGTTCCAATTCTCTCTTCAGCCTAGAGACCCGACTTCTGGCCAGAGCAACGTCAGACTTGAGAAGATCCGGATCGTACTTGGTACTTAGAGAACTGGAGCTAGAACAGACTGCCCATCGAAGGTAAAAATAGAGATCTGTGCTCGGGGCAAGGTCGTGGGATGAAAATTTCGAACTAGAAAATGACTTACGACTCGTACGCGATGCTCCAAGGGTTGTCAGGGCATTGTTAAGGTGGTTGTATTCGTCTTGCGCGAGGCATAGCCTCTGCTGTTTCACATCGTAGATTTCCTTCTTCGCCTAGAACACCGAAGCAAAAAAATCCATTAGCGTGCATGGAAAATGAATGTTGGTGTACGTTCAAGCGTGCTTTGGCTCATTTGCAATATTAAAACCACGTTCCCTACTAGAAAAACTAATATTTGCGCAACGCGGCAGCATCGGTTTTGAAAGTGATGGAAAAAAAAATTCTCACGAATGTCTTTCGCGTCATTCATAAGACTATTACGTGATTCGTTGGGTGTTTTGAATTCCATTCTCAGCCACTCTAATAGATAATTTTCACACATTCGTCGGAGACCTTTTGAATGATCAATTATCTATGGTTTTATTAGTATTATTTCCAATCGAGCCTCGTTTAAAAATTCAACAAATGTCAAATAAATGTGGTAACTTTCAACGTCTGTGTTAGATATTCCGAATATTTGAATTATTTATCGCATCGCATGATATATAACAATTTTGTGTCAATCAGACTGTAAAATTCACGGTGATCTGTCATTTCTCTTACTAAATAACATTCGTCATTCGATTGGTTATACATCCAACCGCGTGTATCAGGTTGTTTATAGCCTTTTACATCATCGATTCGTTACGTACGATTCGGCGAAGTAGTAAAAATTGCGAAAAACACGGTGACGAGGACATTTTTGAAATTTCTTCCCAATAATGTGTTGATTCGTCGTTTTTGTAATTACTGCGCTTTCACGATCATTTTTATTATTCTGCGAAGTAATTTCCGCAAGTCAAAACGCAACGATTTCGAACGAAAGATAACCAGCAGCTAATTTTTAGCAACCAAATTAAATCAATTGCTTACAACGATAATTTTTTCAAACTGCCTACACCAAGTTACTGAAAATCGATTTCCCTACTTCGCAAGCAACTGTCTCGATTGAAATACGGTCAAAGAATGCACTTGTCGATTTGCGAGAAAATATTTAATTCCGCGATGCCAATTTACTACGCAAAATAACAGGGATCGATGACACTGTGACTGTGTGATTTGGCATAAATCGCGGATTCGTGGGTAATTGCAATGAAATTCGCGAGGAAAGTGACGTAAAGGAAACACTAGACACGCACATATTCCATGCACTCGCGCACGAAGAATTCACGTTTCGGTTGCAAATAAACTGCGCGCGCGGATGAAGAAACGGATAATCGAAAGGCTTACGTATTCACAATAATAAAAGGCTTCGGCATCACTGCAATTCTGTCTGTAGCACTGTTCCCAATAAAATTGCTGTATCTGTTCGTCGTTCTCGTAATCGTTGTGGTAGCACATCTTTGTTTGGTACTGAGAGACGGAATTTTCGTAGATCTGTTGCTGATAGTAGAAAGTTTGATTGTATTCCTCGATGTAGTTCTGGTATCGTTCGGTTGGCACGAGGACACAGAGAGTAAACTGACGGTCCATACCGCAGCGTTGCGGATGGTGCAGAGACGGCACCGGGGATAAACTTAAACTGGAGGGGATCTTTCTCTCTCGCTCTCTCTCTCTCGCTCTCTCGCTCTCTCTCTCTCTCTCACACACACACACACACACACACACACGCACTCTCTCTCTCTCTCTCTCTCTCTCTCTCTCTCTCTCTCGCTCTCTCTCTCTCTTTCGTTCTCTCCCTCGCTCTCTTCTCGCTCCTCGGATCTCCTAAGGTCTCATCCTGCGAGCTGCTGCAGCGAGAGCTCCTCGCCTAACCTCATCATCACGAAGGCCGCCTCGAGACTGGACGGTGGTTGGGCATGGACCCGAAATTCCAATCCCCACCTCCGTCCTCCATTTTTAAGGGATCTCTTTTTCACGTCTTTTTCCCTCCTTCTTTTCCTTTTTTTCTTCCCTACACTTCTTCTTGTTGCCTTCTCGGATCCGCCTCTCTCCACCTCGCCACACCACCACCAAACCGCATCGCATAGCATCTTTATTTTTTGCTTTTCATTCTCCTTTTAACCGACGTAAAAAGGTGGGCCTCATCCCGGGGCACGCAGTAACGTAACTCGCATTGTTTGGATAATTTCTCGATTTGCATCGAGAGGAAAAATCGGGAAAACGTCCCGCCTCGAGTCGAATCCCACGCCTAATCATTTTTCTCCCGGTACTCGTCGAAATCGAATTGATGTTGAGCTGTTTCGTTTTCTTCTTCTCTTCATTCGAAGAGTTTCGCGCGACGTGTTCATAGAAGGTTGATGTTTATAGGTAAGGTCGAGGAAGCCTATGATTTAGTGGTCTGAACACGGTTCTGCCTTGGCGTGTCTATGGTTGATGGGCCATCTGCGAACCATCACGTATCGTCCGTCACGTATCCCTCTCTCTCTCTCTCTCTCTCTCCCTCTCTCTCTCTCTCTCGCTCGCTCTCTAGGAATTCTTACAGACCGTGAAATAAAACGCGGGCAGAGAACGCGGACTATAAGCGAGGAGGGCCTTAGGTGCTCGTTCGGGCCCACGACACGACACTGTACTCGAGTTCCATCTCGGATGGTAGTATGGCCGACCTTGAGTCGCGCATTATGCCTCGTCCTTGTTGGAATTTCTGGGCCCCACGGGCCCATCAGCATGTCTCTGAACGTCCAAGAGCCTCGACTGCTACTCCACTCCGATCCACATCGCCGTCTCACACGCGTGTCTCGCGCGAGTGTAGGAAATTCATGTACGGAAAATTGGGGCCTTACGCGCATCATTTGTTTTGACTTTGGGTCCGACGAGAGTCATTCCTTTCAACGGTTCGCGTAGTCGCGCGAGTCATGGTGCGCAGTTTTCCAAGTTCCTTATTTCCTTCCGATTTTGGGCCTCACAGCCATGACAAGCTGGGGGCTGCTTATTTCTCATTTCGAATTTTGTATTGTCGTTGTTCTGTGACCGCGCCCCTATTTTCACATTCACGCCCGTGGCTTCATCCACTTTAGAATCACGGCATATCCTGTAATCGGATTTTGGGCCTTACGCGAGTAATCGTTTCCCAACCAAATATATTTTTTAATGCTTATCCTTAGACGTGCATCTTCCTTGTTTTTGGCCATGCGCGAGGGATCTCGTCAGAATTGGGCCTTAACCACGTGATTTTTGTTAGTTCCGGGTTTTACGCACCGGATTTCTTCATACTTTTGGAATTTTTTAGTTTGCCCCTGCGAACATTCCCACGTGGTTTTTTCACCCGTTTTGGATCCAACGCACGAGATGCTCGTGTAATCACGCGCGTCTAATCTTATTAACGCAACGGATTAGTGTGTAGAAGAGATTTGCGAAATGTTCGTTTACGTGACTCGATTATGCGCGATGATTGATAATATTTTCGAACATCCGATCCGCTGGGATTTCCATTTGACGTATGTATAAATTGACGTAACACGAGTGATCGCAGAACCGTCCAAGGTCAGAGCTCATTTTCAATGGCATGCACGGCCTGCCGGAGGTCGGCAATCGCGAGGTTGCGAAGTCCGCTCGCTGCATATACGCGCGGAGACGGACTTCGAAGCTAAGGGAAAGCATCGACGCGGAAGAGGTGTTCCAGAGCCGGGGCACTCGAGGACTCCCAATGGAATGCAACGCCCACAAGCCATCGGACGAAACGTCCGCGGAATGTCGACCCGCGACAAATTCCGATCTAGTCGACTTAGCCGCATCGTTTCCCCCCTCTCTCTCTCTCTCTCTCTCACTCGCTCTATCCTCCTTACTCCTCTCCTTACTCCTCTCCTCTCGAAAAGTAGATATTTTCGCGGCATAACGGCAGTCCTTTATTTTATACCTCGGCTCGCTATGCCTCCGATGAATGCCTGAACGATGGCTGGATTCTTTCGCAGCAATTCTTGGACGTGATCGAACCACGACGCCACAAGGCGAATTAACATTTCTCCGCTACTACGGTATCCGCGGTAAAAACGGAACAACGAAAGAAAAAAAAACAACGATCGAAATCGAGTCAAAATCGGGATCGGAGTGAAAGTCCGGTAATAAAGATCATTACGAAAATATAAAACCGTACGCCTCGAGCTTGTTGTTTTTTTTCCCTCGTTTTCGCTCCAATGGCAGATGGTTTTTCCGGTTCTATGTCCAAAGGCCAGCGCTCGCTATAATTTGTAATGCGTGTGCTATCCTCCTATCATATCGGTGGCTCCATCTCAGCACATTCCGCGGCACAAGCCCTCACGACTGCTTCGTGGTAGGATCCAGTGAAATGAATAACGTCTCCCGCGGGCTCCGGCGCAGCGAGAGAGCGAGAGAGAGAGAGACAGAGAGGGGGGGGGGGGGAGAGGAAGAGAGAGCGCGACGCGAGTGGTACGCAGGATCGCCATAGCCACAGCCGCAGCCGCAGCCGCAGTCGAAGCCGCAGCCGCAGTCGCGCAGCCGTAGCCACAGCCGCAGCCGCGTCAGAGTCAGCCGTAGAGTAGAACGCTCCGCGCGTTCCACGAGCCGGAGCGTGGGGGGGGGGGGGAGGCACCGTAAGCAGGAGCGAGGATCGCGGGGCAGGAGAGGGGCGCTGGAATGCAGCCGAGTGAGGAATTCCGACCCCTCCCGCATATTTATCTGACCGGGGCTCAGGGCCCATCGAGTGAGGCCCCTTTTATAGCGAGCGCGCGCAGTTAGTGGGGATACGCGAAGGGTATCTACTACCGACATGTTAGCCGAGGAATGCCAAGTGTTTATAATCGGGAATCTGTGTTTCGTCAGAGACTGGCAAATTCGATCGTAATGCCGAGCAAACGGGGAGAGATACAGCAAGCGTATCTCTACGATACCGTCGCGCGAATCATGCTCTCGTACAGGTAATTTGCAGATTACTTTTACAGCGTGATGCGACCGCGAAGCGTATCATTGGTTACACTCCCAGACTGACACTTTCCTTCCCCCTTTTTTTTTTGCCATCGAGACGACGCGACATAGCGAATTCCAGACGACGCGTGGTAAGAGCAACGCGCACGAGGACAAAGATCGGGATGGTAGCGCCAACGTGGTAATAGTAACGTCAAAAGTTCGTCGAAGTTGCGCCAGATCGTACGGCAAAGGCAGCAAATGTATGGAAGTTGCAGAAATTACGATGCTTCGTGTCGCAGCAATCGTTATAAATATCATACGGAATTTTGCAATAGCGTTGGGATGTAGAAATTATGGGAGAGACGCGAGCGAATGGCGAAAGGTAGTAGGTAAATGTAGGGATAACTACAGCGAAGCAAAAAAACTGTATCAACGTTGGAGGAGCGATAGGCGACGAGCGAAGTGTGTCACCTGTCGTCTCGGAATAGTTTTGTTTACACGGGAATCTTGTCGCTCGCGCAATTACCATGGTAGAAGATTCGAGGCAGTAAATTTACAACGCCATCGTCCACGTCAGTTCCATCTCTCTGGCGAAACGTCGAGTCCAAAGGAAAGGATTGGCAATAGGTAGCCATCCACGACTAGCCTAGCGTTAGAATACGAGGATTCTCGGCAATTGTAGATTCTGGTCTAGCGATGGTAATGAAAAATGGGGCGCAATGTAGAGATCCGAGGAGAAAATGAGAAACTCGACGACACGAGGAATACGAAAGACGTCAAAGTCGTAGGTAGATGAAACATGTGGAAGAGGTGGGAGCACGAGGAGACGGAGAAGAGGTCTGAAACGTTGGAGCACAAAAAGCGTCCGAAGATTAAAATGATTAGGGTTAGAAGCGCTACTGGGATCTCACGTGATACCCCTGTGGCTACCGAATTCCGTTCGAAATGAGCCTACAGGGCCAGCGTGAGTCGAGTGGCTCTCCTTGTCCCATCAACGCTGGACCACGTAGGGACCGGAGTGTATATCCATCTTCTCAGCCTCAATTTCATAGATTGCTAAATGACGAGGAACCATCTATTCGTGAAGGAAGAAGAAAAGGATTGGGGACGAGCGAGGTGGAGGAGACCAACCGTAACCGTGGACGTGGATGCGACGAACCAAATTTCGTTTGTGGATGTGGCAAAAATATTTTTCGAGCATCTCGAACGTTGAGGCGTCTTCGTTGAAGCGGATCCCCTTTACGGCTGCGAGTAGAACGTCGGGCCGCGTAGATCTATCTACGAATGGTTTTCTACCGTTCTCTCTGATCCACGCGGGGAGACTTTGGTCACGCGTAGAATCGGGGTAAAGTGGGATTTAGTTATAGTTTTCCGTGGGTTTTATCATGCTCTAGAAAAAGAGGACTCCATGGACACACATACGCGGTCGAGTTTAGTTGGACGAGAGAGGTGGTGATGCTTGCTTGATCGTTTTGCCTTCGCTCGACCCCAAGGCTTCCAAAGCGCAAGCTGACGCTGAGGAAAGGAATTTCTTTGGCCGGACAGCTGCCGAGTTGCCGAACAAAAGCCGGAGGATATAGAAAAGAAAGATTTCTCGACGCGCACGTGGCCTTAGGGATCCGAGGGGATGGAAGGTTGGAACGGAGACACGCGACTCTCAACCCCACCCCAACATCGGATGCGGACACGGAGTACAGAGTCGTCCCTTAAAAATGATACGCAATGCTGGGCGCTCCCGACTCTATCTACGATAACGCGCGATCTCTCTGGACTCGGCTTCCGGCACGTGAAATTTAACGGCGTGCTCGAGTTACGCAACGCTATCGATCATCCATTCGGAGGAGGAATTTTCATTTCGTTTTATTTTTCTACTCCCATTTTCGAAGCAGGTCGCCGAAGGATAATCGACGCTGAAGGATATCCGTGATGGGATTTCTTCGAAACTGCGCCCGTTACTTTTGTACGATTTGGAAGGCTGTATTTATTGGCGGAATGACGCAAGAAAAACGCATGAAATTCTTCGAACCGATCATCTTTAATGGCTATAACTTCCGAAAACAAAAACATTAACGTTATTTACGACTGCAAATTTTTCAACGGAACTGAAATATTTGGCGATAGATGCCGCAGCGGAGAATACTTTTCCTCTCGAGATAACCGACCGCGGGACGCACAATCGATAGTTGACGGAAGATCTACATCGAACTCGAGCGAGTAAAACAGCATACCGCAGTTACAGAGATTTTCGCCAGTCGGCGCTACTAATCGTTACGGAAGATATCTAGCATCTACTAGAAACATAACCGACAATATCTTTCTTCAAAAACAAATACTCGATCATTGTTTTCTATTCCTTGTCATTAGCCTGTAAACATTTTTTGGACGTGCCGTTATTTTCGTGTATTATGTCGGGAAATATGGACTTTTGAGAAAAAAACTTCAAACAAAAGATTTAGATCATTTTTAGATAAACTTTTCATGTTCCATTCAATTTCGTTCTACTGTCAGCCGTTTTCAACGAAATCATCGTTCTACGTTGCAGCGAGAAAAAAACACAAAATCGATTTGTTAGCGATTATTTCGAGAAATTTGCATTTTAGAGAAAAATGTTTTGGACAAAAAATGTAGTTCTTTTTAATAGAAAGCTTTTATATTTCTTGCAATTTCACGCTACAGCGAATCATACTCGATAAAATGACCATTCTACACGTGGATCAGAAATCGACGAAATCGTTAAAGTAGGTCGTACGTTCTAAAACGTTGATTTTCGGGAATGTACGCAATAGAGAGTAATTATACTAACGAAAATTTCAAATCCCGTCCAATTGAATGTTTCATAACCCACATTTATGTTATCTTTAACGTGGACTATTTTCCGGAAAATCGTTATTTTCGAAGAAATCACAAAGTCACTCTGACTTACAACATATTTACGATGTTAGCAGAATACCGAGAACCAAACCGTGATTATATGCACGAATTCTCGCAAATCGAGGCAAGTTTCGCACGTGCGAATTTACGTAATCATCATCCTCGTCAAGTTTGTGCATTCATACGTGTCGACGAACAGCGTCAATCGCGGTATTCTCGCCGTGTAACGCTACACAGAGCGCGTAATTATCGCTGCGAAGAAATATTTGCTCGATAAACGCCTCACAGATCTGAATTCGGCGTCGCTGGTGGGTAAAAGTGGCGCAAATAACGAAATAAGCCTCCCACTTCGCGGAAACGTGATTTTAATAAACGAGATCTCGGGAGAGAAAAAAATTAATCGTTTTTCGAAATTCCGACGTTTTATCGTCCAGAATAGCTGGTCGTGGAAGAAACTGGTATCGAAGATTCGTGATTGCATGCCCATGTCGTCAGAGGAGGACACGGATCGCGAGAATGTGTGCGTGGTCGTGCTATGGCTCGCGACGTCGTTCGTTCGCCACTGGCGCCATCGACGCAATTATCATAAACGGCGTAGCAAAAATATTCCGAAGCTATTAATTTTGGAATGAAGCTAGGAATTTCCTGGCCGGTAGCCTCGGCCGTAGTTTATAACTACTGGAGCCGGTTGTATACGCGCTTCCATTATTTCCCAGAACGCCGGAGACTCTTGGTCAATGAGAAATAGGAAAGTGGTCGCTCGTACGAGCATCGACGTGTTTCTCTTCCATTTCGCAATGTTTATTCGCCACCTCCGCATCATTTCATCCCACCATTTCTTTCATTTCTTTCAAATGTCCTCCTCCTTCCCGGAATTCCATTCGAGAGAGCTTTTTTGGTGGTCTCGCCCGTCAAAGGGATATTTTCACCGCGATGATATCTTTCTGCGGAGAAGAATTTCCCCCCCCCCCCCCCCCCTCCGACCTGTTCTACCAATTTATTTCTTCGGCTCGTCGCATCGTATTACATCCATTGATTCTACTACTCGAGTCCTCAAACCGCAGCGGAATCATCCGAGCGTGGAATATTTTACGCGTTCATACGATAGATTTATCACGTGTTCTCATCGAGGCCGTTGTCTGATAGTGTGCTGGAATGTGGAGAAGGATTGGGACTCGCCGGGATGTGTTCTCGTGGCTGAATAGAAGCGCGATAAGCCGTTCGATATTTACCGAGAGGGATATCGTTGTAGAAAGACGAACATCGAGATCGAACAAGATGAAATCGGATTTTGGGATTAAAGAATCTCCAAAGCCCCTTAGAATCTAAAAAATGTGAAACGTCCCAAGTTCAGGTGGTTCCATCTCGCATCGCGTGGGCAAATTTTTCATCTGTTCTCAACGCAATAGAACGAGATAAAGTCACGAATTGATAGAACATTATTGGTAACGCTGCGACGACGAAGCCTCGTCGTTTACCGGGATAAACCGCGCGAGATACACTATCTGAAATATCCTCAAACCCGCGTGTATCTCGCCTACGGATCCACGTACTCACGACTTTCCCCCGATGGAATTTGTAAAATCTGGTCAGATCTCGCTCGTAACGGCGGCTACGCACACATATATACACATGAGCGGTACGCGTACCAGCAACATCCGAACAGCTCGGCGCCTCTCCTCGCTGTATTTGTCAACCGATACTTTATTCAAAGTTAAAACAAATTTTCAAACCTACCGAACGTTATCTTTCTCACCCTCGACCCGTTAATTTTCGGACGACTGATTTCTCAATAAAAATGTAGATACCAGTCTATCAATGTAGATCTCTATCGTTGAGAAATTTCCAACTTGTCACGATCGATTTATCACCTCTAATTTGTTAATATCGAATGATAAATTTATCCCTACAATTTCATCGATTTCGAAATTTTCATTTCGCACTATCATCGCTTCATCCAACTATCATGATTATTGAAAGACAAAAAAAAGAAAAACGTTGCAATTCCGATTCGTCGGGGTGAAAACAATGAAAAGACATTGCTTTGCGATTGTTTGTCACTAGCTTTTCGGCAGAACTTTTCACCGAATTATTTTCTCGTCGCTGCGCTTGTCAACTGAGCTCATGTCACTCTATGGTTTGATTAATTTGATTAGTTATAGTTTTATTGCTAGCTTCCTTCGAGTTACGTGTCGTAGTTTGTTTTCAGGTTGTTATTTAACCACACGTAACGAGAACCCAACCCACGAGCAACGTCGATGTCCAGCACTTGTTTCGAGATATTTCCGATAGAAAAAATAACGATTTCTCTCGTGGGAACATTTTTTCTTCTTCAAATAATGTTTTCAAAGTCGAGCGACGGATGCAAAACAAATTTATTTTTCACGCTTGCATTCGGATTTACCGGATTTTTTCAACGAGATATTTAAAACAGCGACGAATCTGCGTTACGTCAATTCCATTCTGAAATTTTGTATTTCATTTCTGTTCTCCGCTGTCTCGGCCACTTTACGTGGACGTGCTGAGCTGGTCTTTTTCGGTGATACCGAATGACGAATCAATTATCGTTTTTTTGTGTACCGTTGGACGAAAAACAACGTACGTGCAATTAATTTGTTATCGTTTTCGTTTTTGGCACACGATGAATCTATTTTAGATTATTCAAGACGATGGTCAATAATAAACGGACTCGTAACAAACTGGTTTTCCTTATTTTTCGGATTTGTTTGTCAGTAATCGTCAAAAGCCATTCGTTTTTGCTCGGCGTCGTGCGATAATTATTACTATCGATGACGCGCTCGATAATGATCGTCGATTCTAAATTATGCTAATAATTATCGTAATTTGGATCTATCGAATAGTTTGGTATAGTGAGAAAAAAAAACTTTTTGTAGATTCAGACTTCCATTAAAAATACGTAGAAATATGTTTTTTTTCCCTACAGTTTGATGATTTTATTCAGTGAATACGGGGAAGAGTTTTTTATGATGGTGAATAACGTGTCTTATTCGTCATCCAAAGGTCATGATATTAATATTAATGGGTAGTGGAAGATTTCTCATCGCTTGCGATTTCTCATCGCATTTTTGAGAGTTGAATCAGGGGGAATCAGGCCTGGCGACCGGAAATGCTCGCGGGATTTTCGTTCGCTCGAGAAGATTTCGAGTGGTGATGGAAAGGAATTTTATCGGTCGAAAAATCTGATAGCGATTACGCCCGTCTATGTGGGTATCTGTGGAATGTGAGATTCCATCGATCATTTGATAGAAGCGTTGCCAGACTGGGGGAAAACGAAAGCCCACGAAACTGTAACTAGTCCGAATTCAATCTAAGAATAAGAAGGAAGCAGCACAGAAGGAAGATATTTTCAATTCGTCGATATCGACAGGCAGATTCGATCGGTTCTTATTCGCGACAATCGCGCGTTGGATGCTTTATCGATCGCTACCTAATCATAAATAATCCTATTTCCGTGGTATCGATTGTTTGAGCTCGGGCGCGTAATTTCTTTCTAGCTTTATTTATAGACGTGTATCCGCAGAGGTATATGTCAATTTTCGAACGTTCGTTATTGGCCGATGATCGATCCGAGTTGATCTCATCTCGTGGACATTTATTTCATGTGCACACGAATGAATGAACTACGACGACTGAAAGGTTATTTTTATATTTTATCACGTTCGCATTATCGCTTTTTATCGCCAGTGATAAGTCTTACGATAAATGAACATTCCTCTATGTAAGGATTATCGATGATAAGCTACGACCTTTCGATGATTCAATCGCAAAGGACACACGTAGGCAGATGCGAGTGCTATAATAATAATATTCCATCGAATATATACGCCAACGATATTTCTCGACGATTGCCTGAAAGTAGTTTGGATCATCGAGGCGAGATCCAGCTCCATGTTCGGACCGATTTCCGGCGAAATTCAGCGCAAAATGTCGATCTTATCGAGGCAATTCGTGAAAATTCAACGGGAATGAAAAAACTGAATTTTTTGAAAATTCTCTCCCTTATATTTCGAAACTTTTCGAAAAAGAGACGAATTATTTCGAGTACCATAGTCGAGTCGAGCATTCCAGCATTCTACGATCGTACGTTTCATAAATAATATTTCCGAGGACAGCGAATAGCAGGAACGTGAGATAAAAAACGATTCGTGTTACGAAATTGGCCTCCGTTGCGTGATCGAAGCCCAGGTATGCTGCTCGTGAAAATGATTTGTCCGTAAAGAAATATCGTAGCGGAAAGGAAAAAGTACGTACGCCTCGGTAATTTTAATAAGTTTACCAATGTACGTATTAACGCGCGTGTACGCGTAGTTTATCGGCATGCATACGATCCCGCGGCGTAGGTATGGTACGCGAGCGTGTGCATACGCGTAGGTTACACCGAAGATGCCAAGAGAGTTCGTCGCCCCGCAAGGGAAATGATTCCGTGCGTCGTTCTTCTCCCCCCTCCGATATCTTTCGAGATTCCTCCATGCACCTCAAAAGGGCTCCTCTCAATTTTTCTGCATCGCTCCCAGCTCAGACCCAGAACCGGTCGAAGTTTGTCAAATGGGAATAACAATAATTATTACCATTTTTCGACAAAACAAGAAAAAACACGCTCTTAATTTCTACGGTTCGTTAATCACCCGGCTCGGTCGGAGTAAACGTACCGTTCTTATCAACGCGCTTGTAAGCTCTACGCCACGGGTACCTAAAGCCCGCGACGATACGGAGAGTCGTTGGCAATTAATGGAATAGCTTCGAGAAACAAAAGAAAAATGGAGTGAAAATGAAACGAACTTGTGGGAGAAAGAAAGAGAGAGAGAGAGAGAAAGGTAAAAAGTACAAGCCGATTTAACAACGAGCATACAAGGCGAACAGATAGGTATATCGAAGGTTTGTGCGCGTGCGCGTATTGTACGTGTACGTATACGAACTCGACTCGCTCGCTCGCTCGCGTCGAGCATCTTCGTAAAAGCCCGAAGACGACGCGATTCTTCGGTAACTCGCCCGGGGCCCGATATACGAGCGTAAAACCGGTGGCCACTACTATACGACGACGACGACGACGACGACGACGACGAGAAAGGGGATAGGTCGGGCGGACGGGCAATTGTACACAGTGATACGCTGTCTACCTTCTCCACACTCCGTGCCTCCACGTGCACCGCGTCCTTCCGCGTGTGTGCGCGGGTACGTACGAGTCTCACTCTCTATGCCTGGCCGCGTGTCTCTCTATACATCTTTCCACGCTTGTGTGTTCTATGCCTGGCCGCGTGTGGCGTTACGTTTCTCCTCGCGTTAGTCTGCTGTCGCGTGTCTCTGTGTGTCGCGCGTGGGGATGCCGGGGGATGGCGGAGAGAGAGAGAGAGAGAGAGAGAGGTCCGCGCGTATCTTTTTTTCGTCGAGATGCATTAAGAGAGACCGGGCCTCAAGAGACGACCGTACGGACCGAGGTGGGGAGGAACGAGCATCGAGAGTATACCGTGTCGCGGGGTGAGAGCGAGAAGCCAACGTATATACGACAAACGGGGACGGAGACCCAGAATAGATGATAGAGTGGGGGGTAAAAACATTCCAATCTCCCGTGGTTAGAGCCTGCCAACCCACCGCGCCCGAGTGCACGCTGCTATATAGACACGCGGCAATCGCCGCCTTCCTCGTGATACGAAACATCCGCGTTATATCCAGGAGATTCGATAGAACTTCTCCGAAACTTTGCAGGCACGACATCTCGACGACTACCGCGTACGCGTCACGACTTAATCAAAATGGCCGCCATGCCGGTGAAATGTTTCGACAAATGAAGATCTCGCATGTGTGTCGCGTTATCTTCGTGCATAATGTTCGTTCCTCAATTTCAGATCCGATTCCGTCCGTACGATTCCCGTCAACGTTTCCAGTCTCCTTCCTTGCGATGAAACTTTTCAGCGACGCGATTGGGTAAGTAAGATGCTTTTCATTAGATCGGGAATGCACGTGGGACACGGGGATGTTGAACTACGCTATGATCACGCGTACACATGAACGTACGCGGGGATTGCGATTCTCACATGTCTCGCCGCGCGATGATCATTTTCACCAATTTTTTGGATTTGATTCGCAATGTTTACGAGACCTTCCAGCGTGTATGTAATTATTGTGATATTCTTCGCTGTAAAATCGAATATATCCGACCGAAATGTAATTTGTATAGAGGAAGCGAGAAAAAATGAAACTTGTGTAATTCCATGGTATACGTACGCATTCGCGCGAAACACGGTAAGCATGGCGGATATTTCGAGAACTCGGCGAAAAAGCGTTGCCGTTTTCCTAGAATTTGCGCGAATAGAAACGAAGCGGGGAAAAGCGAAGAGTAGTCGAGCGTGTATTTCGGTCCGAGGAAATGTCGATGATAAATTTCGGTAATGTACTTCTCGTGCTCAGCCGCGAATTAGACGCTCCGCTTGTCTCATAGCTTAGGTCATGCGGCGTTAAACATCGAGTTGGCATCGTCTCGTGAAACGATGCTATTGTTCGTGCTCCGGAATCGTGTTCGTACTTCCGAAAATGGGATAAACATTTTTCGTATGTAAGCAGCGACGAGGGAGAAAAGAAGCGAGGGCAAAACAAATGAGACGCGACTTAACCTCTGCGCGTCGATGAAACGAAAGAGACGCAAAGAATCTCCGTGGCGTGACTCGTGTACAGCATATCCTGCGTGCCAGGTGGGGGCCAGCTTCGATACTTAATTTCAACGAGTTAAAAATAGAACCTGGAACACGATCGACGATACGTTACTGCCTTGCCATACCATCGAGCGTAAAAGTTATCGATCATGCGCGATGTTTGGTCGGCGGATTGGGACGACTCGACGACCAACTTTCTTCAAATATTGAGTTTTTTTTCTCTCTGTCTCTCTAACGTAAATAGTACGCGGCGAAAACTAACGAAGAAATTAACCCCAGAAGCCAAATTTTTTTGCCAACGTGGCGCCGATCGTTTCTCTGAATTCTCATTCCGCACGCAACTATCTATGAAACGTGAAACTTTCTTTTCTTTTCATTTACGAATAATTATTATACAATATAATAATTAATATGATTATCATGATAATAATTATAATAATTGTCGCTACATTGTACAGTTGTTATTGTACAATATAACGTCGATTCGTCTGGTATTGTCGTTTTCTGATTAATTGCGATGTGCTTTAGCAATTCCGGGCAAGTCTGGAAATAGCAGAAGACCGATATAAATCTTTTGTCAGAATTTCATGAGATTCTCAATCGAACTGCCGCAGTCCAGGTCATCGAAATAGAATACTCGAGTGTAAAATTTCCCAGAAAAAAATGTTGTGTCTGGAAATTCTATCTTCGAATGAATTCGTTCTCAATAACGAGATTTCGAGATATTTGCTCAGAATTGTGTAGTTATTTCTGATCAGTTTCCTCGGAGCATGTCTACTGAAATAATTTTCTTCTGGGAACACTGGTTATGTTCTGAAAATATTTTCGCGGAAGTTGTACCGACGTTGAATCACGTTTATAACGAGTGAAGCACTATCGTAACTTTCTATGATAATGAAGGAAGGAATGTTTGATAAAGACATTACTGATTTCTATACGCGTAGCTGGCAATAATGATGTTTGAAAGGTTGTATGTGGATCTATTACGATACATTTCGTACGTAATAAACGAGCCGAATTTAACCGTTCGTTACTTATGAACGAAATGCAACGTATCGATAATAGACATAGTGCCTATCGGTGATAAGTATCTTTTAATCATATACAGACCGAGACAAGAACGATCCACGAAAGATATAGACGCCGAACAATTGATATCCGATTATCGCGTGACAAACGTCGAGTCCATACAACGATCCGTGATTTCTCTCTTCGACGTCACCATTGTTAGCTCTATCATAACAGCTTATGCGTCTGTCTACAAGCGACTGCAAAACGAGTTGTGCAATGGACCGACAGCGTACACAGTTTACCGAATCTCTATCTCTCTCATCCTCGCATCTCTCTCGGTCCATTAACGTAGCCAAACCACGCATTCGTCATGTAAAGATGGCACCAGTCGCGTGTACGTCTCATCAGACATCGCGTCGCATAACTCGTATATTTTTATACCTCCTCCGCTTATTTTCTCGCGTTGTTTTATTTGCGATCGACAGTCCCGCATCTTTCTCTTGACAAAAAAAAAACACGAAAAAACAAGAAAACAGCAACAACAAAGATGCGTCGTAAAAAGGTGATATGCATTTGTTAAAATATACCATTCGCGATAAAAATGTACGTACATATCGTGGGAAAATCAATAACTTCGATCAGATGAAATATTTGTTGGGGTTGATATTTGATGAAGAGGAGGAAGAAAAATTGTAGAAATACATTTTCTCCCAAAACAGCACGAGAAATACTTCGTGCGTGTATAAAATAGAGACTAATCGACGCACACGATAAACGACAATTTTGGACTTGCGACGTAATAAACACGAGTAGAAGATTTTTTTTTTCAGAATTGGGGAAAATACAAATGGAGAAGACTTTGGTTTGGTTTCGATACGAGGAAAGTAGAATGACGAAAAAAATGTAGATACGTTAGAGACTCGAGTGAAAGAAAAATGTACCTATGTGTAAAATGTATGCGAAATCACGAGCTTTACGTGCAGCAAAAGACGTGACGTCGGTACGCAGCATTCCACGGGGAATCGCATCCCAGCAAACGAGGGCGAAATAAATCAACGGCATTCGCCAAGAAATGCCCAACGAGATGAAAATAGCTGGGAACGACGGTCGTTTCACCTACTACGAAGGAATCCGCGAATTCATTTCATCCAAAAATAGGAATCGTGCGCAAATAATAAAAAAGCAACAACAAAAAAACTCGAGAATATAATGGTCGTCAGCAGGTCCGGCGATTGCTCTCCGTACAAACAACTTCGTTTATAGTCGAGCACGTGGTAAATAATCGGCGTTATGTCATTCGGAAACGAATACGATTTTCCTTTAAAAAATTTAAAAAAATAAAAAATCTCATCAATTTATTCGTATCTATTTGTGAACATTGCGAATGAAATCGTCGAAAATTATTCCTTATTCATCTGCCATTACGGAAAATTCTGAATATTTGTCGACTATTTTCAAACGCGTCGAAAGACAAAAGAGGCAGCTGGTAGCAGCCTCGTCCAAGGATGATTTTTTTAAAAGCTTTAAGTTCGCCGCTCGTGTTTGCAGGCAGGTGAACCGGCGAGCGCGACGAGTTGGTACAAAAATAAATTTTAATTAACATTCTCCTCATATCTCGTTAGAGAATACCAGCGCGAGAAATATCCGTGGCATTTGAAAAATCTGCGCTCCGAGCCAAAAATTCTTCCCGTTCAAAATCCACAACATTCCTGAGGCCGCGAGTCTGTTAAGCTTCGCAACCAGCTTCGATTCTCTCTTACAAACGACCGAGTATCAAAAGTCGATATCAACTTTCCAATACTCTACCTACGTGCAATAAACAGGGCCAAAGTTCATCTTACTCCTGATTTTGAAAATCCATCTCGACGACGCGTGAGAAAAAAACCAAAAAACTGAATTCAGGGCTAAAGTAAAATAATTCCTGATTGTTCTGTTCTTTTTTTTACGACGAGTTTATTCTCTCCGAAACACTTCTCAAAAAAGTCGTTACCAGCGGTAAAAAAATGGTATTACCGGTAAAAACTCGGTACGCGGACGAAGAAACGGAAACGGGCGTAAGAAATGTATCGGGTGTTGGAAAAAAAGAACACTTGGGCACGTGAAAAAGAAACGTGCGGACATTTCGCGTATCACGAAGTACCGTCGAAACCGTTCGCTCGGATCTCGTTTTTTGTTGTTTTTTTTTGCGTGGTTGTATTTTTCCTTTTTTTCTCGTCCAGTTTATATTTAGCATTATCTCGTGGCGGACGGTGCGCGGACCATCCTGTACATAAATCGAGAGACCGAGAGACGCACACGCAAGCGTTGCCAGGGAGTGGGGAAACCATTTGCATCGGAATGCAACTTCTTCACCGATAGTCGCCAGCGCACGTATTTATAGTTTACGTACAAGTTTATAAGCGAGTGTTGTGCGTTGGGCTACCATATCGTCACGTATTAGGGCATCGGCGCAAGCACGACCTCCGAGCTTTCGAGAAGGCCCGCGAGTAACGATTACGAAACTGGGATTTGCGGAGGTTAAAGAGAGAAGAGAGGAGAGAGGAAAGAAAAAAACAGTAGCACCGAGCAAACGAACGACCACGAATCGCGAAATTTCGCTGCCAATGCTGGAAATTGAGCCTGATGAAAATCGAGAAAGGGGGTGAAAGGGGAGAAAAACGACAACGGATGAGACCCATTTGGGAATTTGGTGTGTGCGTGTGCCATCGACGGTCTCTGTTGTCCCGAGGGTGTAGGAAATGACCGGAAGTTACATGATTTCCCACGGGACGGCTTCCTGCCTTCCTTCGAGCCTGCAGTCCATCCTCCCCGACTCAACGAGACGCCTCGTCACACGGACGCGCGCGGCGACCATCGAACCTCGACTCCGCGACGTTTTGTAAGCCGGCGGGTATAACAGAATCGACTGATTCCAATATGCCCGAAATTCGAGCAACATACTTTTTAGCAAAAATATTCGTTGTTACTCACCTCTAGCACGTCTTGGGCTGTTTGCAGGTATTCGCGAAGCATCGCTTCCTGGATCGCGCGCCATTCGAGCCTCGGGTCCTCGAGTTGCGTCGTTTCTGGAAATTCCACAGCGTTAAATCGATAGGTCGGGGAATCGGGTGTCGAGCTGTAATCGGAAACCCCAAACCCTTCCTTTTTTCTTCTCTGTCTTCCTTTTTCCCTCCGATTATTATTCGTGGGGAGACGAACGCTAAATGAAAACAGTGACTCGATCCTCCATTAACTCCCAAGTTGCAGAACAACTCTACCAAGAAACGTGGACAATTTTGAGCAGACCTACATTTTGTTTAAAAATTGTTTAAAAAAAGAGTTTGTCAAAAAAAAAAAAAAATAGTTTTCACCGTTGCAGTGGAAAAAATAGCTGTGGATTTTCGCGGAATACTTTCGAGAAGCGTGATTTGCTGAGTAGGATGTTGAAACGTTTAGAAATCGTTGCTGAAATGTTTTAATCGTGAATCGGGTAATAAATAAAATCGTGGACGTATGCATGAGAGAAATGCGGAGATAATACCATCGGATATATAGATAGGAATGGTAATCACTGGCGTAAATTTACGTCGTAACGGATAGGAGAAAAAAATAAGTTAGCGACTTACGATTAACGTGGTTGATGTAATAAGCTCCGACATGTTTGTCGTAGGCCTCTTCCCATCCGAGTGGCAATTCGTTTCCGATGCAGTCGGCAAAAGTTTGCGGTTTGGTAAACCTGTAAGTAGCAAACGAAGGAAACTGGTATCAATCAAAGCTCCGTGTAGGTAATTTTCGATAGGGCGCTCCCCCCCTCCCCTCCCCCCTCCCGTTTCATTCCCTCGTTCCCTTCGACGAATCACTCGAAATCTTACACGTACGCGCGGGTGTCTGCGCGCACGGAAATCACCCGTCCATAGAGACGTACGCGGAGAGAAGGAGACGAAGAGAATGGAATGCTGCGGTACCGGGGGTGTGCCACGGACCTGTTTCCGGACCCCCCTGTATACTACGACGCAACGTATCGCGCCGCGGTGCACTCGAGGAAACGAGAAAGATTTTTTTTTGCCAAAAACCCTCGTTTTTGACCATTGATAATAATTTTTCGGACCATCGTGGCATAAACATTTTTTTTCTCCTCGTCGTTATCAAACGACATATTTCTCGCGATTTAATTTACTCTGATAGCCAGTTTCGACGGAGAGAGCGATTTTTTTTCTTCAAATTTTGGTTTTATTTTATTTTTTATAATAGGAACGTGTTGTCATTTTGTCGAGCAGTTCATTCCCAAGTCCAGGTAATAACGAGAACGAGGAATCGTAATCCTGGTAATTTCCATAACTCTGAACAAACAACGCTAGGAAAACAAACGAACGAAAACTGCTACCAGCGTCATATTTCCTCGTTCGAGAAAATCCAATGTATGTACATACGCGTCTATGCTTAGTTCGCGACGCAAATATGTCGCGTCATGAATTCCGAACGAACGACATTCGACGATTTCTTGATAACGAGTCGCGGAGTTACCAAATACGTCGACCTTGGCATACCGCGCGCGTGTTTCTCTCTCTGTCTCGGTACCTATGTTTGTACCTCGCCGATTCTGACACGATCAAACGCGGGAATCAACAAGCTCCGACGATCAGAATGTCGTAAACAATTCGAGGAAAACCAAAAATGATTTATTCGCGAATAATCAGCTCCGATTGATTTATTCGACCTTTGACTGTTCGATATTTTATTTAACGAATTGATGCAATTTATTTAATCTTTATTATTTGTCATGTTTATCGATTATCATGTTAATTTTTTTTAAGGACATTTTTAAAAAAAATGTATTCGTTCCAACGAATGATCATGGAAAATTCAAAAACCTGTTTCAAGTAAATTAGTCAATTGAAAACGAAAAACTTCGTAGATTCTATGATTTTTGATACTTCAGAATCACCATTTCGTGATAAAATATGAAAAATTATTAAAGTCACTTGAACTTTAACCTCGAATAACTTTGAAACCAGTCAACTTAGCGGAAAATCATCTCAGACCTTTTTTGTAGATCGTTCAATTTCCTATAAAGATACGTACTGTTTTCTACGATACGCCTATTCGTTAAAACGGAGTACAATTTTTTGAAAAAAATGTACGGTGTTATTAAAATGGGAAATTGAGATCGCAAAGAAGGAACTCTTAATATTAATGTTAAGTGCTCAAACTCTACTAGACAGTTTTTTCCATCATTTTGAACAATATTTTAAGGGTAAGTAAGGGAAAAGGTCGTTTTTTTTGGGTCACGCTAATAAATATGTAATAAATGTAGGGAACGAAAATAATTATCAATGAAACTTATTATCGAGATCGAGTACGACATAGCGAAATAATAAGGAGCACGCGTTACGCCTGTGCGTGTACGTGATATTGTCGGCGTCCGCGATCCGACGTTTATGTACATACATACGTATAATTTATGGAGGATGTTTGATTACGGAGGGGACGGGGTGCCGGCACTTTCATGCCTTGACATTCCGAGGAGCGCCGACGGATCAGAGTGGGCCATAGGAATGATCGGGCGCGATTACGAAGAAATACGCGAAGGTTACGCGAACGAGCCGAGCGTTACGCTTCGATCTCGTGCGAAATAATAAAACATTCATGCCGCGTACGTGCCCACTACATGCGCGGGTGGCATCCGAGTCTCTTCGCGACAACAGTCGAAACGATCGACGACGAGGTGCCTGATAACGCGCGATAAGATGCGGACGCGATACTCGCGAGTGACGATAACGAATGAATCCACGACGCCGCTGCAATACTTTTTCCCCTGCGTTTCCAATTTTCCCACAAAATTTCACCATATTCGTCCGATCTTGTCCCACCTCGCGATTTACCTCGACCCATTAAAATTCGCCATTTTCCGTCGTACATCAATTTCCATTTTCCGATACTCTCGATTCCTATTCTCATTTCTATCGCGGTATTCCGATATTCTTTTCATACTTCAGTCTCGATTTTTTTTTTGCATCATGGAATATTCAAATTCATTTCCCAATGCTTCGTTTTATCAGTCTTTCGTCGCAGTTTCCCATATTTTTCATTTGTTCAATAAATTATTTCCTCCGGTTCGTGCCTGTTTCGATTTTTTTCGAAAACTTTCGTCATTTCGGTTCTCTCGTTTCCTCGCGTCGACGAGCGCTGCGCCGAAACCGAAAGTGTAAGTCGGAGATGGGAAAAGCTCGGAGATGGATTTGAAAGGTTCGGGAAAAAGGTTCGTGAGGAGAGAAAGGGGCGAAACGTGGGAAGGTGGAAAAGGTGAAAATGAAGATCGCGCGTGGAATACCGTACACCGTCAAATATTGACATTCCGAGAATTCTTTCGGAATTCTAATTCTCACGTACGCATGCCGCGTGTCTGTATTTCGGTGTACGTACGCAGGTTCGACGATACGCGCGCGAGGCTGCGAGAAGGGGAACTCGCGAGTCCGGAGACGCAAGTTGGCTAAGGTTAGGTTGAGTATATTATTCTTGAGCCGCGGCATCTCCGTGGAATGTCGTATTTGTTTGACTTGTCGCGCGTTCGAAAGATACGCGCAGGCGCAGGCGCTCGCGATCGCGGCTCGTCTAAAGTTTGAACCAAAGTTCAGCAATAAAATAAAAATAACGAAGTCGCGCCGCGAATCGTAGCTTCGTATTTTCCCAGCGATTCCTGTGACCGATAACATTCCAAAAGTCGCGCCTGTAAAATCTTGAAAACGGAAAACGTGCGAATTTCGAAAGAATTCTGAGAAACTCCGTATTTACGAATGAGCAGTAAAAATAATTCGCTTACAATATTATTTATAAATATATTTTTTTTTAATGTACAATGATTTTCTATAGTATTTCATATTTTTTGATATCTCTTATCAGAGGCCTGATGAGAAATCAACGCGGATGTTTTTCTGGCAATAAAAATGTTCTGGAATAAAATTCGAGATCCTTAGCTTAACTCTGAACAAATGAATCCGAAATTGTGGTTGGTTTAGGGAAAATCTCACGTATTTCGTAGTTCTTGAGTGAAAAACACGTCTTTGGAAAATAGGAATGCGGTTGAGCAGTGTTGAGAGGCGATGGGGATATTTGAAAAGATCATTTTTTTTTTGCTTTCGTTCGATTCGACTGCTGGAGTTGAGCGACGAAGAAAGGTTCGAGTGACCGAATGTTGTTGCACTTATGCAACGTGGATGCAACTGTGTCTGGTCGCTTCGCGGTCAACGATGTGACTCGTTGCGTGTGGCGTGAAACACGATCAAAAGAGGAGTCATAACGTGGCGATATATAATTTTGTTGTGACTATTGCGAATAAAAAATTCCGAGAAATTGACTCGCGACGCGTCGAGTTGGTCGAGTATGAAATATTTCTCGCATGACACGTCGGAGTCTCGCTCCGTCATCGCGCGCCGTTTCGAGGTAGTCGCGTGTCGATGTGAATGTTATACCGACTCTATCAGATGTGCGAAGTAAATGAAGGTAATCGTGTCTGGCTAATCGCGAGAAGTCCGTCAATCGCTCAGTCGTCCTCGCAATCCCGAATCGAACAACATTCGGTGTTCCAAGAAAACAGAAAAGTCGAACAGCTCCTGACATTTCAATTTTCCTCCGTATTTTTTTTTTTGTAACAGAGAAATACGACGTGTAGGCTCATCTTTTGCGAAGAGTATAATCAGGATTATTTACATGTTCAAATAAGTTGAGAAAAAAAACAACTAAAATTTGTATCGAAAGAAACGCAAAAAACGACGATGAACGTGACAAGTAAATGGTAAATCGGATTTCTTCGATAGGGAGAAAAAGTCTGTTGGAGGTGAAAAACAAACGGGGCGATTGTTTTTCCCGTAGAATAAAAAATGCACGACCGAAAGAAAGAAAGATGACTTTCATTCGATGATTTTATAAGACGAATCGTTGTTGCGTCGAGTCAATTACGTAACAACGAACTTCTCAGATCCGACAGTTTTGCCTTTATTCGAAAGAGTCAATATTACGTCAATTCTCGCCGTTCGTAAAATAATCTCGAAACATCGCTGACAAATATTTATTACGGCCTCGCAGAAGAAACGACCGAAACTGATTTTTTTTTGGGTGTCGTTTCCCACGAAATAAAATAACACCTGTAACAAAAGATGCAACGTCGACTTTTTTCTTTACCATTGGAGTGAAAAAAAATCTCTCGGGGAACAAAAATGTCCCAAGAGCTGAATTTCCAAATTACGGGTACAAAAATGAGAAGCAGAGTTGTGGGAAAACGAAGATCCGTACAAAATGTTTATCGTCTCAATTCGAGAGATGCCCGAGCAGGATCGTTAAACGTCGCGACTCGGCCAGATTCCGTGTTCACACGACTAGATACGACGGGATGCCGAATCGAGATCGAATTAATTGAGGATCCCACGACACGAAAATGAGACCTGAATATTCGAATCCGCTTGGACGAAAACCTGATTGATTATTGCTCACCGTTTAAACGTTTCGCGGATCGAACTGTGAATTTCGGCGTTCGAAAGTAGGGGAAAAGAAAAAAACGCCTATCAGATTCTGACTCTCAAAAAATGGTTTTGAAATTTTGAAGACGAGGAAAAACAACTGGGAATAGTGAAATTTAGCAACAATCGGAGGTTTAAAAATGATCGAATGTAGTGAGAGAAAAAAAACGAATTCGTAGCTAGTTGGAATGGGAAAAATTCGGATCAGAAACGTGAAAAATCCGAAATTCGCGCTCCGTTCGGAATTATGTCTCGAAATAATCAAACTTTACGCGTAGACGTATTTGTCTACCAAGCAAAGATCGCGTGTTCTTTCGTGACGTAATACGCTTTGGAATGCGTAGGGTCAGAGTATAGCGTCGTCGGAGATACGCTCGAACGTAAACATACGACCGGGACCCAGAGATCGAACGTCGCGTTGCGGTGGAGTAATTTAATATACGATGATTCGACGAGCGAACCGCCTCGAATCATCGTACGAGATATCGTATCATATCGCGTCGGGAATCCATGTTTCTCGGGAAAACGACCAACGAAAATGCCACGAAAGTATCGTTGAACGAGCGCAGGAACGCCCGACTAAATAACTAGATAACGGAATAAATAAATAAGCGAATGAGTAAATAATAAAATAGACAATAAAATAAATCAGTAAATACGTAGGCATGTAAATGATTCTGCGTTGGCACCTCTCGTTGCCGTCCTTTTTTCCGTCGTTACGTAAAATCGAGGCGAGAAACAGCAGAAGATTCCTCGTTTAGCTATATATATGCGTCGACGACTCGAGATTTTCGATTTCAATGAAATTCGGAAAATTGTGAAGTGAAACGGGAAAATGTTATTATGGCGTGTCGCCTGTCCAAGATTCCACAGATCCGTTGCTGTATATTCGTATATGAGATATTCCACCCCAACTCGGCGGTATTTTACCCTGATGCCCATTTTCAAACCAGCCAAACTCCCCAAAAAATTAATTGTGGCAAAAACAGCCATTTTCAAAATTGTCAAAAAATTCACGAAAATTCCGTGTCCCGAAACCACATTGTTGAGCTATAAATCACGGTGGAAGTATTATCTCAAAATTATTTCATTCGATTTTATAGGAAGGAGAAAGTAAATTAAAGCAACGTGTTTAGTTTGTAAATATACAAATGTACGAAAATGAGGAAAAAAAAGTGTTGCCAAACTTGGAAAATAAAATAAAATAGTTTTAAAAAAATACTGCCATTCTGGTTTATGGCTTAAAAATTTAGTTTTGTGACTCAGAATTTTTTTCATGTTTTAAAACTGGCTGTTCTTTTTTTTCAAATTTTTTTTTTGAGAGTGTGGCTGGTTCGAAAAATCTGGAAAAAATTTAAAGTAAGTTTCTCTGTGGGCTGAATAAGATGAAAAATAATGGAACAGATCGTAGAGAGTCGGAGTAAAATATTGGTGAGTTGGCGTGGAATATGTTATTTATGTATTTTGCTTCTTTGCATACATTCAGTTTTGCGGTTCGGAGGGGTGGAATGTTGCGGGGTCGAGGGATAGATCTTTGTTGAAGAGGATGCGAAGCGGTGATTTGTTGTTCGTTATCGCGTAGCATGGCAAGTGAATGATTATACTGTGTGTAGTCGCGTCGGAGTTTCTTATCGAGAAACGCATAAAGGCGTCGATTGTTATCGGTTCAACGAGTATGAATGCGGGTTAAAACCTCGTTAAAATCTTACATAGTAAACTGTTAACGTCGTCGTATCCTAATTGATATCGACGTCGACCTAATCTCTATGGCTGACAAGAAAATCATTCATTGCTTCCCCATCGGCGAGTCGATGATGGGGAAATTTGATTTTTTTCAACCTTCACCGAAAAATCTTTTCCCGGTCGGACGAATGGTAATATCTACTTTATTCCCACGAATTCGATCGATTTTTCATTCGTTTGAATTTAAGATTTCTACTTATTTATATTCATGAAACTAATTCCGACTGGAATGATTTCTCATTCGCTGTAATCAATTCGCAACGCTGATTGGGAGAGAAAAATGAAGATTGGAACGTAAGTAGAGGTACGCGATGGCGTGAAAACAAACGGACATCGGAGCCTTTACTAGACGAGTCTGACAAACCAGGACAAAAT
The DNA here is from genome assembly GCA_963969455.1 of Arge pagana. Taxonomy (NCBI): domain Eukaryota; kingdom Metazoa; phylum Arthropoda; class Insecta; order Hymenoptera; family Argidae; genus Arge; species Arge pagana. Next base: position 12,461,943 of record OZ018315.1, on the reverse strand, counting down.
CCAGTGTATATAAACGACGATGAAAGAACCACGTTCACTAGCCGACTGGTGACCCAGTATTTCGTTATGTGCTGTGTTAGGTTCTTCGTACGGGTCAGAGACTATTATATCGAGTATTTCATCTTTTTAACGCGATAAAAACCGAGACTCGGACTGTACGTGAGAAGAGTAGGTGATCGATGTTTTCGAAATCGATTGAAATTTCGTCGAAATACCCATTTATCGCGCGTAATAACGACAATATCGAAAAAATGCATACTACATGAAATGTGCATCTTTTTAAAACGCAAATTTTTTTTCCGGCACATTTTTTCGTCAGATCAATATTTTTCCGTTACTTGTCGAAAATCAAAACGTGGAGTTCGTTCCACGATGATGAAAGTGCGATTTTCGTGGAAAATATCGATCGCACGAAAGAAATTTTTTCTACATAAAATGTGCATCGCTAAAAGTACTACGTTTGTTGTTGAAAACATTTTTGCGTCAGGTTAATATTCTGCCGCTGAGGTGCCGAAAACTGATGGCGTCGAGTCTCCATGAATTCTACGAGTCGACGTATCTCGACTTGTAATAACTGCACGAGAAAAATGTATACTACATTTTATTTGCGTATCAAAATAACAAACAACTTTTGTTCGAAACATTTTTTCGTCAGATTAATAGTTCGCGAGTTATCGAATATACGGATGTTCCGAGTTCCGACGATTCTTCTGGTAGAAAGCCTCGGTTCGGAGAATACAGCAAGCCTATAGTCATAGTACATTACGTATGTCGAATAAATTTCATTCCTAGGCATTCACCGGTGGGCAGGTGTATTCGTACGTCGAATAAAATACGTGCCACGTTGAATATACCACTCCGCGTAGGTGTCTTCGACCGTTGAATTGCGTCTGCCCAAGGGCAAATTGTCCACACCGAGTGAGAATCAATGCATCGATGCACTATCAGTCGCTCGTTAACGAATGAAAAAAAAACGAAAAACCCCCCAAAAAAAAGACCGATAAAAATACATAATTCAGCGAATATGACTCGACGCGAAAATGCGCAAAAAATAATCCGTATCGGGTAAAATAAACGTCGCATTGTTATTATCGACGGAAATTTCTGACGAGTGACGATAGGCGAGTCACGTCGTGAGAATGTATCAAATTTCCAAGTTTGGGACACATTCTTCGGACGTAATTCGTGTCAGGGACTTCGCGCTCGTTTCTCTGTGTGAGAGCATACCTGTTCGGCATATAACTCACCGATTTTCTCCGTACTTCCATGCCAGTTGAAAAAATGGAGAAAAAAACAAAAGAAAAAATACGCGTTTCACCTTTTTTTTCTCTTCTCAGTTTTGCGAGAAAAAAGTGAATTTGTCGGGGTAAGAAATGTCGAGCCTATTTCTTTTTTGTTGTTGTTGCGATTGTCCCTTCTCCCACGGATTTTGATGTACGCGTATATTTTATTCTTTTTCCGTATTCCGACGAAATTCCATCGACAATCGCGCGGTATGCGGCGGCGTGATGGTATGTACGACCGCGTCTGTTCGCTCCTCGGCTTCGGGCATCTGTTGGCCATCTGTGTTTAGAAAAATCCGTCGCATTCCAAAGGCTGAAGCAGTAACCCTCGATGTTTACAGTTTCGACATTCTTTGTGCTTTGATCGTTCGTAAAAATTGTTCCGTATTACCATAAGAATTTGACCGTAAGAATTTTACAGCGGTCGGAGTTTTAACGCTTTGGGTACGGAATTCGGACGATTTCACCGGAACTATTTTATCGTAACGATATCAACGTCATTTTCCACGAATAAATTCCTACGCGTATAAATGTTCTTTCACGAAATGAAATACAATTACCCTCGTTTCGGACAGATGAGGCAAGTTCGGGTCGCGAATATGAAAAACCGGGAGAATAAAAATTACACGCGAAGCTGATGAAAATCTGAGCAGAGTCGAAGCAACTCGAACGTAACAGAAGTTTGACGGGAAAATGTTACCATGGAAATTTCGAAACGAACGATCTCTAAGAATTCACGGAATAATATCCGTCGATTTTAATTTGATGGGAAGAAAATTACCGTCAGTCTTGGAAACGAAGAGACGTAATCCGACTATAAAACGTCGCCTGTAAGATTTATTTACCGTACACGTTGGTTTTTTCCCTTTTTACGGGAATTGAGTATTAAAAAGGTCACAAAAGTTGGAAATTGTATTTTTATTGGAAAACAAAATCATACATCTGAATTTTTTATTCCATTGCCGAGTGCTCACAAATATTGTTATCATACGAGCATCAAATACATATTTTTTTCCACACATCAAATCATTATAGAAATTATATTGACAACGCAAATTCGCAAAGTGTAAAAAAACAGAAACTAAAAAGCTCCATCAAATAATCATTTCCTCCCGTATTTGAGGAATCAACCGAACGTTGTGAGGAATTTTCAAATCGATACAAGCCCAACTCTCAAAGAAGACGAAAAAAATATTGACCGAATATCAAATCCGTAAAAAAATTAAATCGACCAATTTGGAGGAAAAAACAATCATAGAATACTTCTGGAAATCAAATTATATTATGAAAACCGAAGCTACGAGTTGTGATACGGTAACGATAATTACTGCACAGCTATTCAAACGTTGTTTCTTCCGGAACTAATTCGTCGTCAGTAATCGTAATTCATTTCGGTGTTTGAAAAGAATCGCATCGATAATAATTTGTACGCGATAAAAACAACAAATAATCGTCAGTTATCAAGGACGAGAATGATGCGCATGATAATTCCATCCTGACGAAAATGCGCGTCCATATACGTTGGCTGACATTGAAAATGGTTCCCTCTCCATCGGCACGCCGAGGTTACTACCATGGACGACCTATGGGCCTTCTTTGGGAATATATTAAAGGCCGGGCTATTTTTAGAAACGATATACACACGAAGAGTTCGAAACGCAGCGACAGAGATAAAGAACGAGATAGATAGAGAGGGAGAGCGAGAGGGAGAGGGAGAGGGAGATGGCACGTAGCATACGTAAAAAAGAAGATAAGAAAAAAGTACTACTACACGGTTGACCCCATGGATCGTCGTAACGTTGTCGTTTTTTTCCCCCTTTCAACTTCTCGCACCATAAGATGATAAAAATTGGCCCTTCGCCTCCTCTCTTTCCCTTCGTCGGGCATCCCATAGCGGTCTTTCCCTCGCTCGCGACCGCGCAACAGCGCCCGTCGCCATCTGGCGGCGAAATCTATTATTAGAATTCTTCTTACAAAGTACCGGGGCGCGAGAGAGGCAGAAGATCTTTGTGAAGGATGTTGTGAATAAGTGGGGGATGAATGGAATGCGGGAATGGGGAGGTCCCCGTTCCCCTGCATTCCAGAGCTTCGAAATTCTTCGGGTCTTTGTGAGACGTCGAGTGAAAGACGAATGAAAAAAAGGAGGAAAAAAAACAACAAACGCACACGCACGAGCACGAGAGAAGAAGAAACACATGGGAGAAGTCGCGAATGAGAGGAGAGCAGCGTGGCAAAAAAGGAGAAAATTCAAAGATTCAAAGAAATGATAAATTAAATTGAACAAAGACAAATTTCGCGAGGATCTCTTCACATCGCAAAAATGAAGCAAAATCGTATCAATTTATTTCGAAGGGAGGAACAAATCTTTTTTTTTACGCTGGCGGAGGAGGATGTTCTCCGGGTACATGAGCGGATGCTGGGCGAACTTCTCGCATCCTATAACCGAGATGGAAACATAGTTTTGTAAACAGTTGCCCTTATGGGAATTTCGTAACGGTCGCATCGAGTACGCGAGAGAGTCTAGCAATTTAAAAGCAATTTGGTTCCGAGGCATGCCCCCCCCCCCCCCCCCTTTTGGCCCGACTATAATTCGACTCTCATTTCGTTTCGTCCTAATTTTACCGTCAAAATACAATGAGATGAAGAAAACTCTACGGACAAGGTTAATTTACGATGAAACTATCAGCGTCGTGATAAACGGACTTTTTTCCCGCCCGTTCGATTGGCGTTGTAAAATCATTGGAACAGCATCGACGATAACATTTTGAAGAAAAGCTTTACACACATATATATATATACATATATATATATGCCCGTTGGTATTCGTCTCTCGTCGTCGGTAATTGCCGATAGAAATGTCGCTGAGGATCGTAAATTATCATTTTTCGTTGATGACGATGCTTCCTACTGACAGCTTACAAATTGGCTAACAAAAGACGACCGTAGGGTGCCAAGAGAAAGATAGCGGTGCGGCCTAACAGGAACGATAGATATATAGAAAAACGAGCGAGAACTATTTTCGCGGTAAAATACATAGCGTTGCATAACTCCGGATGTTTTATAGACATCGAATTGAACTTTGCGCCATTTTTGAGCCGATGAAAAAACGCTGCTACCATTTCTCCTCGGTCGAGGTTGAGCCCGTTCGAGAAATCGGCGTGTACTCGAAAACTGAAGCGTTTGAGGAATAAATGGTCCGAGTAGAAAAAAAGCGTGTTTTCGGAGCGGTAATAATGGCGAAAGATTCGCGGCGATATCCGTGAAATTCGCGGAGTTACGGGGATTTGTGTTCCCTTTGGGAAGGACGAAGAATTGGGCGCGCGCGCGCGGTCCCGTGAGCAGGTCTGCCGTGTGCAGTCGGTGAATAGGTATCTCGATTCTAGGAACCGAGGTCAAATTTCCTTGAATGCAAATGCCAAACGTGGGCTACCGTGTGCAGCGGTAGCGACTATGGCATGACGTAAGAGGAATCTCGGAGTAAAACCGCGTAGTAATATAGTTGAGTTTGCGTAACTCGTATAATACGCGCTAGTTATAAATTCATACGAAGTGCAGTTATCCGTTTGTCATTGAAAAAATTCCGCGGAACGATCATCTTCTCGGCGGAGTTCTCGCGAACATGTCATACATTTTTTCAAGCACCACCGCCGATTGTGAGAAAATGAATCGGCGATACGTTGACCTATAACAACGGCGACAGAGAGCGAGAGAGAGAGAGAGAGAGAGAGAGAGAGAGAGAGAGAGAGAGAGAGAGAGAGAGAGAGAGAGAGAGAGAGAGAGAGAGAGAGAGAGAGAGAACTACGAAAATCGAGGACGCGGCATGAATGAGACGCAAGACATTCGTACGTATACGTACGAGTACAGATTTCCCGCGACATTTGCGCGTGTTATTCGTGCGATTAACTTTTTATCGCGTTCAGCGTTGTTTGTATATGTATATATACGTGCGATAAATTGTTTGCTTTCGCCGATTGTCATTTGTTTGGTCGACGAAATCGATTTTATTTTTTATCCTTGGATAAAAAAGGTCAGAGATTCAAGGTCAAGAGCGATAAATCTTTTGGGTGTTATTTGCCATTTCGGTCGCAGCCTCGTCGCTTCGAGATAACTCTGAACGTTGCAAACGTTTAACCTGTTCGTCGTCAGTTTTTACATGGCAATTGTATAACGTGCAACATCATCGTCCTCCTCATCGAGAGAGGAACGGAGTCGGTGCCGGACGGTTTATAGTGCGAGAAGAGAGATTTCTCCACCATCGGCGAAATCTTCGAATGTCAACCGTCAACTCGACGAAAATCCGTGCGGATTTGATATTCGGCACCAATTAACACGGAAGCTGCGAACATTATTGCTACAACCTTGGAAATCATTCGGTTCCCTCGCGTCGTTTACGCTCAGCGGAGTTTACCAATTTCATTTCGATAAACAGCGTGTTCGCGCGAGTTTCGCGAACCGTTTCGAAAAATCGCATCGAGTGTGGCGACCGCGCGATAAATTTCGCCGCGCGTCACCGCGTTGTGACCCTGTACAGGAGAGCAAAGCGATTCGACGCGAATTTGCTCGTTCGCGGAGGAACGGGATCGTTCGTCGTTTTTTTTTTTTTCGTTTTCGTTTGCTTTTTTCATTTTTCTTTTCGGCAACACTCGCGCAGGGTTATTTCGTCGATTCGTCGATATGCAGAAAGGCTCGAGTTTCTCCGATATATTTCGTTCCATTCGGAATCGCGTACAAGTACAAGTGCGGCCCTGTTGCGTGGAATGCGGGCGCGGCGCGCGTGTGTGAGCGAGTCGAAGCAGCGTACGCGCCAACACAGAGTAAAACGTACACCGTACGGCGATCATCGGCGCACCAGCGGCGAGGAAGAGTCTCGACGCAGCATCAGGAGCAAAAGCAGGAAGAGAGGATCGAGACTGGGAGGGCAGATCTGGGAAAATATCGCCTCGGAACGGGTAAAACGACGGTAAAGAACGCGAGTAGTTTCGTTGACGAGGACGAGGACGAGGACGGGGGCGGTCGAGGTAAATCGGTGGGATTTCGTAGATACGCGGGGAAGCAGGATCGATCGGCGAAGCCAAGATCAACGATCGTACGTAGGGGAACTTTGATAGACGTAGAGGTATGCGCTCGCGTACGCGGTTCCACGTCTCCGTGTGCGTACGCGTGTACGCGTGTATGCGTGCGCGTGTCTGTCTGTACGTGTGTATGAAGTTTCTATGTAGGATGTTTCCCGGTGTGCGCGCGCGAGGCTTCGTGAACGTATACGCGAGACGCAGACGGACTTACCTGTCTCTCGGGTCGATCCAAGTCGTCTTTCTCGTATTGTGATCAATAAAATATACTTTTCCGTCAAAGTCTCTGGCGACGTCCCAGCCCTCCGGAAGCGGTATCTCCCCATTTCTTCTCCTTGGCATATTTCACTTCGGTCTAAATCCATCCAAAGGTATCACCAACTGGTATCACACACTGTTAAAACACTAGCTACTCGCGCGACGCCATCTTGAATACCTCATTATCATGAGCGGGAGTGACGTCACGGTGCCCCGCCGGCCAATCAGGGCTTCAGATGGCTCGCGAGCGGAATGCGAGTATTAACATAGTCGTGAACGACCGCGGCGGAGAGGTGACTTATTTTTATTATTATTGTTTTTCTCTCGTTGTTTGCCTTTTCTCTCTCTCTTTCCTCCTATCACCCGTTCCGTTTTTTCGCGATTTTTTCGCTCCTCCGAGATCTTTCCTCGCGCAAGTCTCGTTGTCAATTTCTTCCCTCCCCCCCCGCCCACCCCCCGCCCCCCCCCCCCCCCCCCCCCCCCCCCCCCCCACCCCCCCCCCCCCCCCCACCCACCCCACCGCCGCCGAAGAGATTCGACAGATATTGCTGCGCCTGCTGCTGCTGTTGATCGAAATACCGCGGAACGTGATCGAGCGCACTTCAATTTATTTTAATTATATTATAACACTTGAACACTGTCACTTTCCAAAAAATGAAACACGGCACACTGCACTCTTTTGATTATTGGTATTATTTATCATCGTCGACGCGTCACTTCGAAACGGCAAAATGTATCGAGACGCGAGATGACACGAACAGCGTTTGTCATCCGTTTCAAACCTGGGTCTATCTATTTTTTTGCTGCTTTTTCTTTTGGGCAGATGAAAAACTTACGTGCGAACGGTTCAACTGCGTTCGCCAAAAGTTGATCTTGTTTTTTTTTTGTCTGATTGTTTTTTTTTACCTTTCTTTTTTCTTTTCTGTCTTTTTTCGTTTCTCTTTTTCTCTCCTTGCGACAGATTTTTCACGCGTTTTCTTATATTGTCACGTTTCGTTGTCGCGGCGATTTCACGAAGACGAATATTATTATGCTCTTATCGAGTGTTCGAGAAAACGTTAGAAAAAAAAGCCGGTCTTATAAAAGAAGAACGACTCGTAATCTACCTCTTGCTACCTAGGAGCATGTTGAGAGTTTGAGAGACATGCCTGCTGAACGTTCATGCGGTCCGCGCTTGGCAATGTATCCCCTCTCTCTACTACCAGGCGGCGGGCACAATGCGCTCTCGTGTCTCTGACCGCTGCGCACGAATCTCAGCGGAGAAAGCCGAGCGCGTTTGCCCTTTGCGAGAACCTTGCATATTTTCAGCTACGATTACAGAGGAGCCACCGTACGAGAGGATCTGGCAGGTGCAACGATCACGTCGCTTACGCTCTTCAGTTGCTTGCCAACCGTCTCGATGATCAACTCTAGGCTCCGATCAACGGCGATCGAGCATGGCGCGCGCTCGTCGATAGCAGCGCGCTCTGTACATCGATCCTTGAAGCTCCGATGGAATGCGTGTCGTCACATCTCTCTCTCTCTCGCTCTCTTCCTCTGGTCTTATCACTTTATTCTCTTTACTCCTTTCCACGCAACTTTCCCGCCTTTTCTGTTTCCGTCTCGCCAATACTCTTTCGATACCCCTGACCTCTCAAAAACGTTACTTCAACAAATAATGCTAGACTGCGTACAGCGAAGTATGGAGATCGGTGCCTTCGTAGTTCTCGAAATGTTAATCATTTCGCGTGAAAACCAAATCTACGGAATAAAATATCGTGGACGTAAAGTTATCGATAAAATTTCTTCATTCCTATCGGTTCTAGCAGTCGTTTTCGTAGACTCGTTTCGAAATAATGTATTTATCGGGTAATTAAACTAAACTCAACGCGATTAACTCAATAGTTTTTCTTCTCGATTAGACGATTCGTCGCGATGACAGATAATAAAAATCACTCTACTCCACTACTGCGCGCTTCGAATTACTTAATTACACCTGTTCTCGAGATTTCTCACGATCATTAGAAACGAACGAAGAACAAGTCACATTAAGTTCATATTATGAATCGCATTTTATCTGAACCCTCTCGTTTTCGTCTCGAGCAAATGTTTGCCAACGTCCAGTATCGTTTCAACGGAAATGTACGCGACACGTCATGGTATTATGAAAGCACACACGAAGATATATCTGCATCAAGTGGTTAAGCCAACAAATAACTCTCTGATAGAGGATAAAATTTGATTTTTCAACTACCGTCGCGCGCAAATAACCCGGAAGATGTGAAAAAATTTACTTGTACGATTTTTTTCCGATATGTTTCACGTAAAATTTCGGTATCTCTATTGTGGACAAATATTTGTCGACATTTTGCTATTACGATACAGCATTTCTGCAAACATTTAAATTCCTCTCATTTTAAAGTCTGAAGCTTGCGGCTAGAAATTGCCCAAACAATCAAACGGTTGCAAAAGAGAGAGGGCACAGCTCCCCCAGTTTTCCCATCTCTCACTCGCAAGTGCAAGAGAGTAAGCCAATGTTGGCAACGTGAAAGCTGGCGCCGATCGTAAAATTATCGTACCCGAGCCAAAATTATCAAACATTATATTTAAAAAACGATATTTCTTAGAAAAAATAATTATCTTTATATCATCGTGAACACATATTGCACCCAATACTAAATTTTATTCAACTTCATCGATTAGTATTATGGCGTGTAGTACACAGATAATACCTGTATACACGACGCGAAAACGCGCATATTTGAAAAAAAAGCTGAGCATACAAACGTAGTTAGTTATTTTATATTTATTTCATAGGAATATAAATGCGGCAAGATATACATCTTTTAAGATACCTTCATAAATATTAGGCTGACAAAATATACATTTTTTAACATACACATTTTTTTACAATTACACGTTATACCTTTGTTTTTATTTCACACAAGTATCCCTACAGAGTATTGATTCTACTTATGTATCGGCTGACGGTGGTATCTTGACGATAAACTAATTTCACGAAACGTTGAATGATAAAGAGGTGTTGCAAATTATTAGGAATTATAGTATCATCAATTTCACTCAACTCTTCTGTTTTCTATACATTACGAATTGTGTTGTGAGCCTCTTCAGCAGTACGTTTTTTTGGGACACGTCTCGATATTGGGAACTATCGTCGGTATCGTACAATATTTGAATATTATCGTACATTTACGTACGACAGTCAATCGCAGCGCAGCCAACTTAACAGGTCGACGCATTAATGTACTGGTTTGTACATGTATGTTACTCATCGTACGGTTGGCAACACTAGAATAAGCAAAGCCCCACTCCCTTGCCGCGGCACGAACATGCAGCGCCATCGCGTAGCTGAGGTGCTGCACTGAGCTTGACCGTGAAAAGCTCCGCGGCTTGGCGGCTTGAACGTAGCGCACGATCGGGCGTTCTATATCGCACATCGTCTCTGCTTGAACGGATAACTGTCGTGTCTTGTAAATACAACACGATTCACTTCGCTCAGAAATTCCACTGATTTTCAGTGCTCGACTGTAGCCACGTGACCTCTCTCTGTTTAACATATGTGTTTCGTTTTTTACGAATACGCGCGATAACAAAGTTGTCATCAACAAATCAAACTTTACAATATCTATTTTATAACCTTTTTTAAAAGTCTAAAACTATCTGCCTATCAAGTTGGATCACTTTGTAACGACAATCAATCGATAACGAAGCTAGCATAGCATTCAAAACTCTGCTCGTTGGTAACCTATCGAATATGGCAACGTCAGAAAGTGATGAGTGGGCATTAACCGACGAAGATTCGTTTAGTCGTCGTCGTCGCTTGGGCAAACGTGTTACCTTTGACAAAGTCGTTACGGTCGTCGATTCCGAGTCAGACGACGATACCGAATGCACAAGCTCCGTCCCACCACCCCGACAAAAGCACTATCAACATTCGAGATCTCGCAGCGATAAGCGAAGACACGACTCCGATTCGCTATCCAACGACGAAGATAATTCTCCCCCTCGCTCGCCTATTGCAAGACCAACTCTCGACTCAATTACTGCCAGAATGTCAAAGAACACGGATTCTACTACCGGTGCAAAGGATCCCAAATACACGACGGAAAGTACGGCGGATAGGAAGTCTGAGTATAAGTCGAAAACAAAAAAAGGAAATCAGTCTCCGCAAACGATAGAAACAAAAGCTGGATCATCCACAGAAACTACAGTGGAATCTAGGACATCGAATAAACCCGAATCAACAACAGAATCTCCATCGGAATCGAAGATCGAACAAGAATCGGGGATAAACACAGCAAATAAATTGGAACCGAAGCCAGAAAAAAAGCTCGACAAGCAGTTGCATGAGAAATTGGACAAAGCGGAGAAAACGCTAAAGGTAGATGCTGAGAAAAGTCTCGAGTCGGATGTGCAACAATCAAGTGCAGTCGACTGGGGTGCGCCATGGAATACTTCGAAAAGACCGGATAACGTCGAAGAATGTTGGGAAGGAATGGATGATGATGTAGAAATCCCGGAGGAATTGAAATCGGACAAAAAGTTCAAGGAAGTCTTTTCTTCGGATGGTTGGGAAAATATGGAGGACGACGTGGAGATACCGGACGAATTGACCGAAAAGGAAATTTTGCCGGTCTTAGACAGACTGTCGTTAGCCAGCCAAGAACAGGAGTCTGCGAGCGGGTCGTGGGGTTGGGGCAACTGGGGAGTCACATCTTTTATAAATACCGCTTCTGCTGGTGTATCGGTGCTCACTAGCCACGTGAGCCAAGGATTATCGATGCTCGAAGAAAGTATCGGAGTTCCAGACCCGGAAGAAATGGCTAACGATGAAAAAGTTGAGACTGGTGAGATATTAGGTTCGAATTTCATTAGACCATTCAATGAGCTCATCACGGTAAATACGTAACGCAAATAAATCGTTTCCCAGGCGCACAATTAAGGATGTTATTCGGAGCTAAGTAATTGGCAAATTAAACTGCTATGTCCATACTTACCGTCTGATTCGATTCTGAAACTGCGACTCAAAAATATTGCAAATTTCGGTTTTCTATTGGAAATTTCAGGAATCGAGTCATCTACACGTAAATGTTATGCTTAGTTTTAGTAGATCGATCGTTTCATCATGCATCCTAGCGTTGAAAATTGTTGGTTGGCGTAGGTCGTATCGCGCTTACAAAATTATTCGAGCGGCGCTAAGATTTCGTCAGCTTGTAAGTCATTTTCAACGGACGTCGCGAGCTCTGTTCTAAGTGCATAGTGATTCGTATCAGAAATTGTTATATCGATTAGGAAAATAGATGGGGGAACTATACTTGTGAAAGAACATGACATTTTTTACACGGTTTGTCCAAGTATCACGGGTAGTAGATTGAAGTAAGTGAAAGTACTCTCATTTATTCGCTTCAAATTGTTCGTCGCGAAGAAATCTTGTCACCAGTTTTTTGTTTCAGAAAAGAATAAGTCAGAGGAAGAAGATGCCGACACGCAGATGTTATCGTTTGGTTTCAATAACCTGATGTCTGGCATGTCATCGATCACTAAATTAGTAGAATCAACTAGTAACAAGGTGATCGCCAGTGGTTTGGATACGCTAGAGAACATCGGTAAAAAGACAATGGAAGTCTTGCAGGAAGGAGATCCAGGCTTAAAGAAGAAGAGAGCATTCTTTGCGCAAGAGGGTGAGAAGCCAATCCTTTCGCAAATACTTAGAGAAGCAAAGGACAAAGCTGACGCCGAAGAAAAAACATTGGAGGAAAAAGAACTGGCACGAAAAGTTCACTTTGAGAGTTTATTCGACGATTATCAAGGCTTGGTGCACCTCGAGGCATTGGAAATGCTTTCCAGACAATGCGATATGAAGATACAACAGCGGATGATCGCTTTGGACGGCGATGAGTTGTCGTCCTTGCAAGAAACGCTCGAAGAAGTTAACGAACTTTGCGATTTGGGCGATGAAGATGAGGAAGAAGATTCCGACGTGGACTTGGGACAGCGATTGAAAGATGCGTCCAAAGATCTCGGCATAGAAGTTACCTATGACAAACTTCTCGAGGTACTTCGAGAACACTACGCGTATGCATGTGTCGAAATTCGATTTTGCAGATTTATCTGCGCGCGTCGTCATCATCGTTGGAAGCTTTGAGAATTCAAAGATATGATTTTTCAGACCTGGCAACAGACAAGGACTTACATTTCCACTGGAATTATGACCGAGCCCTTACCGTCAGACAGGGAAATATTTCAACGCACGATCTCGACATTGGCGCAATTCACTGCCTTCTCCGTTGAACGTTTCCACAAGACAGCCGAGCTGCTGTTGATAAAGGAACGTCGCAGCACCGTTAACGAAGCGGATGCTCTGGTTCAACTAACGAATATTTTGTCCCGAGAAATCGGATCGATAGCAAATTCATTCGCTGACAAATTAAATGACCGTATGAAAACATCGGATAAATCTGATTCCATTAGCGCAAATATAACAACGATTTTTCTGGAGGTAAGAAAAGTTTTGTTCGCTCGTGTTAATTTGGTTCGGATTTGTTTCGTTAGTTTTTAAAATGAAAAATCGCATACGGATCAATAAAGATAATCACTTGGTTGGTCTGTGTATTTTTGTTGTTAAAAATAATATTTAAGATATTACAATTGAAATTTGTTGCGATTCATTTTCTGTTTGAATCTGACTTTCGAAGAAATTATCTACCGCGAGGTGAAAATTGATTTGAAAAACGAACCATTTTACAGGCAACGAACGCCAGCTCGTATGTCCAAGATGCCTTCAAATTATTAATACCAGTTCTGCAAATTGGAGCCACATAACGTCTGTGTCGAAAGGACGGAATGTTTAATTAGTATGTATGAAAATTAATCTATTAATACATTATCATGTTACCCTTTCCATATCCATTATAAAGAAAACGGTGCAATTATTTTGTTATAAAATGATTGAACGTCTCTTGTTCTCTCTGACAACTGCATAATTTGTACAATTTTTTGAGATAAAAAGAGATAATAAAAATATATACGTACACATATGTTTACGACAAAACACCATTGAGCGCGACTTTTTCGAATCTCTTAAGACTTATTACTAATATTACAACTATATGCACGAGATATCTAAGAAGAATAAACAAAAAATAGCAAACCTTTCTTTTCATGTTCATAATCACGTTACTAGAGATTTGATGCTCGTACCGTATATTCGTGAATAAATGAATAACAAACTTTTTAGAGTTATCAGGCATTATAAATCGTTGTCTCACCTGGATCCACTGGTCTATCGCCGAGGACTTGAATAAATTGCGCATAGGTGATTTCAAAGTACCTTTAATATTGTCGGATATTGGAAAAGACGAATTGTATTTACATCGTATCAAAAATATAATACATTATGGTACATCGATTTAATTGCGGAACGTTTGAAAATGAAATTTTTACTATTACAGAATAAACGATCATTCGTGTGACGGAAAGTGAAAAATTTGAGTTGTTATCTTCAGTGATGGGTATTAAGTTGTATGGTAATAATGATCGTTATTATTAAACACTCCGCAGAGTACAACTTCATCTTGCGGTGCTGTCTCCAGTAAATGTAAGACTATAGCACCAAATGGGAGAATACAGTAGATGCAGCAAAGACCGTGAAAAGGTGGAAAATCATTGAATTTTCAAGATATCAACTTAAAAATCCAAGGTTGGTGCACTTTTCCACAGGAATCGATGCATCTCCTGTTCAAAAGCTTCAGTGTCTGTATCTTCTCATTTGAAAAGCATTGCGTGATATAGATTTGCATCCGATGAAGACATCACCTCAATTATAATTGATTTATCTTTTCGTTTACAACAGATTGTACCCGAATTTCGATTTCCCTTCATAAACTTGATTAATTTGTGTCAAGTTGCAAAGCGTTTCCACTAAATATTCATAAAAACAACTTCACCAGTACAAAAGCTCCGGTCTAATTTGTATGTTCTCCAATTTGTATTTAGCTGCGTTTTTATTATTGGTTTCCAATATTTGGGATGTTTTATAGAGCTCTAACATTTTTCACACAACTTTTCGGCGAATTTTTATATTTTTGGATTTTGCAAGACTGTAGCATGTCAATTGTTTTGGGTGGTTAGTCAGTATTCTGATTACGTTCAATGAAAACACAAATATCCTCGGCTATTACACGAGTTAAAAATAACATGATCTCACTTCTTACACCGAGGCACGTCACAAGTTTCACCATTTTGAATATCCTTATCGAAGCAGCTCTCAATGTTTACCTCGTTTATTTCCTGTTGGGGGCTTTTGAAGTTGGAAACTGGAGTTAGCATCCGTTGCCAACAACGGTTTGGGTATATTCGATGGCAGATTGAAGTTTAGGCTTGAAGTCGGAGGTTTGGCTATAGCGCTTATGCCGATATTACTTGCAGATTGTATAGGAGTTGCGCTACCCCAAGCTGCAACAACGTTGTTGTCATTCGATGGATGATTTGAAAAGAAAGATAAACTTCCGTCAATGGATCGACTAGCAAACGTAACTCTTACTTGAATGTTGATCCATGTTAGATTTCAAATGTACGTATGCAATTGATTGTTATAATTTGTCTACGACTATGGGATCATTGTAGCAGGAGTTACTTGGAAAGAGTTTTTGTTATCGGCGAGCAGATTTTAGGTGAATGCCGAAACCATTGAAAAACAGGTGAAAAATGCGAAAAGAATAGTTAAAAATCAAGCAAAATATATAACAGATTTTGGAGATGGGAAAATAAGACTAAAGTGTTGAACACGGGTGTAAATTGTGAATATTTAAATAAAAAACAGAGATAACTACCAGAGATAAATAACTAGGTATTGATGGGATTGTGGGAAAAATCTACGAGGCAACAATTTCTTTCCAAGCCTTCAGCCAATAATTACTCGTATAAAGACACACAATTAAGGAAGGAAATAAAATAAGTGCTATACCTCAAATAACTACTAAACAGCCATTAATTTTTCCCTGCAAAAGCAAAATAATACAAATAGAATATACTAATAAAACAACATGAGATGTATTACTGGCGACGGTTCTTCAATATTTTGCAACAATTCGTAATTCTGAGGTAGAAATTAAAAATTTCGGAAATAATCAATAATTAGAAAATGATAGTTGTTATTAGCGAAAGTAAAACAGAAAATTGAACAGTTGTAGTAGATGAGAAAGCCGTATGGTTATTTATTGCCATTGTTACGTGCGTAGGATGCAACGAGGACTAACAGGCAATCGATATGTGTGTTACGTTTAATAATCTAATAATCGAGGCGAGAACGAAAGTTGCGAAGAAAATTTGCATTTCAGGTAGTTGCTACAAATCATTTATCTAAAACCTACAGTCAATATACCCAATGTCTCGTATCAAAGTTCCACTTGTAGTAATCTTTCAAAAAAAAAATTACACCCAGCTTTCGAAAAACTGGAAATAATATCATGCTATATATTTTATAATATTTTGAGGATGACAAATTTAATACCGATGTCCTGAAAAACTTGGACAAATTTGCACGAGTAAGGTAATAATAAAGAATTATTACGAATAATTAGTTTTTCAAACATTTATTTGCTCTACGCAATTCGAATGCTGAATTCTTAATCTTTCTTGCACTCTTTGGGTAGCGTTTGTCCTGTAGATTGTATCGTATTTGCTTATGCTGCACCTAATTTCTGCTACTCGTTTAAATTGCATGATGTGAACGATGTCGAGAATTATTGCAAAAAAATCCGATGTATAGGTATTGTAATATGGAATATTGAGTTCGATTTCGCATTGTTATCAAATCGTGCGAATTACAGTTTCTATAATCTACGACCTGACCAGATAAATGATCGACGAATCGCAAAGATGATACTCGTTTCCGGAAAACGATAGGTAAGTAACAGAAGTAGCAACTACCTTTCTTCAAAGCTACGTTCAAATTGTTTCCATACGTTTGAATAATTTGAAAAGGGTGATTTCTACCTCGTACTAGATCCCAGCAAGACCTGAATACAGGATACAGTTTATGGGAGTTCTGAGAGAGAAAGACGGAGACAGATTTAAACGAAAATTGAAACGAACAGACGAAAGTGAAGAACTGATACGGGATTTCTAAAGGATGTTCTTACCGCTATTTACCTAGAGGATTCGGTGTGCCGTAATTCGGCGGTCGACTTGTGGTCAAATTCGTGGAGGATAAGAAGGTCTTGTTGCCTAAAAAAAATACAACAACAAAAATCCATATTTCGAGTTTCTAAAACCAAATTTTGGCAGTACAAATTAAAAAAAAAAAGTATGGTTAAACGTAGATCGAGCAATATCGCACCTGGACTGAATGGCGTTGGCCCACTGTTCATTTTGCCGGAACTAATTCTGTTTACTTTCCCATTCAATTTGCTGTCTTCGAAGATATCTGTGGTGTCTTTTAATACGTATTTCCTTAAATTCAAGTATTGTTCCTTCTGCTGTTGTACCTTGGCGTGAACCCCTTGTAATCTACCTGCCACGGCAATCAGAGATTCGTGGAGTTTGCTCATAGCCATCGTAAGTTCTGAAATGTGATCAGAAATGAAGGACGTATGTCGATGCGTCAGCCGATACTGAGAGCTCGTGGCGTACCTTGGGGCGTTAGCGTTTTGGGAGCGACCATAGTGTGAATGTGTTTTTCCGTAGATTCTATCTGAGATCTGAACAACATTAAATCTTGTTCGAAGCTTTCCGCCAATTCCATGAAGAACAAAAGCGGCGCGTTGTTCTCGTATTGCAATCCAGGTGGCGTATCGTGGGTCCGTTGAGCGATTTCAGCATTTTGTAGAGACTTTGCCGTGTCTTGTTTCAATTTGTCTGCCAAAGATCTGTCGCGCTGCACCGAACCACCCAGTGTGGTTAGCAGTTCCATTAACGATGCCGTGTCTTCCGCACATCTGTTCAACGGCCTCGCCGAGCCACGAGCAATATCAGATGCATTCGATTTTTGTAGTTTTATGAATGATCTGCAAAAAAATCAAACAAAAATATTACGTACAAGAAGGTTGAACATCAGTAAGTTCACCCAAATTGTACAACTTACTTGAAATTTTCTATAGTTTGGACGAGCTCGTTTGGTATGAGATTTTCTTTTGCTGCTGTTGGGCTACTACTTCCTTGCGTCAATCCTGGTTTGCTAGCCGATACGTCTACCCCGCCAAGACCTACAGAACTGCTCGTTACCGTTGGAGCGGCCGAACTCACAGGTTTAGCACCAAACAATCCTCCTGCAGGTGCCGTACCGAACAGAGAAGCTAAAAAATGATCGTTCCAGATTATTACCCGTCCGGTCGCCAGAATATATTCCAAAGTAAAGTGAAACTGAATATTTCGTACGAAATAAATTATTACCACTGTACTTACGGGTCGTCGTTGGGGTGGCACCAAAAGCCAAAGAAGTTGCTGGCTGGCTCTGAGCGAACGTTGAACCTCCCGTGGAAGCTGGTGTGCCAAACGTTAGACCACCGGTAGAGGCAGCCGAGACGATTGGGGACGAAAATAAACTCGAAGAGACGCTGGTCGTCGACGTTCCAGCAGTACCGAAGAGCCCCGAAGATTGCAACGTAGTTGCGATACCAGGAGTAGCGACGAATCCAAAACTTGGCGTAGCCGATGTGCTAGCTGGGGTCGCACCAAAAGTCAAGCTTCCTCCGGAGGGTGCGGTGGTTCCGAAGGATGCCGTTATTGGGGCGAAACCCGTAGGTTGCCTTCGTGACAAAATATGTAAGTGAGAATTAAATGGAGAGCGGAACATAATATCTTTGATGCTATTGTTAGAAAACAACGTGGAACGTGTTTTTTAGGTTAGTTTTTGGCATGTTGCGCGCTAGACGAGACTTACTTCTGAGCACCGAATCCGAATGTTGTATTCGTTGCGCTCGTAGTCGGCGTGCCGAATCCGAATCTCGACATTGTTACAATTTTTCAGCACGCACTTATTTATGAAATTCCGATACAAGATCGAGGTTCAATGGTACTATCATTCAAACAGTGCAACAACTTCTTGGTAGTTCGAACGATCACCGAGGCGTGGCGCGGTAGTCGGTCTTCCCGAAATCGTTCTCTAGATCGTTTCGACTGCCCCCGTCAGATGTTACTAAAAATCATTAGATTATAATGTACTCCTGACTATACTTCGTCGTATCGAGCTGCAAAAGAATTGATACACAAACGGAATTGTTGTCATTCATTTTTGCCCACAGTTACTTACAGGCAATAAACCCGTGCATCAAGTGGTAGTCAAATAGGTATTCATGGAGGTATGTATAGGCATTCCACGAAAAATCGGACGGATGGAATAATTTGAATCTTTCATAGCCTTCGTTTTTTGATATTTTGAAGTACCCACCACAAAACTCTACCTGGTGAAGTTTGCCATTTTTTAGATTACGGGTTCGAGAGACGATCTTTTTCGGTTTTTCGCTCATAACTTCTCCGGAAATGATCAATTTTCCCAATGTTGAATGACCGGTTTTTTCGTCGCAACTTCTTTCCTGAGCTAGATATCGATGTGAATCCGACGGGAATCGATTCTACGCTCCAGAATACGTCAGAAAACAGAGCGCCGATTGATTCTCAGTCGCGTCGGATAACCACCATTTTTGAAATCCAAAGCCTTCTCATTTTTTCGATTTTTGAAAATCCGTTTTTCACTCGTAATTTCTTTCCTGTCGGAGATATCGATCTGGGACCTGCGCCATTCGATTCTACGCCTGAAAATACATTAGGAAACGAAACGGCAATCGAATCTGAGTCGCGTCGAAAATCTGAGATTTTTGAAGGCTATACACTTGCTGTTTTTCTCGATTTCAAAAATCAGTTTTTCCGTCGTAACTTTTTTTCTAGTCTAGATATCGATCTGAATCCAACGGTAAACTATTCTACGCGTCAAAATACATCAGAAAACAAAGTGGCGATCGATTCTGAGATGTGACCCAAATCTGAGATTTTTGAAGGCTATACACTTGCTGTTTTTCTCGATTTCGAAAATCAGTTTTTCCGTCGTAACTTTTTTTCTAGTCTAGATATCGATCTGAATCCAACGGTAAACTATTCTACGCGTCAAAATACATCAGAAAACAAAGTGGCGATCGATTCTGAGATGTGACCCAAATCTGAGATTTTTGAAGGCTATACACTTGCTGTTTTTCTCGATTTCGAAAATCGGTTTTTTCGTCGTAACTTCTTTTCTAGTCTAGATATCGAGCTGAATCCAACGGGAAACGATTCTACGCGTCAAAATACATCAGAAAACGAAGTGGCGATCGATTCTGAGATGTGACCAGAATCTGAGATTTTTGAAGGCTATACACTTGCTGTTTTTCTCGATTTCAAAAATCAGTTTTTCCGTCGTAACTTTTTTTCTAGTCTAGATATCGAGCTGAATCCAACGGGAAACGATTCTACGCGTCAAAATACATCAGAAAACGAAGTGGCGATCGATTCTGAGATGTGACCCAAATCTGAGATTTTTGAAGGCTATACACTTGCTGTTTTTCTCGATTTCGAAAATCGGTTTTTTCGTTCTAATTTCTTTCCTGCTGGAGATATCGATGTGGGACCTACGCCATTCGATTCTACGCCTCAAAATACGTCAGATAACGAAGCGGCGATCGATTCTGAGATGCGTCGAAAATCTGAGACTTTTGAAGGCTACAGCCTTCTTATTTTTAGAATCACGGAAAGTCCGTCTTTCCCTCGTATTTTTCACGTCGTATTTTTCCCATCTGTTTTGTTTCAGTTTCTCGCCAACGAAACGCCGATGGTTCAACTGCAGCTGCGCTCTGTCGAAACACCCCGGAATGTGGGGAATCGGCACTAGCGAGGAAGCTTCAGATGAGAGATGCGTGAGCGGAGCGTCAAGCCCAAAGTCATCTTTCGATCGGTGACCGTTTTATTCCACCTAAAAACCGAGTTCGCGAAAATTGGCTGCGCTGCGAGAACTTTCCGCGAGACCTTGAGACGATGGCGGCGGTATGGGACGGAATCATCGATCTGGACAGCGTCAAGGGATTCCTCGAACGGATGAAAGATCATCCAGAAGTAAGTATTCCCAAAAACCTCTACCTGTACAGTTGTTGTTTGTACTTCTATTTTCGTTTTCTTCATACGAATTTTTTTTCCCTAGATCAAATCACCAAAGATCTTGGCTCAAGCACCTCTAACGACAGATACCCTCAGGCGACCCTCATCGGTGGACGCACGCTGGGAAGATGCATTTCGCGAAACAGCTGGCGACTAATCCCACGGAGAACATCGTCGACGAAGAACTAAACGGGACGACGAAGGTACAATAATCATCTACGGCCAACGAACATCCGTGATTCGTGAATGATTTTCCTACGTTCCGATGTTTATTTCGTGTATCATTTTTCGAAACTATGAGTTATATGAATTTTGATAGCATTTTCACGAAATCAAACGTTACATACAATCTTACATTTCATTTTGATAAATTGGATCATGTATAGTAATTTAACAGTTATTCAACAATGTCAAATAGTTGAGTAGTTGAGATTTATTTCAATCATCAATCATTTCTTCTTGCAAATACCCTGTCTGCCAATAATTGTATTTGTCATTGTATAATGATATCAATAAATAAATTTTTCTGCTATATATAACATACGACGTGTATTGTTTCCTTCATTTCCATACCGATACCCTCAGTTTCCAGTAAAATTATCCGGTGAGATTATAACACCATATTCTTCAAAGTATAGTAGTTCCTATGACGTCACGAGACTGCAACCCAACACACACCTCTTCGAGCAAACGGAATATTCTGCCGATTTTGAAGCCTTGTATTAGGAGAACATGATAGCAAAGGAAGTCAACAAACACGTAACTTATATCATTTGACGGAATTCATTTTTAAGAGCCACGTTGGTCTGTGATATCAGTTCGGCAAAAGCTGCATTAAAATCTCAAGCAGCGCTCGTGGGGGCCTCGTCTTGAATGGGTGACCGTCGTTTTAGAAAATTTTGTTCAATCCACGGAGGACGTTCGAAATTTTCAAAGTCCCCCTTAGCGCCTATGAGGTCACGGGGTAGGCAACCCAACATACACCCTTTTCAAGAAAGTAAAATTTCCGCCGAATTTGGAGTCTGTATCAGGAGAACATGACGTGCGAGGAGCTCGCTCGAAATTTTCAAAGTCCCCCTTAGCGCCTATGACGTCGCGGGGTAGGCAACCAAACATACACCTTTTTCGAGAAAGCAAAATTTTCGAGTCTTGTATTAGGAGAACATGACGTGCGAGGAGCTCGCTCGAAATTTTCAAAGTCCCCCTTAGCGCCTATGACGTCACGGGGTAGGCAACCCAACATACACCTTTTCGGAGAAAGCAAAATTTTCTTCGATTTTAGAGTCTTGTATCAGGAGAACATGATGCGCGAGGAGCTCGCTCGAAATTTTCAAAGTCCCCCTTAGCGCCTATGACGTCACGGGGTAGGCAACCCAACATACACCTTTTGCGAGCGAGCTACATTTTCGTCGATTTTCGAGTCTTGTATCAGGAGAACATGATGGCAAAGGAAGTCTACCATCAACGAACACGAAACTTATATCATTTGACCGAAATTTCGTGTAACTGCTACGTTGGGCTGCCGTGTCAGTACGGCTCGAGGTGTTAGGAATCCTCAAGCAGCGTTCGTTGGGGCCTCGTCGTGAATGGGTGACCGTCGTTTTCAGGACTTAGAAATTTTCGGGTTGTCGTTTCCAGCTCTACCATCGGACCGGACCGCCTCATCATCTGCAGTTACTTCGGCCGAGATTCGTGCATCTTCGGCCGCTTGTAACTGCGGTTGCCGTTCACCGACGTCACAGGCGCGTCCACCGTAGTGCGGCCGGCAGTTTCTCTGCCGCCGCTCAGCCCCGTTTCTACGCGACGACGGGAGGGGGTTCGATTCCCGGAAATAATTTCAACAAATTTTCGGTTTTCTATAAAATCGAATTTTATTCTCGTTTCGACGATTTTACAGGCAGCTGGGAATTTCTGAACAATATTTTTGCCGTTTTGCGGCTGGCCAGGGCCGTATCTGCGGCGTGGGGAGCCGTACGCCGCATCTGTGGGGTTCCGTAGCTCCCTAGGCCGAGCTAGGGCTAAATTCGGGATCGCGGATGACCGGGGGGTCGTGCGGTGCGATGCCCAGGGTCTAGTTCGCTGTGATTCTAGCCAGCGCCGCCCGAGAATTTCTGGAAGCCGTGATGCGGCTGCTACTACCCGTAGATCCGCGCCATGAGCGAGCTAGGGCCAAATTTATGATCCGTAGATCCCTAGGCTGGACTGCGGCACCGACCGTACGCGTGTAACCGTACGATCCGAGCCGCCGAGGCCTAGGGATACGTGGTCGACCAAAATTTTCTAAAACAACGGTCACCCATTCAAGACCCGACCGCAAGCAGCGGCGCTTGACTTTTCGGACCGCCTCGAGTCGTCGCTACGCGGCAACCCAACGAGGGCGTTAATGTAAATTTCGGGGAAATGATATATCAAGTGTGTTTCAAACGAGCGTAACTCGGGTTGCTGTGCTCGACGTCACAGGCGCGCAACAACGGCTGCAAAATTCTCCATCGATGCCTAGCAGCTGAGCGATCCATATCTACGACAGCAAAGAAATTACGTGCGAAAAACCGACTTTCAAAAATCGCAAAAATGAGAAGGAATAAATGGAATATCCGTGTCCAACGCACAATTTCACTGAGGGTTGACCATACTACAGATCCCGAGTGCGAGTTGCAATGATACATCAAAGATTTAGGATTAATTGATAAGTCGACCCTCGCGGATTTCAAACTGTACCTGGCAATGCATCTACGCTCACTAGAAGTCGAGAAATCCGAAAAACACGGAAGAGGTGGAGACAATACACGTCGTATGTTATATATTAAAGAAAAATGTATTTATTGAAACCATTATGCAATTACAAATACAATCATTGGCAGACAGGCTGTTTGCGAGAAGAAATGATTGATGATTGTAATAATTGTCAACTACTCAACTATCTGTCAATGTTAAATAACTGTCAAAGTACTATACATGATTCAATTTATTAAAATGAAATGTAAGATTGGATGTAAGGTTTGATTTTATAAAAATGTTATTAAAATTTATATAACTCATAGTTTTGAAGGATGATATACGAAATAAACATCGAAACGTAGGAAAATTAATTACGAATCACGGATGTTCGTTGGCCGTAGATGATTATTGTACCTTCGTCGTCCCGTTTAATGCTTCGCCGACGATGTTCTTCACTGGATAAGTTTCCAGCTGTTCGCGAAATGCATCTTCCCAGCCTTCGTCCACCGATGAGGGTCGCGTGAGGGTATTTTTCGTCGGAGGTGCTTGGGCCAAGATCTTTGGTGGTTTGATCTAGGAAAAAAAGACTCGTATGAAAGAAGCGAAAATAGAAATACAAACAACAACTGTACAGGTAGAGGTTTTCGGAAATACTTACTTCTGGATGATCTTTCATCCGTTCGAGGAATCCCTTGACGCTGTCCAGATCGATGATTCCGTCCCATACCGCCGCCATCGTCTTAAGGTCTCGCGGAAAGTTCTCGCAGCGCAGCCACTTTTCGCGAACTCGGTTTTTAGGTGAAATAAAACGGTCACCGATCGAAAGATGACTTTGGGCTGACGCTCCGCTCACGCATCTCTCATCTGGAGCTTCCTCGCCAGTGCCGATTCCCCACATTCCGGGGTGTTTCGACAGAGCGCAGCTGCAGTTGAATCATCGGCGTTTCGTTGGCGAGAAACTGAAACAAAACAGATGGGAAAAATACGACGTGAAAAGTGCGAGCGAAAGACGGACTTTCCGTAATTCCAAAAATAAGAAGGCTGTAGCCTTCAAAAATTCCGAAATAGTGCGAAACAGTCGCAATTGTCACGCGTGGAGTGTAATTGAAATTCAAAAACAGGAACTTTCCAAAGAATAACAATGCCACACCGCTGATAGCGATGTTCAGCCACAACTTTGATTGGGTAGATTTGCTCCGGTCTATCCGGAGTTGTAGGTATAGTAATTTCGGTAAATGAGCGTAAGGCTGAGTATGCAATTAGTTTTCCTCACCCAGTACACTTCAGTTCCATTCATTCAGGCGATGGAGGTCGTAAGTGTCTATCCGAGGCACGATCGCTGACACCTGGACGGTCGAGCTGTTTCGAGAAGAGGAAGAACACATCCGGCGAACGATACGGCGATATCGAAAGGCGAAGAAACGGAAATTCGACACTGGAGGCGTTTCTGTACGAAGGACGCGTCTTATATATCGCACGTGTGCGAAACGAACTTGCCTCAGCAAAGACGTTCTCGGTCTTTGTCCTCGTTCCGGAACTGATTAAATTCTTCCTCGCTTCGCGGTCTTCCCCGAACGATTTCCGCACCCGACTATTTCACGCTGAACGAAGAGGCGACTATACAGGTAATAAGAATCGCGCGATACGAAGGACGATAAAAAAAAGGAATGGGACACGAGATAAATAAATGGGAAAAATGGGAATAAAATGAACAATTAGAAAATAATACTCGGAATAATCGAATCTCGGTTCGAGAAGAATCGAACGGACTTACCGGTATCTTTTTCACGTTTTATTTATTTATTCGCTGATATTCTCGTGCTGTAAACTCTCAAATGTACAACGCGGCGGGGAATGTTGATGGGTATTATGATTGTAATGTTTTTTCACGCGGATAATTCGATGCCGCGGTTTTGAACCCTCGGGATGATTGCGTCCCGAGGGTAGAAGACGTGCGGACATCCGCCTACGCGACCTGCTACTCCCTCGCGAAGTCTCGGTACGACTGATCCTTTGGGAAGCTGCGACCGCAACGTCTGATACTTCGTTATACGAAATTCAATCATTTCATTGAAGTAGGTAGACATCCAGAGGCCTATGAGTGCTACATACCGTGCTCGAATGATCGAGAGAAAAGAAATACAAGTTCGTGGACGAAACAAATTGGAAAGTACGATAAATGGGTACAGCGAGGAGAAAACAAGTTGAGAAAAACAATTGTAAGAGAAATAAGAGTCGAGGATAGAAAGAAATGTTTTCAAAAAAACAAAACAAAGCAATGGAAATGTGCCGATAAAGATCTGGTATACTCGAGTTTCTATTAATGGCGGTTGAGTCGAAGGTGTTCGAAGATCCGGAATTGTTGACGGATCCCTCGTAAAGTCGCCATCTTGGCAGGGGTCTCGCATTTTTGATTTCCCTGGAGGATGTAGCGCGCTCGGAAGAGCGAAGAGGAAACTGGCCAACCCCAGGAAGGTTCTCTTTGCTCTTGCCTCTATCCCGTTTCGCCTCGTATTTCCTCGCCACCTTCCTCGCAATCCCGGAATACTTACCGATGCATTTGATTCCGTAGATATTTACATTTTTCTCCGTGAATCTCGCACGCTTAAGAGGAAGAGAAAAGCAATTCGAATAGATACATGTTCTCAAAGCGGAAGATTCCACGATTTACTATTTGATCGATGAAATAAAATAGTGAAAAGAATATTCGTACGCAAATAACGTGACCGTATATTCCCTCGAAGAAACACGTGAACTTATCGATTCGTGATCGACTGATTTTTGTCAACGTTCGACATAAATTATCGCGACATGCTATCTCAAAGGTTCATGGAACATAATTTCAAAGTTTTCCAGGGCAATGCTTTTATCGAAAAAGTGGAGCGGATCAATTTTGAGAAGCGAAGTGAACAATGAACGAAGTTTTACGTCTTCGCGTGTCGAGTAACGAATAACTTCTCTCAGACCAATTGACCTACCTGACTGCGAAAATATTTGCTTCGGCGTTCCTTCGACGTTTTTTTTTTTTTGAGAACACATCGAAATTCATTCCTTTTTTCCCAGACACCAGCATAATTATTACCCGTGTTGTCGTATAATTTTGTCAGGCAAGCAGCGTTAATTGTGTCGCGTAAGCAGGGTAACAAACCATTTGTCACGAAGGATAAGCGAGCAAGTTCGAGATAAGCTGTTGATGATTTCTCAGCGAATCGTAGGAGAGTCGTTAGTCATCGCGTAAAAAAATGTCCACGTAGCAAAAACAAGCGCCGCACTCGATTAACTTCGAATATTTAATTCGTTGAGAGGATCTAGATTTTTTTCTCTCGCCAGAGTAAGAGAGATCATTTTTCCAAGTGTCTCCGTCCCGAAAAAAGTAGTTGCTAAGTTTGCAAATATGTAAATTTAATTCGTGAAAAAACCATTAAATTGACGACGACAACAGAGAAAATCAATCATCGGATTAGAAATTGATATGGAAAATCGATTTCTCACAGTAATTTGACAATGGAAGGGGAGAAGCGCGATGTTAATATACCTATCAGTCGTAAAGTGACGACGGTTAAGGAATCGCGGAATGAAACGTTCGCAGCATTTTATTGGTAGTAGATGAAGAAAATCGAGAGGAATTTCTGATATTGACTGGCTATTGCGATTCGTTCGCTCGCACGGAATGTTTTTCATCTGGGGTAACCTACCCCCGTGGCCGCGCGGACACGGCGTGTCCCTATGCCGTCCGGTATAAAAATACCAGATGTCTTCTCGCGATGATAAAAGTACCCGCCGGTCGTCGAAGGGTTTTTGCTCTGGAATTCCGATTGAAAATCGACAACAACGTCGCGGACGAGTAACAATGGTAAAAGAGTACGACCGGCGTGTAAAATATTGGTTCGAATTCGACCACAACAAAAAAGTATAGCACCTACGTTTTACAAAGTCGACTGCATTCTCTCCGCGCCTAATTATCTTTGGAAGAAAAAAAACGAGGATTGCAGAATATTGGAATTCTATCGCGAGAAAATGAAACACCAACGAGATAGAAGATGCGGAATGTCGAAGCAAGACAAAAAAAAGCAGCGATAAATATTGAAACTTAAAGCCCTGAAGAAAAAAAACAGAGCAACGGAGGGTGAGAAAGAAAAATGTGAAAATAAATTAAGGGAGTCGCGTTTCGTAGAAGAAATTAAAATACTCGCCAAGAAGATAAGCGGTAATGAGAAGTATGCGGTAAATAGCGTTGTGGGAGAATTTTTATTCTTTTTTACTCATCTCTACTTTCGTCCTCCCGTTTTATCCGCGTAATACAAAACACGTGGCGGTCATATTTTTGATACTTTACCTATATTTTCTCCCTTATTCCCGATTTTTTTCTTCGATTCTGCGGTTTTTTCTACGTACTTTAACTTGTTTGTCCCGTTCTGCGTTGGCTCGATTTTGTGAAAAATGTAGGTTTCTTTGGAAAATGCGAATTTACTTGCCAACGGATATTACAACGGTTGGCGCTTGCTATTTGCTTTGTTGGTCCTCTAATTTCATCGCTGGAATGCGGCCAGGTCTGCAATTTAGGAAAGCTTCCGTTTTATCCGCTCTTTTCTCTCCTGGCTCACGCTTTAATCTTTCGTAAAAATAAATTAATACAACAGAGCTGCCACCCAGCAACGAGGCGCGGGCAAACGCCACCTACTGCGTTAATCCCCAGCTATTTCTTTCATCTACCACAATTCTGCAAGGGTAAAAGGTGTCCTGGTCCCGCGACGAGGTGAATTCCACGAGGAGCATACCTCACGCTTCAACTATATATCGGTCCCAAACACGCGGAGCAATTATACCCACGAAATTCACCCCTACCGTCGTACATCAATCCAACAGCAATAAACTCACCGCTTACATTCATCTCGTTCCGATGAATTCGTTATTAATTAAAGTCACTACGTTTCGCGGCACTACTATCATTTTCTCCTCCGTGTCATTGGGGCGTTCCTTTCAAATAGTCATAATCATCAATTGTAATTGTACGAGATTTGAAAATCGTGACTATTCAAACGAAGATTGCATTCATTTGAAGGTAAGTCGATGTAATTGAATTACGGATAGTAATTGTGCGAAGAAGCGACTCGTTGTACATACCTACGGTAGCCGGCACCTCGATACGTATTGTCAAATCAGCTTTAGGCGCAAGACTTCGAGACCGTTTCGTAGCTGATGAAGGCTTATCCTCGAGAAATCGTCGCGGCGTTTAACTTTGCAAATTTCTGCGAACCAAGGGCGCGATAGATAATTCGAAAAATTGTTTCGAGGCGTCGAGTCGTACGCCCGAGGGCGACGCAGGATGCCGAGACTGGAACGACGTCGCTGATGAAATTTGTATGGAAAACCTGAAAGCTTACGAAACGCGGCGACGAGATTTTAACGGTCCAACGAAATTCTCGAACGACCGTTGTCGTATATACGTCGGCGATGTTCTTGCTGACGTCGGGCTATTGAATGAAATCTAAATGGGATTTGAATGAAATTAATTGGGATGTCTCAGCGGTGTTTCCCCGACTCTCCACCGCCCTGCGCTCCTCGTTGAACGTAAGAACCGACATATATTCCCGCATACCTATATTTCATCACGTTACTCGAGCATCGAAAAAGACGGAAAAAATTAAAAAGTTCGATTGCTGGTACATTCGCACCGTGAATGACGCGTTTTCCTATGCTTATTTCATTATCAATAATTAACCACTCCTCGCTGTTTGTTACATTTTATTATATCGTTAATCTTCGTCCGGTTCTGCCGAGAGATAGAAATAATCGCGCCTGGTAGCGCGCAGCTCCCGTTGCGCCGCCGCGAGCGAGGTTGCCTGCCGCCAGGCGCTCCTTTGTCTGACGAGTTCGCGGCGCTTCTACTAGGCGATCGCGAAAGAGATTTTCGCGGACTTAACCGCTCGTCGGCTTTGGATTATCGATTCGGCGGTGACGCCGCCCGCGTTAAATCCAGTCGACATCGGGAAAGATTCATCAATCGGGGGAGGCGCTTGACGCGAGGCGCAGGCGTAACCTCGTCGTCTTACCCTCGACGCGACGTTTCCACTTGACCGGAGAAACTAATCCTACGGCAGCATCTCCTTCCAATGCCGGGGCCATCGTGTTATTTATTCACGCGTCTGGTCATCGGACTTACAACCGATTCCCGGGGTAACCTTCGTATCTGCCAGCGTGGATATCGCATCCCCCATTCATTCGTCAAGCCTTTGGAAAATCACCTGCGCAAACAGCGAACACGCGGTGCTGTGCTTCGGCGTAATCGACCGCGGGATATCTTAAGCCCAGGCTAACCACGGGTTACGTAGCGAGCTGCTCGCGCGGATCCGAGGGTCAGAGGTCAAATAATGATTGGCGAGCGGGTGGAGGACGCGAACAACAGTCGACTCCTGTGGATGTATAAACGAGTTTCCAGCGAAAAAAGAAAAAAGGAAGTATTTTTTCCCTGTTCAGAAAAAGAAAAAAGAAAATCGCGATAAGAGGTGAAAAATATGAGATGGAGTGATATGAAAGGGAGAGAGGTTGCGAGGTATGTAAAAAAGGGTTCGGCAAAGGAGATGAAACGTTGCGAGGGAAAATGTTGAATCGTTAGAAAACGAAAATAGAAGGGAATTTTGAAACGACGAATTCGAAAAATGAAATATTGAGTGAATGGACTTGAAAAGTGAATTGAAGTAAAGCCGTCGAATGAAAGTTGGCGAAGTTTGAGCGGGGAGAGGGAAAAATCGGAGAGGTACGATAGAGAGAATAAACGAAAATAAAGTGCGTCGCGCGACGATATTCGAAGAGATGAAAAACGGGGCTCTTCTTATTTTCCGTTTCCTTGTTTCCCTCTTCTCGTTTTAATACGGAAATGGAGATGAATCGAATTGGGGGAAAAAATAGTCCGTGTCGGATAATCTTTTAGGTGTGGATAACGCTGGCTGCGACGGATTCTGATTCTATCGATCCGCTGGGTCGTCCGTAGGACGAGGATCCTCGAAATATTCGAGATAGGATCCAGCATGAGGGTTGGCTGGGTGTCCCAGCTGATCAAAAGAGGTCAACATCAAAGGTAAAAAAATCAGAGTTTCGAATGTCGCCTCTCGTCGAGCAGAACGCTCGAGACCCGCGCTACAGTCGTACTTACTCTGCAGTAGCGCAAAAGAGCTAACGATTTAACTGCAAAATTCCCTTCACACTCGTCAACGTTCTCTGAAATTGTTAAAAAAAATTAAAAAAGCCCATTTCATCGAGAAAAGTGATCAGTAACGACCTTGAAAACGAACTCTCGTCGTCGTCGTTCGTAATTTCGTTGTTTGCTGTAACATATTTTTTTTTCTCCTCTCACTAATTAATTGGCGAATGATGCGAAGTACTCGTATAAATTCGGATAAAAGGAGAGATAGAAACGGAAATCTCGTGTTTTGAGTTTTGAAGCGCCGAAGTAAATCGAGCGAATAACGTCGAGTAGACAGAAAATAGTTGGCGTCGCGACTGTAAAAGGGCAAAAAGCTGGGTAAATGTAAAAATGAACGAAAGTTGAAAGCGATGAGAAAAAGTGAACGGGTAGGGAAAAAAAGACGACGGACAAAGTGGCGAGCTGTTTGAATAGAAGATATCGTTCGCAAACAGCGTTGTTTTTTTCGTAGTATTTTTCCTATCAGCGATAACTGCGAGGTCGATGTACCTGATTGGTACGTGGCGCTCGGCGTGCATATACGACCGATCGAATACCGGGTGGTTAGCGTCGTATACGCGCAGCTCTGCGGAGCCGTGGGACGAGTAAATTTGTAAAATAATATCGACAAGTTGGCTCGGTTCGGTATTTTTCGACGACGCTTCCGAGAAATGATTATTATCCGTGTTTCATTGACATCTTCGCGACGCGGAGGGGATGAACCGATGGGGCAAAGAGGCGTCGAGGTAGCGTCGCGCCGCCGACGGGTTAGTCACCGCGGGCATCGCTCGATCGATCGCACCGACGCTTCGTTGCCTCCTCGAATGGACGGCAGGACGGATGAACCGACGACTAACAGACTCTCCATCCCCCTTTATTATTCCCCCTTTCTCTCTCCCCTCCCCCCCCCTCTCTGTCGCTTTCGCTCGTTCGCTTTCCTCTTTCCCCGGTGCCCCTCCACTTTTCTCGGGTTGAATCAACCCCACTCTGTCCATTGCTCTCCCTTTCGACGAGGGGGCGAAGAAAGTATATATCCTACCTAAGTACGTAAACGCACACAAACCTCAAATTTCGTACGTAAGCACGCAATTTGTAAGAAGGCAAACAGATTACGTGCACAAATACAAATTTACATGAAAACGGTCGAATTATAATATAATATAATATGATATATAATTATAATATAATTCGACCGTTTTCATGTAAATTTGTACTTGTGCATATAATCTGTTGGCCCTCTTATAAATCGCGTGCTTGCGTACGAAATATAATCGTTATATGCACGAGCACAAAGTACATCGACACGGGAGCTCAGACGTGATGAAAAATACGAGACGCCTGGGAATACGACAATGAAGGAGTTACGTACCTCCAGCAGTGCCAAAAACGCGCTGAAAAAAAATGTTTTCAGGGGAGTTGAGAATATAAGTGAATAAAACTAAATTTCCCACGCTGATTATTAGTATTAAACCTTCTACACCATTTTATTTCACTTATTTTTCGAACACATCAACAACTTTTATTTGATCTCCAACGTGTGATGGAAAATAAAATTAGAACACTGTATCATAATTATTTATCGTTTGATTGATATGTTGTCCAAAAATAAGTGACGATTTTTATATTAACGATGAGAATAGATAGTTTTGCTCGTTCGTGTCTGAATTAGATAAAATAAACTTCGCGTCGCTAGAATTTATTGGAAAATGATCACACGACGTCGAAGGTCGAATAATATGTATTCGTATATGAACTTGATATTCGCACGTGCACTTTCGGTATCGAAATTAAATCAGCGCGTGTAAAATCACTAGGGAACAATAGAAATGAGATACGGGAGATGAAAAGCAGCGCTTTTTTATTTTTGCGCGGCGTATATTTTTCGTGGGAGGTCGAGCAGCGTGCGAAAAATGGCGAGAGAAGCTCGGACGCCCCGGCGGCGTTCTGGTGGTTCTTGTATCTTCGCGTCGTCGTGCTCGAATAGATTGAATAGCGATAGACGTGGCAAATATTTGACTAGCCTGTGTCCCCGACACTCGGCCGACCGCCGCGAGATTGAACGAGCACGAATAGAAGGTTAGGCCTTGTATCCGTGCGATCGCTAACCCCAATGAAAATAAGCGCCGGTCGTTCGCGAGCCTCGATGCGAGAGTGATAATCGATGAAATGAGAAGAGATGAAAAAATCCAAAATGCGACGTTGAAGCAAACAGATTTCCGTTCTCGAACGAAAAACCCAACTCCAATTCCATTTTTCGCGATACCATCGCGCGAGTTTATTTACACAAATATGGAAGGACGAAGTACGGTCGAACGTTGGAAAAAGGAAATCGAGGCGCCCTCGATCTTGCGAGCAATTTCTACGGATGATAGGGAAACCGAAAAGTCGAGATTTACCAACGAGATCGAGGGTTGTCATCCGAACCGTCAACTTTTCGACGATAATCGATTACGAGAACCAATTTCGTGCGGAATAAAGGTACACGAAAAAATCGCGCAGAGGTGAAAATAAATCTGAGAAAGCGCGCTGTCGCGTATACGCGTAAATATTAAGGTAAATTTCTCGGAAATAAGGGGAGACGAGAATAACTTCGGAATCGTAATGTAAACTGGCACGAATATTTAGTTATTATTTACTCGCGCAGGAGACCGTGAAGAGCTGGTTACAATCATCAAAGTGACGAATAACGAATGACGAGATATCTCGATCTAGACTTTGCTATTTTGGTCGCAGCTTTTTCCAATTTTTCACCCCCATTGGTTGGAAAGTATTGCGAAAGGCTCGCCTCTCGTCGTCGGGTAGGGGGAACAATGATAACTGTGAGGGGAAAAAAAGAAAATACAACCTAACGAGGGACGCCGATAATTAAAGGGTGGAAAAAACAAGATAAAAGAAAATGTCTGAGGTTCTCATCTGTCCCCGGTGGCCAGTCAACCACCCTCGAACTTTCTGCCAATCTCGTCTTTTCTCTCCCATTTTTCTCTGCGGAACGAACGAAATTATCTCGTGTCGAATTTAGTGAGAAGAAATATCGCGAGGTAAGAATAAAGAAATAATCGCTTGTCACTGATATATGTGAAAATAACAATCCTGCGAGTTGGATATAGAAATTAATGAGCGAATGCAATCGAAAGAATGAAAATTCTTATGGAAACGCAGGATCGCGAGAGAGAAAAATGAGAAAAAATTCTGAAATTATTTACTCTAATTTTCTTTCTGATTAAAAAAAAGGCGAATAACGCAATGAATATATAAATTATTTATTCATTTATTCTAGAAATATGGGAAATAGTTGGCTTGCGACTCAGTTTGGATGAGAATTTTGATACTGAAATTGCGATAAAGATATAAAAATCAGAACACGTCTTTCATTTATTCTACGTAGAGTAAAAAACTCGGGGAGAAAACGGAGACCATGAGAAGATTGGCAAACGGAGGGGAGTTGTTTGTCCGCACTGCGTTTGGAAATCGAATAGGGAAGGGAAAAACTGCGGAAGACGGAAGAAACGAGTGCATCAAAATGCAAGAGAGCGAGATATTTCTCCGAAGTCACGTTTTGCATTATCGCGTGTCGAGAATCTCACGGCTGACGATAATGTTTTTCGCTCCGTAATCCGACGAAGAGAGCTGTCATTTCGCCGGAGAAAAGATTACCGCACTTTCCTCGTTCCAGAATAAATTTCCGTCGAGTTATCGTAAATAAAGTGTTTGAGTAGTACGAGCACGAGTAGAGTCAGACGCTTCGTTCCCGTCGCGATAAAAATGTGGAGAAAAGTGTGAGATGACAGGCGGACGGAAAAAATAGCCGAACGTCAAAAAATACGTCTCGAATATCTCGCGCAGTCGAACCGGAAGCGTCGACAGTCGAATTTTCGTTTCGTTCCTCCAGCCAAACGGAAGCTCCACGTTTTCGATCGTCGCGGAATTCTGCTCGAAGTGAGCCCTCGAAATATCTGGAATTTCAAATGGTCACGAAATTACGCGACGGAATGCGACACCCCGAAGCAATTTCGAGTATCATCACTCCGTTCACGCGGCAGCCCGGCGAAAAATTAACCCCTCGTCGCCATCGAAATGTTTTTTCAACGAGGGAAAACCTGCAACGCGTTTTTGTCGAACCGACCGTTTTCGAGTTATCTGAAATCGTTTTAATGAATTCTATGTTTCAGACGCTTCCAAGGACTCCGGGACGCCGGTGGATTAGACGCGTCTATGCGTACAAATATTCTAATGAAATTTGTCACGGTGTTTTTGAAATAAATTCTATTCGTAAAACAAACGCATTGAAAAAAGATCTCATTACCAGTCGTACCAGACTCTCCGCTGAGACGAACCCGTACTTGTTGAGTCTATCGTTGGGCGCCAGTGCTAGCCTCGTCGACTCCTCTCCACTTCGTGTTCCCAGGATACTGAAATTCAAGAGCGATGGAACTTGGCGTTTGAACGGAGTCGACTGTGTTGGGTTGTCTATCGCCACGCGCGAGTAACAGCTGTGTCCACCTATTGACGATTATTCTCCGGATACTGAAACTCAAAATTAACGAAAAACTTGGTGTTTGGAAGGAATCGCTTACGTTGAGTTGCGCATCACTAGACATCGGTATTATTGTCGTCCGCCTCTTCGTATCTCACGCTCCAATGGCTCGGTTTCTAGCAGAGATATCAGTCTGTATACAGCGGCTTTCAATTCTACGTTCAATTTGATACAGCTTTGAAAAATGTTCGAGGCGCTTGGTGTTCCGACGTATTTGGGCGCGCAGAATCGCATGCCGTTGGACCCAGATCGATATCTTCGCCAGAAACTGAACTACGAGCGAAAGAGTGCCTTTGAAAAATCGTAAAATTCAAAAATAGACAATAGATTCTTGAACGGGGATACGGGAATTCGAAGTGTCGCAATAACGATGCTAGGGAAATTAGATTTTCATATTTTTTTTATTTTTTCATTTTTTTCCGAAGCAAACAAAATACTTTATTGTAGATATTATTATGGTACAGTACGCGTAGCCCGTGACACATTTAAAACAGACTATTATTTAATAGTAATATCCTAAATAAATAGCCTTTTGTAACCTCTTAAATAACCGCATAACCTTGATATGACAATCTCAATTTTAACATGTTTTCTGTTACCTTTCGCCGATCCCCCTCCTCTTATTTCTCCAAACATCATTCTTTCCCTCCCTCGCTCGTCTTTTTCCTCTCCGCCAAACTCATCGTCGGATCGGATTCTCTCGATCTAGTAACAACAAAATCGATCGCGTTTTGATAATCTCTCACGTTCGGAGGGGTCGAAATTTTGGTCGAGGATTCGAAGGGTAGTGAGTCGTGGTTGTTTTGCTATTTTTTTTCGCTTGCTTTTTGGTAATTTTGCCTTTTTTGATTTGCAAGTGCGTCGAGCCAATGGCCAACGACGACGGAGTCAGTACCGTTAGAACGCGAGAAATAGTGCCTATTATTTAGTTGGTATCTCCTTTTTTTTCTCCATTATCTATTAATTTTCTTATCATTATCGTTAAGTATGGGTCAAGATTCGGGGCTTACGAAGAGGTGGTCCCGTGCGTTTCTCTTTTGTTTCTCGTTTGTCTCTCGTTTATTTTTCCTTTCTCCGCATTTCATTCCAATCCCAATTTTTCTCCATCCTCCAATTCCAATTTTCCCCCTTTTCTTTTTCCATTCCAATTTCTCTTTCCTCGAACATTTTCTTCCACGACGCCCGATCCAACTTTTTCTATTACCAGAATTTTGACACTGATTTCTGCAGGGAAATTACGCGCGCAGAATTTGGCACGAAGTGCCGAAAATTGTTTAACTAAATGAAGAAAATAAACGAATTTGAAAAGATGAAAAAGTTGTTCCGATTTCTTTCCAAAACGCGATTCCTTTTTTCCCGGCTTGCGAAGGAAAAGCGAAAATTCTGTGCTTTCTCTCGCGAGCGAATCGAAGAAGTCGGACTGCCGAGAGAAAAAGAAGATTGGAATGGAAAACGAGAACAAATAGACAGGAAAAAATCGTCGGGCTTCCATTCAACTTGTTTTTTTTCGACTGATTTTCATTTTTTATTGCAAATTTCCTTTCATCTTTCCTTGGAATGGAATCGCATTCGGAAGTTCCTTCCGCTATCGCTCGTATCGCCTTCTTTTTCGTTTTCGAAGCTCATTTGTTTCACGATGACTCGACATACTGTCGCCAATTTCTTGGATTCCATTCCAATCAGATTTTTGGTCCCTTCTTTTCCGGGTCGAATCTCAGCAAAGAAACGAGACGAAAAGAGAGGACAGAGACGAGGTAAAAAGGTATAAACAGTTGGCGTTTAATTAAAACAATAGAAAATCGTAATTGGTGTTTCGTTTTCATTTCCGTCGCGCCCTCCCTCAAGAATTTACATCATCCCCGTTTTTATACAGAAAACAGAAAGTCAAAAAAAGCTGGAAAAACGATAGAAACGAGAGCAAAAACATGGCGGAGAAACATTTCGATAGAAATCGTGGACCGCGAGGTATAAAGAATTGGAAGGAAACGAATGAGAAACGAACGAAAGAGGGGGGGAGAAAAAAACGTTGACGCGAAACGAAAAACCTCGCGACTCGTCGCGCACATTCATTCTAACCGCGATTGTTTATAAAAATATTTTGTGCACGCCATTCTTGTCTTTGGCGAACAGCAGACGGACAGACAGACAGACGAACAGACAGACAGACAGACAGTAAAACACGTTTCGTCGTAATAGCCTAATAATTACTTGTTCGTTACAATTACAATAATTAATATTATCAACGTTAATATTAATGCGATTATTATTATCATTATTAAATCATTTTACGTTGACGTTGCCCGTCGCTATTATCGTTATCATTATTATTATTGTGGTTTGTTATTACTATTATTAGTCATAACGTAACGAGGAAATTTCGCCGACGAATGCGATTCGTCGCGTTTCAACAATTTTTTGGGGTAAAAAGTATATAATTTTTATAGATATACGTAAATACGCGCGCATCGTGTGTATTTATACGTGTGACGTAAGTTAGTTTTCGAACCACCTACCCTCCGAGCCTCTCGATGGACCACGACTGACTAATAAACGATTCGAATCTCAACTTTTGGCATTTTAACAATCAATCGACAACTCGATTCGATTCCAGTTCGCTGAACTTTTGGCAAATGAAAAATCATCGGATTTCTAACATTCTCGATACTCGATGGACGAACGACTCGATGCGATTCTCGACGACTCGCCCTTCTGATTCCAGAAAAACCGTTCGATTTCGCAGCCTTTTTCTTTTTTCCCCTCTCTCTCTTTCTCTCTCTCTCTCTCTCTCTCTCTCTCTCTCTCTCTCTCTCTCTCTCTCTCTCTCTCTCTCTCTCTCTCTCTGTTATTTCTCGCGCGAATAAAATTCCGAAACACGAGTCGTCGACAATTCCATCGCTTCATTCCGATGCCAACCGACATTGATAAACGCATCGTAGGGATAATTTCGGGGGGAGCGAATATCTCGCCTCAATTTCATACCGCTGTCCGGAAGATGAATCGGCATCAACGGTATCAATCATCGCAACCGGTCGACCTCGAATTATTGGCCAAACCGATCTTTACGCCGTATCAATTCACCGATCTCTCAATTTTCCCGATAACCACCTATCTAGTCTATCGATCGATTTACGCCAACGAACAAACGTTTCGCAATTATTTTGCCTTTCCTTTTTTTTCACCTCCTCCTTTTCTCCTCGAATTTCAACTCGTTTTCTCGTCGAGCATGTGCGTGTGTCAATGTTTTGCGGTTTTCTCATTCGTCGTTGTCACGTTTTTTCCTCCCTTCCTCTCGTTTTTCCTTCCCTCGAGTCTCGCGTCAGGGATCGAACGTGCTTTATACACGTGTAAATTCAATCATGGCACAACCTACCGTACGATATAATTATAATTATAATATAAGTAAGTCTACGTCACAGGGCAACATCTCGCGGTACAACACAGCACAATCATTGTCGTATTATTATTATTATTATTATTCATATCTCGATAACTAACGTATCGCGGCGACGTTGTTGTTGTTTTTCCTTTTTTTTCTCTCTCTCTCTCTTTTTTTTCTACCACTTGTTACAACCCGAACGTTCGCAGCTCCGGTCTCGGTTCAAAAATCATTGTTTCACGCTCGAAACACCCCATATACAATATAGTGTCATGTGTAATATTACCCTATCGAGTTTAATTACGTAATAATTAGAATATATATTTATATAATATTAAAATTGACCTGATATATTCTATTGACTAGGCACACTTAGTTCATATAACAGGAAAAAAATTGTCATTCACAGTCTCTCGCTCGCTCGTTACGCGGGACTGACGTTTTTTTTCTTCACGATTCGTCACTCGCATTCTATCAGATTTCATGTTTATTACAAATTTTCAACGAATTTTACCAATCATCATCGCTCGCTCCTTTCGTAGCTGGCGAAAAATTACAACGACGATGAAGCTGCCTTGTTTTTTTTTTTATTTTCTATTTCTTCCACCTCGTCAAGGGCACCCTTCGTTATCTTTATTTTCTCATCTCGTTGGGAAAACACTCGAGAGGAGGACGGATTTTCCTCGTTCAATTCGAGATAGAGAAAATTTATCAGCGAACGAATTTCGCCCCTGCCATTATGCCTTTTTGCACCATTTCCGTTTTCTCGAAGAAATGATACCGCAAAAAAATATACTTCATCGTTTATTGTGATTCTTCGTTCTTTTTTTGTTTTTGCAATTGGCAGAAAAATTGTAGGAAAACTGGACTCTTCGCATTTTTCAGCGAAAATAAAACGACACGAAAAACCAGTAAAAGTCGTTGAATTTTTTTTCCGAATCGACTAAGCAAAAAAAAACGAAACTCTAAGAGTTTTCCAATTTACGATTTTACCACAGTATTCTCGTCCTTCCTTTTCGTTTTTTCGTCCGAAAATATCGCAGTGACTAAATACACGAGACGCAAGTCGCGAGGAGATCCAACGTTCAGTTCAATTCAATTCAATTCAATGGTTTTTCACATCCTGCGTTAGTTTCATAAATATATATATATCATAATATTAATAATAATAATATTAATAATGATAATAAATAATAATAGTCATATTAATAATCGTCATGTTCACAATAATTTACCCTTAATTACGTGATACTTTTTTTTTGTTCATATTTTTCAGATTTTCCATCGTTTTTATCAATAATATGTTATAATCATTCCTTATCGTATTATGGAAAAATAGAAACTTCTGACAATAAAAACCAAACAAACGTGAATAATGTGACGCCTTCGGATTGTCGTGCGACAAGGGAATTCGAGGGGTGGGATTAGAGGGCGGGAGGCTGAGGGGATCGTACGTTTATTACTCACGCCGGGTCGAAGATTCGACGCGCTTTTTCACCTTTATTTTACTCATTTATTTACTTTACGGCTGTGTCGCCCGGTATTCGGGGGTAAAATTTTTTGGGGGATGATGAACGAAGGCATCGTACAGCAGCTCGCGCCGGGGAGCGGAAAAAGAGTCAGCGAATTACCTCCCTTTTTCAATTTCCGACATCGATATGCCGCGATACTCGCAGACATAGCGAAGCATTTCCCACTTTTCTCACGAATCAATACTTTGTTGGCAACGAGCTTTTTTCTACGTCAAATTCGATTGGAAAAACCTGAAAATCTGTTTCAATTCCGATTAAAATTTCATTTTCAATTTTCCAGCCGACCAAAGTTCGAAAATTCCAGTTTTCGATTCCTCGAATTGAAATGTCGTCGAATCTTTTCAATTCCCCAAAAAATCTCACCACCGAAATTTATCAGTGTTTCTAGTTTTTTATCCTCAACATAAAACAACAAATTCGATCGTCGAGCCGCGCCGCGCGTAACGTGAAACAATTTTGGAGCAAATACACGACGCAGCCAACGTTTCCCTTGTCACCCTGTTGCCGAAGGCGCGCCGTTGAACCGTTTCGCAAAATTTTTTTCTCCTTTCTTCGTCGCACGTATTTCTATTTTTTATCCCCATTGATTTTTTTATTACCGTTTTCCATCATTTTTCGCTTTTCCGTACCTCGGCACGACATTCGATTGCGTGCGTTTTTTTTATCTGCTGCTCTTTTCTTTCCTTTTTCGTCTCCGTTTCGCACGTTCAACGGTCAAGACTCATTGTATAACCTTAATTACACGATTAATCCAATAATTAACCTCGGTTTTCGACCCATCTCAATAATAATAATCGCCTTAGAATTACTCGATCGCTCTCACGGTGTTGCGATAACTTTTGACAACCTCGTGAGAGTCGCGACGTGACGTTTAACATTTTTCGTCATTTTCATTTTTCATTTTTCTCCCTTTTTTCGACTCCTTCGCTCTTGCTTATTCTAATCGTTCCGCAATTTCTTGCAATTCGTCGCAAATATTTATCATTATTTATATACAACAATGGAATGTCCTGGAAGTGAGGTATATAAAAAAATCAAACGTAACAAAATAAACAACAGCAATTTTTGTAATTCTTTTCCGAAACTTCGCATTCTCAGGTTTTCGCCTGAGTCGTGGAAAATTTCGGTTTCCTATTTCTGTCAAGTTTTCGATTCGTCCGTGACGAGTTATCGAGATATTTCTCGGCTAGATATGAAAACGATACATTTTTTCCCATACACTTCCCATTCGCAGCTGACTTGGTGTTCCGTGAAATTTCATCACCTTCTCGTTCGGTTTTGAAAGTTTTTTTTTCTCGTAAAATCATCTCGGCTTACGGACGACAACCTAATAACGTCGAACTAATTAATATCAAAGTACAATTATCATTCGTGCGTATATTTTCATAACTGTTGATTCTCCCGTCGTAAAAAATTGTGGCCAGATTCTTAATACCATTACAAAATGGACACGATCGTCCACATTCTTTCGACCGACGACTGAGGAACCCTAATGAAAAACAGGTGAAAACTTAACGAGACTTTCGAATGCAAACAGAAAAAGGACCAAAAAAACAAAACACAAACGTGAACTAGATACGCCATCCGGATAAATGGCAGAGGAAGGAGGAATGGAGAAAGCGTACGCAACAGGAAGAAACGGGAGAATAAAATGAAACGAGACAAACGACAAGCTCTCGATTTTGTCAGAGAGCGAAGAAAAAAAGCACGTGACAAGAAATAGAACGAAAAAACGCGAACAAAGTGGTCACAAAAATTGCAATAAACGAAGATCGGTGGGAGAATGTAGAAAACGTAGGAACGGAGATAATAGAAGGGAAAGAATACAAGAATGGTCGTAAAAAATTGGAAATTCGCTTACAGTTAACGAGACGATACGTTACAAGGTATAGAAAAATTGTTCGACGCGCGTTTGTTTAATCCGGCGTTAAGTAAAATTGGTACGCCACACCGGGGACTCCCCCT
Source organism: Arge pagana (assembly GCA_963969455.1). Classification (NCBI taxonomy): domain Eukaryota; kingdom Metazoa; phylum Arthropoda; class Insecta; order Hymenoptera; family Argidae; genus Arge; species Arge pagana. Next base: position 12,419,901 of record OZ018315.1, on the reverse strand, counting down.
CCCTCCGTTATATTCCGTTTCGTATTGGTTGTATCGTGGATTTGTTCGTTCGGTCCGAGGAACGGCAGTGGAAGAGGACGACACACGTATATAGACATATAAAAAAAAGTCCCCGGTCCCCTAGATGAGTGGCCTAATAAATTCGATAATATATATAATATATATGTATATTTATAGTTTTAGGTTTATTTGTGCACAAACAGTTTCGAGTACGATATACACGCAGTACGACCTAACCGTGGTAGAAATATCTATAGAAATACGTAGCTCTGTATGTATACATACATATATATACACAGACACACACACGCACACATATATATACGATACAGGGTTACGATATTTTTGCTCGTGTCATTAATATCATTCCTAGATAAATAGAGATCGAGGCAACGCAACGTAAATCACTCGAAACGTAACGCAACCCTGAAAATTTCTCAATATTTCACAATGGTCGATCCTTCGCGTCAACATTCGATACGATTCACTTTTGGACCGGCGCGATTTCTTATCATTTCTCCTTCCTCCGCAATTCCATTCTCAATTTATCTCTCGCCCTCTCCGCTTTTTCCCGATTTTCATCCCTTCGCTCGTGCTATTTCCCTTTTTTTCTCCCAATTCCATTTCATTTTCTTCCTGCTTTTGAATAGCCTTCTCCATCACACTCTTTTTCCCCCTCTTACATTCTCTCTCTCTCTCTCTCTCTCGCCGTCCCTTTTTTTGTCCATTCATTCGCTCGGCTCGCACTCGCTCACTCGCGCAAGTATCGCCTATAGATAGGTAAGAATATACGTGTTTGCAAGTATATATTACACGGTACGATTAATTAGTGTTATCGTGTCAGTATAATTCAACGTACAAATATAATAGAAAAATATCATTGGTAGAAGAATAGAGATAGAATAGACGTTACGTAGAATAATCGTTTATATTCATTATGCACATCGTTAACATGGAATGCCTAGAGCCTGGGCACGCGCGCACATCCGCGCATATACGTTTTATGCGTGGACATACATATGTATACCTTCACTTATATACACACGGGCAACAGCGCGTCGCGAAGAAGAAGTACGATAATCCCCCGCTTTTTGGAAACGATCCAAGAAGAAAAACGGAAGAAGAAATCGAAAAAGACACGAGAATTCGTCCCGATCAAACTCCTTTATTCGCTCGTTGCATCCCAATTCGTTGAGATTCGGTTTTCTAATTTGCCCGATGCTCTCCGTCTCTCGTTCTTATCATTGTTTCGTCTGCGTGCCGAACACAGATTCAATTTTCTTTATCGTCGAAAAACTGAATTATTCGCGCGATATAGAAATTTGTTGGTAGTTTTTTGAAAATCGAATAAAAAAAATCTCAACTACGTTGCGAATCGAGAGTCGACTTTCTGCTGCTTTTAGAGGCGAGCAAAAGATGAGACCAAGGCAATTGTTAAGGGTGGACCAACAAGATATAAAGTAAAATGAAGTAACATCAACTAAAAAATCTGCGTCGAATCTCAACGTGGGAAAAACTGGCATATCAGTGGAATATATTTTTGCGGAATTTATTATCGTTGCCGTAATTATTATTATTGTTGCAATGATCTACTGTTTCACACGATTACAAAGACTAATATTTCCCTTATCGATTGATTAGTACGTAACGTAATGAATATTCATTATTCTGACGACAAAATTGTTCTTACTATAATTATTAATATTATTGTTACGAATCATTATTGATTAATCGTTATCATCGTCATTAATGTTAGCTTTTCTTACATTATTATATCATTATTACTGTTATTATTGTTGTTAATATTATTGTTACGACTAGTATTCATCGCGATACAAAAATCAACTCTTCTGGCATGTTTCATTTGTTTAATGGGTTTTTTTCTTCAACGCTTCGATTTTTCGACACTTTTTTATTTACATTTTCTTTTCCCAAACTTCGTTACGTAACGATTAACAGAGACGAGTGCTTCACCTTTTGAATTCTCGCGAAGAGACGCCGACTACTTTTGACGTGTTTTCATTTTCACTTTCATTTTTCCTCTCATCGTCGATTTTCATTTATCTGTTTTTAATTTTCCCTCCATCATTTCAGGATTTTTATCGGCCGACGTGCATTTTTCTCACTTTGTTGCCGATCTATTTTGGTGTTTCGACAACGCGGATGGTTTTTTTGTAGGTTTGTTTCGTCGTCGATGTTCGTGTGCTTCAAAATTTCGCGATTCTCCAATTATCGTCGCACGTCTTCCGAGGGAATTGCACGCGCCTGATCGCACGTACGGTTGTATCACTGAAAATTCAAAACGCTGTATTTCGAAAACGCACGAAGCCCGAGGAGTCGAATCTTCCGTGGAGGTTTCCTCTGAGTTTCTAGTTATCGGTGGAACGAGTGTTTTCAAAATGGGCGACGATGAAAGACGAGAAACGATTCTTTTCTCACTCGATCGGGTAAAGGAGCGAAACGATCGCGAAATCGACGTGTTTAACACTCTCGACAATTTTCTTCCTGGTTTCACATTTTTCACTTGACTTTTGCGGCCCAAAAACCACTCAAAAACTGTATCTAGTCAACATTATTTTCGATATGAATTATCTTTCAGCTGGCTTTGCCTTTCGATCGTTTCGGACAATCGAAACGATCGTTGCTTGTTTTCGAAATCGAAAATTCCGGCTGTTTTACAATTAATCGATAACAACGATCCAAATTTCAACGAAATCGCAAACGACGTGACATGACAAGAAAAATATTTAGATAAAAAAAAGCAGTAGATTAAAAAAATGCAAATTAAAATAACAAAAAAAAAATATTATTTAAAAAAAAGTGAAAACGATCGCGAAACAGGAAAACTTCATATACGTGTCGAAGAAAAATGTAAATTTGATCGTAAAATAGAGAGGAAAAAACCGGGAGGGTGGAAAAGCAAGGAAAATTAATCGAAGAGGAAAGAAACAAAGTAAAAATGACAGAAAAATAAACCGAATCGATATTATTGCAATAAATTTCTGGTCGATCCCGAAATTTCACTTCGCATGCATCGTATTTCGTATTTTTGTCTTGTCTATAATCTACGCCACTATTGCTAAGCTACACACATCACCGCGACGCTCGACTCTCACAAGCTAACGGCGCCGAATTGACAAATATTTATTCATAAATATTCTTGTCCGCACAGAGAATCGTGCGAAGAAAAAAACGAGAAACGTCAAAAAACTGTTTCATCTGTCTGAGTATTTTCTTTTTCATTTTCGATGCACGTAAATTCAGAGTACCCGACGTATGCGATTGACACTTTTTTTTTCTTTCATTTTTGCCTCCCCGTTCACATTTCACTCCCTCCAATTTGCAGATCATTTTTCAGCGGCGCAAATTTAAATTCGAATCGCAGTTTTCGCAGATGACCGTGAAAATTCAAGAGTGAAATTTCAAATTTCGCATTGAAATCTTGTTCTTCCATTAGTTTTACATTTCGCGAATGAAAATTTCAAGATCCAGCGGCCATTTTCGAATTGAAATCTCGATTGGACGGTGGAATTGTACTGCGATTCCCGAAATTCTCCGATCGCGTCAATTTTTCAGCTGACTCGTTGGTTCGATTCGTCAAGTCGACGCCCTAAATATCGTAACAACATTATCATTAATTATCGTTATTAATACGATTATTATTATTAGTATTGTTAACATTATTATTACTACTATTATTAATATTAATATTATTATTACCATTATCGTTACTATTATTATTATTATCGTTATCGTTATCGTTACTATTATCATTAGATGCCACGAAACTTTGACTTTAGAAAAAATAAAATTATTACCAAGAGCCTATTACGCGATAATAATCGATATGATAGGCCCTATCGATAACAAATTAGCAATCAATAAAAACATCGTCTCACCACACGCATTTAGGACTCGATTTATTCGTTTATTACTATCATAGCGCTATCACTACTCAATTATGTACCCGAGGTTGAATGGAGTAAGAAGGTACTTTTAGACGTTATAACATTGTTTCTCCACGAATTGATTGTTAAGCTTTCGCCGCCCCGAACACGCGGAGCGTTATCGCGACAATTATTATCGTTATCGTAGAAAGTATTTGCAACATTTTCCCCGCTCCGTCGCGAGTTTCGGGCAGATGCGAAAATTGCTCCGGTTCGGATGTTTTCGGGATTTTTGTTGTTTTTTTTTTGAATTTTTTTTCGATTTCATCGGCGACACTTTCATTCTATTTTTAAGTTTCGAAAATATTCTTGATCGCGATATTCGAATATACCTACAACGTTGCGTTTCGCGGTCATAACAATGGGAATTCGAGGATGAAAATAGGAGGAGTTTTCGAAAAATCATTTCGTCGCGTGCGCTGGATATTCTGCGCGATCTCGATCTTCGTATTTTCGTATTGTCGAATCGAATCGAGTTCGTTCCACCGTTTCGCGATTCGTGCGAAAATTCGAACGATAATCGATCACCAATGGCGATCAATCGAGGGAATTGAAAATTCGAATCGACGATTCATTTTTTATTTTTGTTTTTTTTTCACACAGTTTTCAAATCGATTCGTCGTTTCAATCGAAACGCACGAACCGACTCGATGGCAAATTAATTCGCTCGAATTAACGACGACTTAGGAGATAATAACGAGTATTTCGTGTCGAAAGCACGAGAGGTTTTCCATTTCGACCGTTTAGTCTTCAAATTCAAATCGATAATCGGCTATCACTAATTCTACGTAAAACATCCAACGATTGTCTTTCTTCTATTCCTTCTAGGCATTTTTATGAGATTTGAGTCGAAATTTCCGGCGTTTTTTTTCTTCATTTTTTTTTCTCCTTTCACTTGCATTGGAAATCGAAGGAAGATGCTATTGTTACGTAATTTAATAATCTCGAACAACGAACGCTCCTCGTATTTACATAACGATCGCACTGTACGGGCAGCCGACTCCGAACGATAATCACCGATCGCGTCGGCGAACGTGAGCGAATTCAGCCTCGAAATCGTTCGACAATCACCAAGTTCGATCGGCGACAGAGGAACACTCGTATTTTCTGGAAAAATGATCGGTTTGTTTTTTTCCCCTTTTTTCTGAAATTGCCGGTCGGAGTTGATCATCGGAGCAGTTGACCCGCACGTCGAATAGTTAACAACAAACTTTCGCGCCGATTTTCCCTTATATTAAAAGTACGCAATCGACGTGGCAAAACGCGGTCGATGAAAAAATACAAACACGTCTGTTTTTTTTTCTCTCTACCATTTTTTTCTTCTTTTTTGACGACGTATTCTATTTATTTATTATACCTCGTCGGTAACAACTGTCGAGTATCTCGCGCCATTATAATATTTTTCCAACGTTTCTTCCGTCTTTCATCGTCGCCGCCTGTCTTTTTTTTTTAAATTCTTTTTCTCTTTTACTTCGATCAACTTCGTTCGAAAATATGTTTTCCACTCTGCCATCGTTTCCCCCATGCGGAATGACGATAAATAATAGTTCGGATGCTATTTCCGGTCATCCCGGGCGTAGGGAAAAAAATATTCGTCGCCGTGGATCCGGATGAGAAGAGAAACTGCCAGTTCTCTCTGTATTTTTTCTACTTTCAGTCCCCAAGACATGAATTCTCGGGCTTCGATCCTCGTTTTCGGAAATCGCGCGGCGCGTTTGTCTCAAGCTCGCTGTCGTTTTCCTCCTCTCTTTTTTTCGACCGGAAAAATAGAGGCTTGCTGACGTTTGTCGCGTCTCTTCGCGACTCGATTTTCTACCTCCTTCGACGGACGACCGCATTTTTCACCTGCGTTCCATCAGATTCGTTTACTACGCCTCTACCAACAGCTAGTAACTATGATAACTGTAATAATGACGAATAATCACTTCCGAACGTCGAAAACACGGAACACTACGTTGCAGATGTTACAATTGGAATAATAGTAACATACATACATACATACATACATACACACACACATATATATATATATATATATATATATATATATATATATATATAACTGTAACGTGATCGTTATCAACGTCAATATTCCCGTCACTCGATTACGTTTGCTTAAATTTTACCCTCCGTGTCTCGTACCTCGTCGCTGGCATTATATTTATTCGTTTAATTTTCCTTTCTCTTTTATCCCCCCCAATTTTTCACCCCTCTCCATCGTCGGCCATTTATTTCTATTTTTTCGCCATCAGCCCTCGATTTTTCCCAGGTTCTCGTCCATTTCTATCCATTATTTCTCGCTTCCATCGTCATCTCTTCGTTCTCTTCGCGCTTCCATATCAATTTTTATTCCATTTCCTCGACCCCCTTCCACCTCGTCGATTCCTATTCGCCATTTTTCACCCACATAGATTTCGCCTTCTTCAATCCTCTTCCCTCGGTTTTTTCACTTCTCCCCATCCTCCGCAGTCAATTTGCACGCGTTTCGCCATCTTTTCGCGCACTATTCTTCTTCCAGTCGCATTTCTCACGTCCTTCTTCGTCGCCGGCAAGTTCACTTATTTATCGCGTTTTTCCCAAACTCACCCCACCATTTGCCTACCCTCTTTTCACTCGTTTTCCTTATCTTCCCCCCTCGTCTCCATAATTAATTCTTTTTTTCCTCCTTGAATCGCCTCGCTGCATTTACGTACAAAAAGTGGCGCGTAGTAATCAAAAAATTATCGATTTTCCTCCCCCTCCTTTGCAAGTCTATTTACGCCACTAGATTCGCGGTTCGTTCTAATCATTTTTTTTTCGTTTTATTCATTTTTTCTCTCCTTTTTTCTCTCTTTCGTTTTTGTTCCAGCATACCTGCTGGTAAAAGTGGCTCGAGAATCGATCCTACCTCCGAGTTGGAATTTTTTCCCTCTGCGCACGACGTCTCAACGATTCGCGATGAAAATCGACGAGGTAAAAGTTTTGCTGTTGTAAGCGGGGAGAATGCTCGAGGGTCCGACCGCAGGTAGCCGGTTGGAACGGACAGTTGGGGAAGGAAATGGTGAAGCCTGCCTGGAAAACTACCTGCCTGCTACACCGTAAACCGGTAAATAATATGTTCCGTAGAAGCGAAGACGCGACGCGATCAAAAAATATCTATGTTTCTCGTTTCCCTGAAATCCGCGAATTTCGGTAATTTTGGTAAGGTGCGCGTTAGTTTGCGCGGATGAGAAGGGAATGGAGATTTTCGAGCCGCTTTCACGCGCAAGCAGCCTTCGATATCCAAGGTTTCGTTAAGATGTTCCCCAGATTAATTGACATGAAGATACTTAGACTTCGATCAGCCCTCGCTCGCTCGAAACTAAAAACAAGCTCGTACTTTCTTTCGTCCGCCCGTGCGAAGAAACTTTGGCCGTATTATCGTCACTTTTACCAACGACACGTATTTCGAACGCATCTCATCGTTTGGCAGACGTAAAAGAGAAGCCTTTGACACTCGACCAAAAAACGCGGAACGATATTACGCTCGCATCATCGGCTCTCGAATTCCACCGTCGTTTCAAAAACTTGAAAGTAGCAACTCCCCAAATCCCGTCCCCCTCGCGTTTTCCCTCCCCCCCCCCCCCCCGTTTAAATTTAATTTTCATTTAATCGTCGCTCACGTTTTTTTTCTTTTCCTTTTTTTCTCTGTCACGTTCACATTATCACTATCACATAAAACAACAGCGTCGGTACAAGATAAATATTCAACATGTACTTATATATCCTCCTACAAATATCTGTTCCCAGTGTTTTTGTTCTTTTTTTTGTTGCTTTTCTACGTTTATTTATTTTTCAAAATTTAAAAAAATACATATATGACTCGTCGTCGTCGTGAAGAATCCAAAATTCTCAGACAACTTTAAATTCCGAAACATCCTTCTCCCCTCCCTCCTCAATATCCTTCCTCGAACATTCGAATATAATTCGTAGTACGAATAATAATTGGATATGGATAGATTACGTTTGACAATTAATTCGATAGGATAATAATAATAATAATAAAAATACCAATAATAATAATAATAATGATAAAAATATCAATAATAATAATAGTAATGACAATGATAATAGTAATAATAATTTCATTGTTAGTGTTGTTTTTGTTGCTGCTGTTGTTGTTGTTGTCGTCGTCGTAGATATCATTAATGCGATCATTGTTATCGTTCGTCAACTATGCATAATACATATGTATACATAAATATTGATGTATATATACGTATATTTCGCGATAATAGTAATATTAATAATGGTAATAGTACTCGTGATAATAGCAGTGGCAACAATAATAATGATAATAGTCCTCTAATAAGAATCGTTCCTCGTGAATCGTGATAATGTAATGTGTTCGTAGGTAAATTATCCACGTGCCTGCATACTTCGTTCACGTGTGAATAAGTCATACGCACGGATACGCGACGTTTCGGGGAAATTAGCTTTTCACTCGCAATTTTATTTTTTCTTTCTCTCTCGAAGACGCGCTTTCGTTTTTTTCCCCGGTATCGCAGGGTCGCATTTTTTTATCACCTCGTTTCATAGATTCGACTGGGATATTTTTTGCAGCGAAGAAATTTCAATTCGTTCGAGTTTCGCCTCGCGGAGTGCGGTGATTTTTAGTTGTTCTCTTTTGGTGATTAGTGAGATTTTTCAACGTTTCGGCGATGGGGGTAAACGTGGAGAGTAGAAAAACGGAGTCGAGAACACGAATCGACGCGCGTAACGTAGTAGTCTGTTTTTTTTTTTTGATCGTCGTGAATTTGAATTTCTTCGCGAGAGGAAAATCGTCGGGAACGACGATGACGGGAAAAGGAAAGGAAGAAGAATCGAAGGGACCGGCGAAGTTTCGATGCGTGAGTGGGAGAAAATAATGTTCACCACGACATCGCGACGAGCGGAGGACGAGTTTTTGAAAATAGGCTCGCAACGTCGCGTAAGTGCGTAGGATAAAACGCATGCAGACACGTCCGTACGTAGACAAATGACTCTTACGGGTAACATATGTGTATTATATGAATAATATGTTGTTTGTATGTACATGCAATAAGAATTAGCAAAGAATTGAAGAGGCCATGACTAGACACATCGAATCGTTAATGAATAGGCTTATATTAATGTAATAACAAGATGGCCGGTCGGTGCCACAAAATGGCCGACAAAACACTCGACTTATACACAAGTTTACTTTCAATAAAACACTTCTCCGATTCTCACACGCGCGCACAAATCCACGCTCGTTGCCTACGAACCGCACGCTTATCGATTTCTTTCCAAACACGCGTACGCGACGATTACCGCGAGTCGTAGCATTTATACCGTAACCTACGTACCCCGAGTATACTGTAATAAATACACGGGTAAAAAAACTCGACAAGTAACTCGCTGCGAAACGCGATTCTCTCTCCTTGTCCTCGCCAGTTTCCGTCCAAATATCATCGTCACCGAGGTTTCAGCAACTCGCCGCGCCCGAACGGTACGCAACCCAACGCACCGAGACGCAAATTCTTAACAGGCTCGCGTCTACATATAAATGAAGTTCAAAACGCTCGCAATAATCATCGTACGATATATACAATACAATATAATATAATATAATATAATATAATGTAATATAATATAATGTAATATAATATCATATGATACAATATAATGCGACGTGATATAATAATCACTAGGGAATACTGGATATTATTTACGTCACGCCTACGCTTATCATCGAGTTCAAGGTCACACGCATCTTTGCATCCATCCTCGCGGTGGGCTTTGTCTTTGCGTTTGCGTTTGCGTTCGCGTTTACGGTCAAGTTACGTCCGATATCGTCAATATTGATGATATTCTCTCTCGCGCGTTCGCGACGCTGCGTTTACGTTTACGTTTACGTTTACGTTTACGGCGACGCGTTTGCCTTTAGGATCACCGTCAACCTCGCCTTTTCGTACGTCGTCAATGCCGCGTTTACGGCTACGTTTACAGCGACCATCCTGCGTCGAATTTGTCTCAACGAAGCGTTTATCGCCAAGACTGTTCGCGGGCCAAAATACTCGCTGCTCGTCTATCGTTATCCAACAACGTTGCTCCATTTCGCGCGAACGCATTCTTCTCGCACTCGTTGGCGTTTCGGAGCTTCGCTGTTTCATGGATTCGCGCGCCCGTGAATTTTTCGTTTTCACTCTCATTTGTCTTCCATCGTTCTTTTTTGCCTCGTGGTTTTAAAAACGTCGTGGTTTGAAAATTGTTGAAAATGCGCGTAATTGACTTGATTTTGTATTTTCAACGGGTTCTATTCGTTTTTTTTTTTTTTTTGGTTTAAAACTCTAGTTGTTTGTTTCTTATACTTGGTTTCGTCGTCGCGGATCCTCGTTTCGTCCCCTCGGACACGTTCGTTTCGATAAAAATTGTTTGTTGCATTTTCTTCCTCTTCTCTCGTCTCCTCTCTCGCGTTTCTAACATTAACCTCGAATTTGTCATCAGTCTTACCGGAAATTAAAGCATGCGATTCGTTTTTTTGTTCTTTTTCCCTTTTTTTCGGCTACCTGCGTTCGCTCTATTTTTGGCGATCCGTAACATTTGTCGACGATCGTTTTTTTCTCGCTTTTTTCTTCCTATCAATTGAAAATATATCCGATCTTGGAATTTTTATCAACGATTCTCCGACGTCGCGGAGCTTGGACAACCGTTTTTTCTGCTTCTCCAACTCCTCCCCGCAAAACGTCCCGCTTAATCCTAAACTAACGACTAATCTCTAAACCTACGGCTAAAACCTAAGGCGATACAAGAATAGGTCGTGTCAAAGATCAATTTTAACGTTGTTGGCGTGAAAAAGCTCGAAACTTCCCCACGTATTTTTCGTTGATGCTCTCTTTCGTCGCTTTCAGCTTTGTTCTTCCCGTTTTTTTTGGCTATTTTCAACTTTTTTTTAGTTCAACATCGGTTACACCAACTTTTTACCAATCTCCTTTCACCATCAATTTTTTGCTCCTTTAGCACGCGTCGAGAAACTGATCCATGGATCTTGAATAAATTCAATTTTTCTGCCTCCATTCGTCGCTTTTTTAGGGAATTTTTTTTTCTTCACTACCGCTGGATTTTTGCAGTGTTTGCTAAAATTCGACTTTCTCTTCAAGTTCCTTGAAATTTTTATACAAATCGGCAGTAACGATGCGGAAAATTGTGGGATCGCGTGGTAAATTGTGGACGAAGAGTTTTGGTTCGAAAGTTGGCGCGTTTTGATAAAAATGCAGGCGAGTTTATCAGGAAAGCGAAATATACGATTTTAATCACAATAGAACTAACGTGACATCTACGATCGTAGATGTGAATAACGAATGAGCAGGATAAAAAGTTTGAACGACGATGGTTGATCACGTTTAATGAATAAATAACAGATCATCACCCGGAATTGATTATCAAAATGTTACATTTGGGCCCGAGAATCGATCGCGTTTTCGCGTCACCGGCAAACTCCCGATCGTCTTTCCTCGTTTCAACAAGTTTTCTTATACACTTCAAACACGTAACACTCGCTTTGTTCATCTTCCTCCCCCCTTTCGCTGTACAAAAATATATAATACCATCTGTACAATCTAGACACGGTCGTGTGGTTGAAACGAAGTTGCGCGAAACAAAAGCAGGGCTTTTTCGCACGTCTCACTCCGCGAATTATTTTTTGTTTAATTCGCGTGTGGTTTTTCCGCGGTTCGGAAAACTAAGGGCTTCGAAATTTCATACCGCGAATAAAAGCTGGGCGAAGGGGAGAAGCTCTCTTCACTTTCCATTTTTCATCGTTTCGAAGCTTTGTCTCGAATTTTATTTGGGGAAAAAGGGCCGCGCGAACGTTTTATCACCCGGATTCTACACGCTTTTCGAATCGAACGAAAAACGCGAATAAAAGCTGAGGTTTGCGATCGAGTGAAGAAACGAACAAGCTGATGAAAATTTGAAAACGTTTTCAATTTTAGGCGAAACAATTTCATCTCCGCGGACGAAATAATTGCAAGCAGTGCAATAATTGCAGTTTTTTGACGCTGGGAAAATTAGTAGGATGCGAGGTTTTGCATGTTGATAGATAGATTTCGCGCTCGTCGCTACTTACTTGAAGCTTTACGTTCGATTTTTCGGTTTTCTTCTTCGCTCGTTCGATCCTTTTTCTCGTCGTCGATTCGAAACGACGAGCGCGCATTTTTCCAGGGACGAGAGGCGGAGACGTTTTTTTTATTCGCTTTGTTGGAAACGGGTGAAAATCGTTGGGACGTTAAAGCGTGGTCAGTTAATTTCGTAGTCAGATTACGCGCCCATTTTCGAAAACGCGAACTGAATTATCGGCAAAATGCACGAAGCGATGAAAAAAAAGTTAAAAATCACCACGATCGACGGACTAAGTACGGTAGGTTCTAGAAATACAAGAAATACGATGTTCAACGATCGAAAATAACGACACAATGGCGAGAAAAATACGCGGCAGGCAAATCTGTTATTTGATATAAAACAAAAAACCACAACCTGATGTAAATAACATCGATCTAAGATTACGAGATCAAAAACTACGAAACTACGTACAATTATCTGGAACGGGATTAGGATCGGATAGCAACCGTACAGATAATCTCAAAATTATGAATAATTAATAAGATTATGAATGAAAATAAATTTAAAACGTTTGAAAAATTAATTTAAAAAAATGATGCTTCAAAATTTGCGGTCTGAGAATTTGAGTGGACCGAAAATTTGGATATTCCACAGCAAAACATGTTATTCTTTGGTCAAAAAAAAAAAATCAGTCGGAAATCATGCTGTGCAAAACGTAATTTTCTTTTTTTTTGTAGAGACGTTGAAGTTTTTTTTTTTTTGAGTCTGAATCGAGGGGAAAAATGAGGCGAAAAATCGAACGACGTTCGAATGTCCGAGAATTCGTGTGATTGCGGGATTCGAGGAGCGGGAAACGATGCGGATCGAAGTTGATAAAAAATAAATCCATGAAACTCGAGGTGTAATGTGAACTGAAAATATTATTAAAAAGCATTTTACAACAAAAAAATAACTAGAAAACAAACAAAAAATACGATTTACATTTAAATTAAGAACAATTGAGTGTTGTTTTTTTTTTCGTATCCATTTAAAAATAATAACATAACAAACCGTACAAAAAAAATTCATTCGTCTCTCTCTCTCTATATATATTTACGAACTACTATACCTACATGCAACACGCAACGCGTAATCTTTGTTTCACCTTCCTACATCTTCTCTCTCTCTCTCTCGCTCTCTCTCTCACTCTCTCACTCTCTTGCTTTGCCACTCTCCCTCTGTCTCTCTTTCTCTCTCTCGTCTCGCGCCTCCTGATTTTCACTATCATTTGTGAAAATCTCTGTTTTCGTCGCGCCTCCTTCTCGCTACGAGGACCAAGAGAAAAGTATTATTATCCTGCATAATTCGACAATCTTCCGACCGGAATTTCCGTTTCTCCTCGCCGATGGAAATGATCAACAATATTCAATAATAACGATGCAGGTGCGGGAAAAATAGATAGAATTTGCAGGCACACGCAAAAAAAGGAGGAAAAATGCTAGGAGGCGGAATTTAACGAGATTTGGGCTGCGCAACGTGCATCACGCTGATATTTAATGTTAATTTGATTCCGGAGAATCGCAATTTGAGTAGAAGTTTTGAATAATCGAGCGACTAATCATCGTTGTCGGTTGTTCATCATATCCTGATATTTATTCATTCGTTCGTAAGCTGCGACCGAGTTCGTTACCGGCTTTTTTTCCGAGTCAAAAAACGTAAGAAAACATTGTACGAATGAGAAGGGATGTAAAGAGTTGGGGTGACGGAAAAGTGGGGAAAAAATCAGCGACATCGAAATGAAAACAAGTCGAGCACGATCGAAAGAGTAATTTTCCGCTAGAAAATGACAGTGAGAAGGAAAATAAATAAATTTAAGTAACCAAAAAAACACAACAAAAAAAACGAGAACAGAGGGAAGAATACTGTTAAAAAAAAACCGGGCAGTCAAAACGAACAACTGGGTGGGAAGAAAGGATGAAAAAAACAGCCAAGAGCGCGGGTGGGGATAGTTTGTTCAATTTTCCCCGCAGCTACGAAACAACGAGCATGCGAATCTCCGTGTCGCATCGTAGCTGCGGGATCGTCGGGAACGAAATTGAGTCCGTACCGCGATATTTCGATCAGGAAACGAGTGGGAACGACGAAGAAACGGGAAAGAGTATCTATCTGTGGCAGAAAAAAACCGACAACGATAAAAATGTTAAGAAAAAAGGCAGCAAAAAAGCGAGCGAAACGATCGACAGCAACGAGAAAAACGTCGCCATTCCTATCGTCCCTTCGGGAAGCCGGTTCCCGACTCCTCTACAATTTCCTCCGACCAATAAATACGGAAAACGATGGGGAGGGGCGAAAACATCCCCGGTCCTCGATGATACCTCGAGTCGGGAGACAAAGAGACTATGAAAACCGCGAGATAAAATAATAAATTGCGCTCGCGCACTCTCGCTGATAAACTTGAGAGCGCGAGAGCGAGGAAGAAAGAGAAAGAGAGAGAGATCGGGCGAGTTACAAAAAGTGGAAAATACACAATTATAATGATAATAATAATAATAATAATAATAATAATAATAATAATAATAATAATAATAATAATCAGAGTAGTGATAAAATCGAAGGAACGAAGGAAACGTCAAAAATGTACGTTTCTTTTTACCTGCTGACACAACAATAATCGTAAATTCGCATAATAATAATAATAATAATAATAATAATAATAATAATAATAATAATAAATAGCTAACAATAACGGAAAAATTCGGATGGAAATTCCCAAGGGAGGAGGAAATAGAGAGCGTGAGAGAGAGAGAGAGAGAGAGAAATGGGGAACAGAGAGGGAGCGGTGTCTTGTGATTGTTGGTTGATCGATAATTGTTGACTGCGTGTCTATAGCGCGGCTTCGTCAGTCGAGATAAAGAACCGAATCGAGAGTTTTGAACATTTTTCCTGGTTTTATAGATTTTTGCGCGTCTTTCCGCGCGGTTGCGATTTTTTAGATTCGGAATTTTGTTCTCACGTTCTTGAAGGCGAATCTCTTTGGGGAAAACGCAGATTTCGAATTCGCGCGTTTGGTAAATTTACAATTTCGTTTTTCGCACCGGTGCAATATGCCAACTCGCATTCTCTTCGCGAAAAACATCATGGAATTTGCGAAGTGAAATTTCAAACTCCGCTTCCTTCAGCGTGGATGCGATTTTTGACGTTTACAATTTTTCGACTGGACGGTGATTTTTTCTTCGCTCTCGCCGTTTTCATCGTGCTTCCGCACACACAGCCGCGCGCAGAGCAAAGGGTACGCGGTAAAATCGGTCGCCGAATAAAATCCGAACAAACGAGGGACGAGTTTGATGTTTTTTGTCCGCATCATACTCTTCTACAATCAACGTTTCCTTAAATGCTGTTGCTACAAAAAATCGCAGACATCGTTACGCTTCCCGTCGAATTTGCCCCGACTCTCCAGGTCGCCGGCATAGAATTCCACGAGCAGCTGATAAAAATCACAGTACAATGGACAATTTTTGTAGCACGTTGCAAAAAAAATACGGAACAAAATAAAATAATACGGAACGTCGTGAAAACTTTCTATTTCGCGGCGCGACAGCTCATCCGTGAAAAGCGACGTGATGAAATTCTGCAATTTGTCGCTTTTACGAGTCCCTCGTTTGCGTCGCGATACACAACAATGTCCTCCGTTTAACGGAATTACAATCGCGCAACAGCACCGCTGACGATAACAAATAAATAGTGTGGTAAAAAACGGGGGCAAAACGAAAAAAGGAACCAACAAGCAAGCAAACAAACAAACAAACAAACAATTTCGCATCGATCTCACAACACCGGTATTCGTTGCTTGGTGGGTGGGGTGGGGGGGGGGGGAGAGGGAGCGACGAATAAAGTGTAAAGATACGAACATGGTGAAAAAACGTCGTGCAATTTCATGTTTAAATAATAACGAGTAACGTGTGTAGACAATAATGAATAATGAGGACTAATGGGATTAATAATAATAATGATACTAGTCGTAATAATAAAGCAATAATGGATAATGATTCGAGGCTAAAACATGCACGGAATATTCGTCTCGGCACTTCGCATTCGCAGACCAAACGTTGCTAATGGAATCGACAGACGAAAAGACCTATCTATCTATATTTTAACCACACACATACATATATGTATATAAAAATATAAATATATATTTATATATGCATATATATATATACATACATAAATTGAAATGGGACCCGAATCGCTCGGCCAACGAAATATATTAATACTATTCGCCGTTGGTTGTTTCATTGTCGTTATGATTTGTTCTCGTTGCCGGCTCATCTCGGCGATTCGGCGAGGAAAAGAGAGCGGAAGAAAAAGAGAAAAAAGAGAGCGAGAGAGAGAGAGAGGGAGGACAAACAACAATATACGCTACCGTGCTAACGCAAGAGAATGAAAAAATGGAGACAGGCTTCGGTTCTTGGCTCCGTGCGAGAGAACGTGACTCGAGCCGCTCGTTTGTATTGATAAAAAATAAAAACAAACCTAATCATAGGACGATGGTTACGATCGTGATTTTCAAAAAAACATTATCGTGCTCCCAAAACGGTCGCGAAAGGTACGAAAGAGAGACAAATTATTGGATAATATTAATAAGAATAATAATAATAATGGTAATGGTAATAATGA
Source organism: Arge pagana (assembly GCA_963969455.1). Taxonomy (NCBI): domain Eukaryota; kingdom Metazoa; phylum Arthropoda; class Insecta; order Hymenoptera; family Argidae; genus Arge; species Arge pagana. The sequence goes on along the minus strand of OZ018315.1, from coordinate 12,403,198 downwards.
TAAGAATAATCGATATGTCCGGACCGTTCGACCCGGATCGTCAATAGTTTGGCGATGTGCTACGTTTCGTCTCTCTTCCTCCTTCCGCACCAGCCTCTCGTCGACGCGCGTCGTTTTTTTTTCGATCGACAACGCGTGCGCTTTTCGTCGCGAACGTCAGCCTTCCGCGTTTGAGGAAAAAAAATTAAAAAAAAAATATGTGTATATCGGTATATACTTAGTACGACGCTCGATCCGTGAAAGAAAAAACAAAAGACCGGCGGGATAATATAAATCGGATGGGCGACGCTCCGATCCGTGTCACGGAATAATCGTTGAATAATAATAATGGTTCATTAAATAACTTAACGTTCTAGACAAACAAATAATAATATTAATAATAATGATAATGATAATAGATGGTAATAATAGCAATAATAATAGTGGTATAGATGCGAGTAATATTCCAACGAAGGACAAACGTTGGAAAGAAGATGGGTGCGTAGAGGATGCGCGTCGCGCGGATGCTAAATTCTCCGGCGATTAAATATTATCATTTTATCTAATTGTAAAACAACGATTAATACGAGTTGAACGTGTATAAAAAATGAATAATGTCGTAATAATGAATTAATAGTAACTAATAATAATCAATGACGATAATGAATATTCGTGGCGCGCGCGATGGATTAAGAAGAGAGAGGCCTGCTGCTTTTCTTAAATCGATCAAAAAGCTTCTCATTTCGCGTTGCCCTTAAAACTTATCGCTTTTTTTTCATTCATTTCATTCCTTCCGTTCATCTTCGTTCGTTCTTGTTTCTCCTTCTTTCGCGTTACCTTTCCTTTCTCTTTAAATATATCTTTGCCATTCGTTTCTTTGTCTACTCATCCTGGAAACTTTTCTTTACTTTCCTTCTCCTTTCTTCCTGGCTTATCGGGTGGGGGGAGGAGCGGGGATTTTTTAAGAAATGGAATGATTCGGACAAATGCCTCGGATGGAGGCCGAAAGTCAAACGTGCGAGGCGGATAAAAACGCGAGAACTAGCTCGCCGTTCTCCTCCTCGTCCCGGAGGGGCACGCGAGAAACAAGGGACGCCTGTCCCTTGTTCCTCGTTTCTTGCGTCTCTCTCTCGTGTGCGGGTGTGCCTGTTTTCTTGTATTTGGATATTTCGCGGTTTATATCCCGCGGATCATCGAGAATGCGAGGAATGGCGATGGGGTGGTGAGAGGAGAAGGCGAAAGGGCGATGAAGAGTTCGTGGGTTAGGTTAAAGACGGGGAACAAGTGACTAGCGGCGGCGAGCTCTACAACTAAACAACAACAACAGTATTATCAGTTATATAACAACATTAACAAGTAGGATCATTTCGTTCTTTTCTTTCGTTTTTTTCTTCATCTTTTCGCGTTTTCTTTCATTCTTTGCTCAGTTTCCCCTTTCGGTTGCTCTTCGTCTCATCCTTTGTCTCTCGTCGTCGCGGCTGAAACGCTTTAGGCCATCGATGCACGATTCGAGTCCTTCGGGCTTTGCGGCTCCTGGGAGTCGAAGCGTTTCCCGTCTGGGAGACTATTGGGAGCTAGAAAGCGCGTGGTCCTGGAAGCCGAAGCTTTCCTCGCGGATCTCGGGAGGCGGGAAAAGGAAGTCCTGCGATCGGAAAAGCTTCGAAGCTTCGGGGTTCTCTTAAACGGGCGCAGATAGCCGAAAGTTGGCGATCAGGCCTCTGGGAAACATCCACACGCTCCGAGACCCGGAATGACTCGGTAGCTCGCATCGGGTTCGAGCGCTAATTCTGTGGCCGCCGATGCTACGGCCTCGAAGTGGCTCCCGTGGCCTCCGAGTGCCCGGCTGGCCCCTCGCAGGTCACAGCTCGTGCGTTCTTTGAAATTTATGCTACCGAGGTGAGCTACCCTCGTCGTGCGTTCGGCGCGCTGACGAGCACGGATGATGTAAAGGCGCGGAGGTTCAAGACCGTGGAATAACATGGGTGGGGTCGAGATCAGGACGGATGCCTCGTCTCGCGTCGTCGTCGTCGTCGTCGTCCACGTCGAGGGACCCGCGGATTCTCGGACGACGACGGCGACCGCGAAGAGGACTGGTCGTGATCGGCGATGCGTAACGAAAGAACGGAAAAACAACTGTAAGGTGATCGTAAAGAGGAAGAAGGTGAGAGAAATGTGCGAAGAAGCGTTTACATGCCGATCGGAGGAACCTGTACGTAACGATAAATGTAGAGTCGATAGTCCTTGCTGGCAAGTACGACGGAACCGTCGTCCATGAGAGCAACGTCGAAGCACTGAGCGTGCTTGACTTTGCTCTCCAACGCCGATACGAGCTGGCCGTCTTGCGTGAATATGGTGAGATTGAAGTTGTTGTGGTTGTCAGCGATGAGGATCTCCCCCGCCGCGTTGATGCCGACACCGATGGGATAGTTGGTGATGCCTTCGCCACCGATTTGTCGGAGGTAGGCACCCTCGTAGTTGAATACCTTGACGCAGTGGGCTCGGTTGTCGCTGATAAATATCTCTTGCTTGTCGTTTACGACGACACCATTCGGGAATTCCAAATGTTTCGAGCATCCAAATTTCTGTAAGACGTTGCCAGCCTGATCGAAAATGATGACGCGCATCACCTTGCACTCCACGACGACTATGCGTCCTTTGGAGTCTACGGTAACGCCACGCGGATGCTGAAGTATGTTGGCACCGAATTTGCGAACGAATTGACCGTACTGATTATAGATCTGAATCTGGTGGGTCGGCGAACGTTCCGTTACGATTATGTCGCCGGACGTGCGAACAACCGCCACGCGGTTGGGATACAACAGCTGTCCGTCCCGTTTGCCGCACTCGCCAAATTGGAACTTGAACCTTCCTTCCTTGTCGAAGATCTGGATCCGATGATTGTTCGTGTCAGCGACGATGATGTCGTTCTGCGCGTTCACCGCCACGCCGGATGGCTCGGTGAACTGGCCCTCCATCACCCCGAACTCTCCGAACTTGCAGTGATAGATCATCTTCTGACGCTTGATCTGCGACTTGGGTGGGAATATAGCCGTGGACATTAGCTTCGAGGTGAGATCGAGAACCGAGTCGGTTTGCGCGGCTGGCAGAGGGAAGTGATCGTTGGAGGATACTGGGAAGGTGTCGGTACCTCCGTTGCTCCACTTCTCGTAGGGATTCATGCCGTTCAGGTTCAGGTCGGTGATGGTGGTGGAAAACGGTCCCAGGCTGTTGGCAGAGCTGAACCTTTTGGATATAACGTTGCTCTCGAACGGGGACGGCGAGGTCGACGCCGCGCCGTTGTTACCCCCTGTTCCTGGCACGAGACCGTTGCTGTAGGGTCGATCCAGGAGAAGTCCACCCAAGGAACCAGCGCTACCCGGTCCGCTGCTGCCGTTGCTGCTGCCGCTGGACAGAGCCGTGGGTCTGGCTATGGGTGGTTGTTTGCTGGGTCCGGCATTGGTCTCGTTGCTGCTCCTCACGTAGCCGAAAGTGTTCCTCACTCCGACTTGAATGGCTTGATAATTGCTGACGAATTCCAGATCTGCCGTGTGACTGGACACGTCCGGAGTGGAATTGATGAGCCCCTGTAGCTTGGAGTCGAGCAGCTTCTTCACCATCAGCACCTCCGTCACGGTCGTGTATTTGGTAAGTCTCTCGACGAAGTCGCAGGTCTGCTGTATCTTGTCAGCCGTCTCGTTTGCCTTCTGCGTAATAACGCCGAGCGAGATGTGTTTGGCCGAGAATACGGATTCCAACTCCTTCAACAGCTCTTGCTTCCGCTCCTCGAGCATCGATCTGTAGAACTGGAAGGTGTCGTTGATCTCGTTCTGAGCCTTGTGGTACTGCACTTGCAGCCTCGCGGCTCCGTGGTCCGCAGCTTTCACGGCCGTTCGTATGTCGGTGGCTCTCGCGCGACCTTCCTGCACCGCTCTGGCTACAGCCTCCAACTGTTGCGGTCCCGCCTCCGATATGTGAGCGCAGTCGTGCAGCGGACCCGGGTGATCCGTGACGGTACACTCTTTGCAAACGGGTACGTTGCACGGCCTGCAAAAGTACTTGAGGAGTTCACTTTTGTGACGGGGACACAGCAGAGCCTCCTTACGGTTCTCGCCGTTCACTACGAGCGGGTTGCTCTTCGGTTCCTCGATCTTCGAATCACCCAGGTTCAACACCCGGTGACCCTCGAAACAATGCATGAATTGATGAGCCATCACGCAGTTCGGACACAGAAAATTCGCGCAGTCGAAACACCTGGCAACAGCGTCCGATTCCGTGGATTTACAACCGGTGCAACGAACACCGCCCAAACGGCAGTGCGGACAGGGTGCGTCGCCGGATTTGCCGTCGAGGCAGAGGTCGCAGCTGTCGACGTCACAGATCGCCGAATCGCTCGCTGGTGGAGAACTCCCGCTCACCGTCAAAGGAGACAGCGAGGACAATGATCCAAGTGAATTTGCACGTGATTCCAACGATGGTGTCGGTGAGGCCATCTTCAGTCAACCGGCATCCCTGCAAGCAAACACAGAAAAACGTCAATGTCTATCCAACCCGTGGAAAAAAGCCGCCATTTCGTGAAATCTAGTCGTGTCCCCTGTTTTCGCGTAGGGGATACCATCTCTAGCCTACAAATTCATCCCAAATCTCGACGACACGTTACAGACGCGTCAACCAGCGCTGAGCTTTTGCTCGGTGCCTTCAGCTTTCAGGACAGCAATGACGAACGAGTTGGTAATTTGGTAGTAAAAATTGCCAGTGCCAGAGGCGGACCTGGGCCCATTACGAGCACTCGTATTGATTCGATACCCATCGTTTGGAGCTAATGCTGTTCCCAGAGTTTGCCGGAAAATACGTTGCCACGACGGGGAACGCGAGTCGTTTCTATTTTTGGACGTACACCCTAAGCTATCACCCTTCTGGCTTTCGGACGACGGAGGGAAATAGGAGCGAACCCTCCTCGGCCCGGAGCCTTTCGCCCCGCCGTGTTCCGCGCGTCCTCGTCGCTCTGGGAAGGCAACTTCCCACAAAATGGGCGCCCTCGCTTACGCACTTACGCAGCTGCAAGCTGCGTGCAGCCCTCGATCGATGAGCGCTTCCCGCTGCTACAAACGAGGGGCGAGAGAACGTTACGCCGAGTCACGACGAATCCCGCGGATTATCGCACGCGACTCCACCGAATTAATGTCACGAACGATAATACATCTCGTGCTTCTGGGCGCCGCGAGAGAAACGACGGGGGGAAGTAGAAATACGAGGAAGTAGAAATGAATTCAGATTTCGAAGCTTCGACGAGTAAGTAAAGCACCACCCACGTCGTCGCGCCCGTATACCGAGTGGCGAAGTAATCGTCAACCTCTCTGGAACAGCTGTAAAACCAAATTTCCTCGACTCGGCGCGCGAAAAAATGAGGGAAAAGCTTTTTTGGGCTTTTTTCAATCGGAATTCGCGAGCTTTATTTTCACCAGCCTGGCTGAATACGATTTTTTTATCCGCGCGTTCCACGCGGAGCGAAAAACCCTTCGGGACGTTTTTGTCAGGCGTTGAATGGAGCTTTCGAATCGGATTTTTTCACCGGTAGACGGGAAGTTCGAGCCATTGAAAACGACGAGGTCACGAAATATGATATCATTTCTAGCCGCGGTCAATTTTTCATGGCTCGAAACTCCGACGCGCGGCGATACGGAGTTATCGAAAAGATAGCCATCGAGCGTGAAAGGCTAACCGAAAAAAATTTTTGTCCGAGTGTGAAAATTGACGCTCAAATTTATAACTTCTCAAACGTCGAGCAGCAGCTAAACGAAGCAAGAACCTCGTTCGGCAGTGTAAACGAAAAGTACAAATATTTGAGCCTTTAATTTCAAATTCTAAACCCGAGGGCGAAAAATCTCCGATAAAAAAAAATCGTCCATTTTCCAATGAACATACCAAATTGAAAAAATTCAAACTAGAAATTGATACTACAAAATACTAAAAAAAATATCTAAAACAAGAGATACTAAAAGAATGCTGGAAAATACTAAAAAAAGAGATACTAAAAAATACTAAAAAAGAGAGAGATACTAAAAAATACTAAAAAGAGATACTAAAAAATACTGAAAAAAGAATTACTAAAAAGAAGTACTTAAAATTTGGATTAGGATAGTGCGTGATCGGAATAAAATTATTTCCCATCGCGGACCAAGGGGAAAAAATATTTATGCCCCGGCGCAGCCCTCGTCTCGCGCGTCGGAAAATTTCGAAGAGCCTATAGGTGTAGTAGCAGACTGGCGGTAGGGCGACTGGTCGGCTAGGTTCACGCAGCCGGAGGGGTGGTAGAACCGACGCGACGCGTCTCGTCGTCATGACGACTGCATCGACCGCCTCAACCCCCGAAGCGGCGGGCTTCTAGGGTAGCTTTCGCCCTGGGGACCGAGGGTGGTGCATCGCCCTCCGTTGCCCGTGCTATGCATTGCCGATACGTTTCCACCCGACGAATATACCGGGTGGCGAACGAGCATCGCTTTGTTCGGTGTCGAACAACGTTTCGATCGATACAATCAGTTCGATATTTCGATCTCCTCTTCGATTTCACTTCTCTCCGTTCATTTTTCAACTCCACGCGCTTGTTTCCTAATCATTGTCCAAATGTGACGAGAAAGGAGCGAAAACCATTTCCCTCGTTGTTACAATGATTATCGGTTACGTTAAAAAATAAACGAACAAACCAAACAAAAATAAACCACTGTGCTTCGTTCATCCGCTGCGGATTCGTTTTTTTGATTTTTTGTGCGTGGAAATTTCGTTGTTTTTTTTACACCTCTTTGCCATCTCCATCGCCGCTCGTTTCCTTGTTCCTTTATCTCGATCTCCGTTCTTCTCATTTCCACGGAGATTCTGCCGCGTTACGTCACTACCTGTTGCCAAGACGACGAGACGAACGACGCGACCCCCGACATCGTTCTCTCGGCGTCGCGACGCAGGACAAATTTTCCGAAGCGATCGCAAGGGATGCTGCGATGGAACGGAGTTCTAACGGGTGACTCGCCTCGCTGTCCATCATCATCTCAGATTTTTACCCGCTCCGCGAGGACGAGTATTCGGTCGAACATCTTCGAGCGAGCTCGGCAACGCGCGGTGCCTCGAATATTGCCGCGCGACGAAGAAAATGATCCGACCGATGGTTTCATTTTTTCGTTACCCCCAAGTTAAAATCCTGATTCACGGGGGAAATGAAAAAAATAAAATAATTTCTTCTTCAAATCTACAAAAAACAAGGAATGCAAAAGAAACGTGCAATTTTTCTGTAATAAGTAATAAATAAATAAGTGATTGAATGAATAAATAAAATAAGTTCAATAAATAAAATAAAAAGGGATGAAAAGTTCGCTGGAAAAATAAATGAAACGGAGTAATAGACGTGAAAAAGAGCGACAACGTTTGTTGGAGTTTGGTAAAGGCGTTTCGCGTTATTTTGTTATGTTAATTTCGAGATAACAACGCATGATTTTCGCGCGCGCATTGTTCCGATCGTTGCTTAAAGAGGATTTTTTTTTGCCGTTTGTTTCACCTGCCCGTACGAATTTCGATTGTTGTCGAGAAGCAGTGTTGGCGGCGATGAGGGAATATTGTGAGGCCCACATGGAAGAAACGAGGCGTTTGAGAGAACGTGGCGGGGAAAACAAAGGCGAGGAGCGAAAAAAGGCGAGCTTCGCTTGAATTAATAAGGTTTGTTCGTTGCTCGTTGTTCGTCGTCGCCGAGGGAAGGATATCGACTTACGTGCTCGTCGTCGCGTCATCGCGGCGAGCGGACAGCGAAGCGCGATAGCGGAAGAAGTAATTCGAGACAAAAGTGAGGCTCGTTATGCGCAAAGACTGACAATATCATCTCGCGTGTCGTAGAAGAGGAAGCAAAGCGAGGCCCGACGTTACCAACACCGAATCGATACTCGCATCCTTCGACGAGGATATTTTTTCACCACCGGAAGTCCGCCTGGATCGCCGCGCGCGAGGAACCAATCGGAAACAGCGCAGTCGGGGGGAAAAAAAAATTCGCAGCTTTTCCACCGCAATAACAAAGTCTGTTAACGCTGGCGGAATGTGTTAAGAAGGTGCCACGAAAATTCAAGGTGGCACAAAAATTCGGAGAGATGGATTTCCAACGTAAAAACGTCCTTCGCAGTGAAGATTTTCGCGTACGCGACGCGAGATGTTCGAAGTTGGTCGTAGGCGAGGTCGGAGAGCAGGAAACGCGCTGATTTTAATTAGTTCGAAGAAGCTTAATCCGATTTTAATTGAAAAGCAAACGGTGAGTAATTGCGGCTGTACAGCGGCGGTCGGATCGCAGCATCAGCGCCACGATCGAACAAACGAGGTTGAGCGTATTCGAAGAAGACGGAGAGGAAGCAAAAAAAAATAGCAGAGCGAAAACAGCGCGAAATAAAATCGCGGCGTTGAAAGCAGAAGACACCAGGAAATAAAGTACACGAGAAACAGATAGATAACGAATAGGAATAAAAAAAATTGATGAAATAAGGAGTAAATCAAAAAATGCATTTTTTCCCATGGGCACGAAACTTCGAGCGTCTCTTTCGAGCATAGAGATGGTCACTCGCGCCCGTTTCCTCCGTTTGTTTCGGCCACGACGCGCTCTGTTGAATATCTCACGAATTAATGGGAAGAACGCTTCTTTATCGCCGGAGCGTCGCGCGACGATGAAGAACGGCCTTAATAAGACCGCGAAAGATAGGCATCGACTCGGGACGGGACTGACCTGACGAGTTGACCCGAGCCAAACCGGATGTCGTCCGCGCGCATCTCTTTCGAGGGTTACCAGAGTTTTACGAGATCCGTGAGGCGAAGAAGAAGGGAAAAAGGGGGACCGACGAGCACCGTCTTAATTTCTTACGGTCATTCCTTAAGCTCGTTTACTCGCGCGAGTGACGTCAGCGATCATTGTTTTAATTAGCTAACAGACTCTGCCGCCCGGCAGCATTATTTCCATGCGCCTGTTTCCTCGCTTTACATCCACGAGCGATGATTTCACGCGACGACGCGACAATCAGTTCGATAATAAGAAGAAAAAGGGAATTTTCAATTTTCCTTCTCTTTGCTCCCATTGTCCGGCGTACGAGGAGGGCAGCGTGGATTTTTCAAGCCGGTTCCAACGACAGCCCGCGAAATAAGACGTATCCCGTCGGTTCCTCATTTCCACGTTGACAAACTTTTATCAAACTGCTCGAAAACGGATTTCGCGATATATCTGCCAATTTATACGCCACTCGTCCGCACGCGCAAACAAAATAACAATCTCAAGGCTATTCGAGAGGACATCTGCCCGAAACTAGTTAGCGAACGACCTCGAAATTTGCTACCGTTAACAACAACTTCCTCTCGAAATATACCCGATTTTTCCATTTATTTATTTCATTTATTTCATTCATTTTATTTATTTTACTTATTTTATTTATTTTATGTATTTTATTTATTTTATTCATTTATTTCTGTTAATCTTTTCGCGAGACACGCTTGATCCGTATTCAATTTCTCTCGCATCCGAAAACGTAACGAGCGGAGTGCCACGTGCGAATTCGAGTGGACGACGGGGAGAAAGGAAAAAGGGCGTAAAAAACGGGGAATTCTGAAACGCGAGATGCAATTGACTCCGAGGTTAATTATCGTACGCGCGGGGCTCGAGTTCCGTGAACGATGCGAACACCTCGGCGCGGATTCTTCTCGCGGTCACAAATACGCGAGCGGATACACGTAAGCATCGGGTAATCAGCGAGCCGATGACGATTCGCGCTGCTGTAACGTGGGTGGTTCGTCACGGCGTCGCGCTATCAGCCGCGCGGCGTCTGTACCTCGCGCGCCCGATTCTCTCTCGTGTAATTTGCAATTTGTATTCCACACCGTAAACCTTCTTCTAACGTTCGCTCGGACTACGAAACTAATATTTATCACCGACTCCCGCATGCTCACGCGCGCGACCAGCTATATAGTACCTGCCTACGGGAGGGAACGCGTTTGTAACCGCGACAGCGAGCGTTACCCTCGCGTACACATCATCATCGTCTACAGGGTGTACAGCGCCTCGACCCTCCACTCTCCAGAAAGCGTCGCCTTTTCTCTTTACACTCGAAGCTAAGGGGATCAAAAATCCTCTCGAATGGGAGACCAAACAATCAAAATATTCGAAACGAAACGCGAAAACCAATTCAATTGTAATCGTTACGCAATTTTTCTGGGCCACGTTGTTATGTTGCAAAATTACATCTTATCCGTCAACGACGCTGATTTTGTTGACCTTGTTCGTGTAGATTTCAAACGCATGTTTTATTTCAATTACGCGCTGATAAATAAGACGTCAGGTTCGAATTTGTCCAGCCTCGTAGATGCCTTCCACTCGCTTAAAACTACGTAAAGCTTCGAATAACGATAAGAATCGGATAAACAGGTGTGATATAAACGGATAAACCTCGCTAAACGGTTTCGAGGTATTTTTAGAGGCCGTTAAAAATGGTAGTTCAGAAATAGTTGGATGCGAATCCACGTAACAAACTGGGTGTACGAATAGCAGGAATAGCGATGAAATTGACAAACGCGAATTTACATTCGCTTCAAAATGTATCGTGCTCAATTTCAGCGCAGTGAAATAATTATCGATAAGACTGATTTTTCCGCATTTTTCTTCTTCTTTTTTTGAGAGAGAAAAAAAATGTAGTTTTGTGGGAAATCCGTGGTTCGTAGGAAATTTAAATGCCGTCGACCCTGAATGTTATGTTGGTGACTTCCGAGACGTTAAAACTACTCGTCGTTACGACGCGTGGTCACGCGTTCGCCTTCTCTCGACATCGAGTTGAACGACCACGATTCGCGAATCGGCAAGATGTGTTCAAATTTCGAAGGTGTACGCGACGTTGACTAGAATTTGCACGAACCTCGCTGATTCGAGGGTCGTTCGTCGATTTTCTATCGTTTTAGTTCGTTATTTTCGCGCAATTCGTGTGGAATATTCGATTTCAGCATTCAAAATTCGAGCTGCCTGCGACGATCGGTGATTTTTGAACGATCAAATCTCGGTATAAGGTGGAAAAAAAATGGTCTCGGTGGGCTAAAAAACTGAGATGGCGGAAAACGGAAAAAGTTAGACGGAAAAATCAAGATCAAAGTACTGAAAAAAATGAGGCAAAAAAAGAAAAAGCGTTGAGAAAAAAATGTTGAGAAGGGAAAAATTGTGGAACGTTGAAAAAAAAGTGGTTGACCGCGATGGGTGAATTGGAATGAGGAAAATGCTCGGCGCGCCAAATATCGATGAATGAAAATTAATTGATCGGTGTCGAAGAACCGTTAATTCCGAATGGGGAACGAATTTGTTTCCGGTTTCGGATTTTCGTCCGAAAAATTTGAATACAATTTGTTGACCGAATTTGAATACAATGAGCAAGTCGGATTCGAGGATCCGAGTGAAAGAGGCGATCGCACGCGTTTTATACGACGTCGACGTCATGCGATCACCATTCAATGCTTGCGATTTCAATGACAATGGTGATGAAAGCTCGTCACGAATGCATCGTACGTTTTCGTCGCGTTCGAAAAGTCTCGAAGTACCGTTCGACGACCAATTACATCTTATTTCGCCCAACTCAGCCCGGACCTCCATATTCCAGCGCATGCATCTACACGTCACACGTTCGCTCTCGATACCAAACTTCTAATTCTCCAAATATTATTTCCCAAATTTTTTCGTCAATCCTAGAAAATTGCAAAGCTTTTTCACACTTCGCTTTGGCGAAATTGACGATAACGTTTTAGCGCCCTTTGGCGGAAAGGCGCACGACTTTGTCGGTTTTCGCACGACTCGCGGAAACGATCGATTTTTTAATCGGAACACGTTAACAACAAAATGGCAGGACGTCTGCATTTTTCGCGCTTGCGGACGGAAAGAAAAGTTTATCCTGCTCGACCGCACGTCAAATATGCGGCTAGAAATTCGAGCAAACTCCACGTTTTCGCACCGGACGTCGTCGCGTGTGTCCGTCGACGTTTGACCGCAAAATCGTTACAGTTTGCGCGCGAATTTATCACCGGCAATTTCGACGTATAATTTCCTTTGTCCGATGTTATTCGAGTCCCACGCTACGTCGAGCCGCGTTCACGGACAGCCGCCTCCGATGCGATCCGTTCCCCCGGCTCTGGATCGTCTACAAACACGGAGGCGCGCGCACACATCTCGTGCCACGAGGTTCCTCGAGGAAGCTGAAGGGGTCCAGAGAGGCGACGAGCATTTTCCCCGGACTCTTCGATACAGTTATTATTATTATTAGTATTGGTATCAAGCTTGTTGTTATTAAGCTGACACAAACTTCGCTACCGATTCGAAAGCTCCGGCAGAAAATTGCATCAACCCCTCGAATTGCCACTTTCCGCTGGCAAAAAATGACGACGAAAGTTGTGAAAAGTATAAGTGATAGATAATCCTGTGGCAGGTGATAAAATCTAGAATAAAATTCGGTGGTGGCAAAAAAATCGAAGGTCATTTCTAGTGATAACTCGCAAAGCATTGGATTTGGAGAGAATCGTTGAGAAGCAAATATCAAGCTTTTGGAAGGGTCTATAAAAAAGGTCTGATTCTTCGCTGACGTAACATCCATACTTGGTACGTTATGTCGAGATATAGAAAAAATTTGGCACGAAACTTCGCCTATGAGCCTCGATATTTTCATTTATACTGGCTGGTAGCTCTTTTTCGGCCGATGAAAGCTCCTACTTCGGGGATAATGGTACACAAACTGCTGCTAGATTAATTTCTGATGACCTGCCGTTGTGGTTTTTTTTTGCGAAGCTTTTCGAAGAGTTTCGGTTGTTAGCGTTAGAAATACGAAGGATCATCGGCGATTTTTGAGGGATAATAGGCAAACTATTGAACTTACGCGAAAAATGCACGATACCTTTTTTATAGAGCTTTTCGCAAGCTACATTTTTGCTCCGTAACGTTTTTCTGAAAAATCAATACTTTTCGACGTATCACGGAATATATGACGAATAAAATTCTGCAGGGGATTTGAATGCCTCGTCGAGGAAAACTACTCTCCAATTCGTTAATCGTATCAGATTGGAATTTTTGTTTCGCGAAGTGGCGAGCAACCAAATTTTCCTGGCGAAGACAACTGGCCGAAAATATTAAAATGGCAACTTTCAATTTCGTTTGTATATATTTTTTTTTTGGTAAATTTGTAATAAACCGTTTGGTGTCGCAAAAAAAAATCGTGTGAAATTATTTGTGCATTTTTACGTTTTTCCAATTTTGTTGCAACAAATGTGACGAATATTTCCTCAGTTTTAAAGGGATTAGACAACAAAAGCCGAGATAGCGGCATCGACAGGCTAATCTTTAAGCCGGGCCACCAACAAATGCTGGAGGGAATGAGAAATTCCGAAAGTCTTACGGTCGAACCATTTTCCCTGTGTAAGCTTCGTTAATTATTATCCTTTCGAGGACCGTAAGAGAAACTCCCAATATTTACATTGCTCGGCCTAATTCTATATACAGAAAAGCGGATACCCTTTTCTATCCCTTAATCCTTCGACTACGTGAAACCTTTCTCCGTTCCCTGAGCCCATGCTACCTTATTCCCCCCATATTTAGGTCTCTGTCCCTTTTCCAACACGAGACAACCCATTTTCCCCCTCTTCCTCGAATTTATCGTCCTTTTCCGACGATACTCGTCTTTTCAATGTCTCTCTTCCGTTTTATTCCCCTGGCGTAGTCTTTATTGCTGCACTTTCTCTCCGATAGCTGACTTCCAGGCCATTTTGCTTCTCCCACGACCATCTACGCGTGTTCCCTTCTTTTCTTCCCTCCTCTCTTTTCATCCCCAAAAATCTCCAAAATGGTTATTGCTCGTTCTCCAAAAATCTATCTAATCTCGACTCGCTAATCCCATCCGTTATCTACCAATTTTACGCGATTTCTCAGAGAAATCAGAATTCCCCGATCTCGTTTACTCCTTTCCACCCTCAAATTTTTCTCCCTCGCGTTCCACGAGTAGATAGACTTTATTACCTCCACCCCTCGTCAATTACAACCACCCACCTCGTTTTTTTTCTCCCACTCTCTCTCAATCGCATTTCCCATTTCTCTGCCGCACAATTCTCCTTCGTACTAGTATTCGCGATCGAAACTGCAGAGCTCTTCTGCTTTCACTTTCAACCCACGAGTCGTTCATCCTCGAGTATTATCGTGGCCTGATGACATGCATTCGCGTCCACTGGTCATTTCCATCCTCTTTAACTATCTCTCTCTTCTCCACCCTCTGCTTTATCATCACCACGATTCCCACGATTTCATTCGCTTCCGCTTTTTTCTTCGAGCACAGTAAAAAATTTGCCGTCAAATTCAACACAAAAACTTGCCTCAACGACTTCTTTTACACAAAATTAGCGGCATCGCAACACACTTCGCGCGTAGCGATGAAGTAATACAGCTCTGTGTTGAAAGTAGCACGAAGCAATATTAAAGTAACATTTCGAAAGTGTTACTTCGGCATCGAATAACGTTTTTGGGTCTGCTAAAACGGACTGCGAGAACAACACTAATCAACAGACGAAAATGTTGAGTATTCTAGACGAAAAAATTACACTTTACACAACGATGGACATTTTTTTAACGTGTACTGTCGTCATAATTCGCGAAATGAATGTTTGTTCGGCATTTCTTCTAGAAAGTTTGGCACGTGCGTTACGAATGTTCTTCAAGCCAATTTGGACGTTCTTCTCGAAGTTAGCGTATCCAACGTTGTAAGAGCGATTCGCTGGGTAGGTCGCGCTTTTTAGGAATATTTGTGATGGTTAGAAAAAATGCGATGGCGTTTTTGATAGCGAGGGAAAATTGTTTGCGAATGTTGGTTACGATTCGAGGGGAACGTTTTACGCATTGTTTGAAATTGCAGATGCGAATCGGCGGCGAGGCGAGTCCTGGAGCTCGATAAACGGGCAAGTTTCTCGGCAAGGAACGAGAGAATGCAAAAGGATTGAAAAAGGATCGAGAGGAAGAAAGAGGGAGGAGAGAAAAGAAAAGTATTGAAAAGAAGGCATGCAGAGTTCGTGAACCACGAGGCAAGTAGCCATGAGAAACGATTGCTGTTGGCTCCGTCGGCTCGGGTTCTCTCCACCTCGGAGCCCGGCGATCGAGACAAGGTTGGCATCTTTACGTAGCTATATAGATGTTCCTCCGTGATAGGCTTGGCGGGTATTAAGCGTGGTAAAGTCCTTTGTTCCATCCGGCTCTGGGTCCGTTTCCCCCGTCGGCGAGGCATGTACCGGGTGTCCCGTCCGCTCGTTTCGAGATATACGACCACCGAGGATCGGAGGGACAATTGTCGAGGGGGAAAGAATCGTCGAGCGCGACGATGACATCGAGATGCGCGGGCGAGCGATTTCCCGGGTTCACCGAAGGAAGTCGCGATCTTTTTCTGGACGAGGTTGAAGTGCTCGCCGAGACGAGTTCGGGGAGGTGCGACAAGCCTGGGTTTCGATCGATACTTTCCGCGATACGGGTCATTCGTCGCTGCGACGGAACGGCCCATATCTTGGGAACGACCGATCGGAAGTACGCGATGTTACACCTCGTTTTGCTCGTCTCGGCGAGGACTACAAATATGGGTCGAGAGAGATACGCGTTATGGGCGAAAAAATCATAAACGGTCCGGTAACTCGGAGGGGTGGGTGGTTGCAAAAAATCCGACTTACAGCCTCAATCCGCCTCTGAAAACCACGAAACTTTTGTCCCAAAACTTTCATCGTAGCTGTAACGAGCGACGACTTATTCGCCTATTACTTTCGGAGATCGAGCGATTTCTCCCCCGACGCGGGCATTACTTATTCCGTTCACACTGCCTTCGTCTCAAACTTATTTATTCAGGATCGTCAACGACCCAAAAGAACCCTCGAATTTTTTCCTTGATTTAACCGACTCGTGGGAGCATTTCTGACCGAGTTCCTCGAGAACTCGCTACGCTAGAATAACCACAACTGCATTCCGAGAGGAATAAAGAAAAACAACAGCGACGAGAATCGTCGGGTAAAATTAGCGGTCGCAAAAACCTCGAAAAATACGTGGAATTACGCGAATTCGGCCTCAACGTTACCATTCCTCCTTCCCTCATCCTCGGACGAACGATTGTGGCAAAAAAAGTTGCTCCAGCGCAAGAAACTCACCTGCAATCAAAAATAACGATAACATCCATTAATATCACGCCACATTTTCCAAATTATTTCGATTTCTTATCTCGCTTTTGTCGATATTAAAAATAACGCAAACGTCCTCCCACCACGCGATGAAAATAAAATTACCTCGACGAATCCCAACTATTTACTTTCCAAAAATGGCACTTTTCAACAATTCTAGTCGGTATATTTGGAAATCTGAGAGTTATTTCCTGTTCCAAAAGGTTTCTCATTTTTCTCCTCAGTCACAGCAACAAAGAGATGGGTAATTTTTTTTTTTAAATTGCAATGCGAGGTAAAAATAAAATGGGTGCGGAGATTCGAGATCCGATAATGAAATCGCGTCGTTTTTAAAGAATTCTATGAGAGGATACGCGGTCAATGGTTAAAAACGATTCTGAGATTTTCGCGGGATGATCGATGTGCGTCTCGACACAGTCGTTTCTGAAATGATGGATGAATGTGAGTCCCGTGACGTCACATCGCCCTTTTACGATTGATGACGCAAGATTTGAATAATGCAGAGCTCGTGTCGCGGGCGTTGATAACAGTTTCCTATTCAAGTTGAAGCGTCGCACCTGCCTGCGGTTATCGCCAGTCTCGCGGCTGCGGTTCGCGCGTGGGCGGACACGTGATGGCAGCAAGGTGGACGATACAGAAAGAATATAACGAATTGGATTAGAGCGCGAGAAAAATGTCGCGAAAGGAAGAAGAGTCGTTGATGCGGCGAGGAACGCGTTTTTTTCCCTCATTTTTCACGCAGAGTGTAATCGAGGTGGCGCGACTCGAGGGCACTTATCGCTTCCGGCGTAAAATAGGAACGGAAAAGGAGAGCGGAGGAAAAAAATGGAATCATCCGAGCGATAGCGCCGAACGTGTCGTCGACGAATCGTAGAATGGAGAAATAATATTCGCGAGATCGGCTCGTTCGCGGGTGGAGGAAGGCGAATAAATTCGTCGCGACAGCCGCGGGAGAAAGAATTGTGTTGAAACGGTGAAGGAAACAAACGAGGAGAATGGAAATGAAAAATGTGTCGGTGCGGATAGCAAGGAAAACATTTGTGATAACAAAGAATGGAAACGTTGCCTGGAATCGATCCGATATGTAATCTGCTGTGCCGGGCGAACGGAAGTGCGCGGCACAGCAGCCAGACTTCCGGCAAGTCGAGCAGTCCAGCTGCGGTTACATACGACCGCGCACCAGATTTACGAAAGCTCGCAACGGCGAGCTTTGTTCGAGCGTGAGCAGCGTAGCGTAGATAATTACACGCCACGCACATCGAGCGTAAATAATAATGCGCGAGCGAAATGAAATCGCACCGTGAAATTCGATGCATAAGGATGCAAATAGGCGACGATTTCGAGACGAAGAATAGCGAAAGATACGGATCCAGTCGTCGGATGTGAAAAAAGTCAAGGAGCATGGAATTTGCGAACACGTTGTATTCTCATTTTTTACCAACACTGCGAGGCGCGCGAACAGCCGATTCGAAACGGGAGATCGAGTGGTAGTCGATGGAGAAGCAAGAAATAAATCGTAGCAGTCTGCAAAGACTGTACGAGGGTGCAGAACAGTTCGATTTTTTGGTGAGAATTCCTAAAATCCGTCGCACGCGACGCACACGTTTGCTAAATCGAAGATAACTCGGAGAGTTTCAAAGGCAGAGAACCGATTCTGTTATCATTTTAAAGCACGCGAAACGGCGCTTCTTTCATGTCTGATGCATTTTCTTCGTTAATATCTTCATTTCCGTACAAATCGCGCCTGACGGAACGCGCAACTCCGGCGATTACGCGGTAGTCAATTTTCTTCCGTGAAAATCGCCATTTTGCGGTCAAACCAAGATGTTTGGGACAAAATTGTTGGAGAGGAAAAAGAAGCGTGGTTTCAAGCGCTACAAAATGATACGAGATTCGGGTCCGTAGGTTGAAAACTTCCGGAATTACGGTTCATTTAAGACAAGTGTGCGGGACGCTGGACGGATTTGAAGGTGGGCAGGTCGGAATCGAGTGGAGTTGACGTCACGCGTAACGTCATAGAGCAAGCGGAGCGCTCGTTTCTTCGCGTTTCAAACAATACGTTGATAAATTTCGAGTTTCTTTTTCGTTTTCGTCTTCAACGTACGCAGCCAACGTAATCGTTCGGCGTGGATTCCGAACGCCCGGAAGTCGTTCGGTCGCGAGTTCCTGGCGTCGTTCCCACGCACGTTTTGCTCCACCTGTCCCGATGCCATTAACCGAAATTCAACGAGGTAATATTCCTCTCCGCGGTGCCTTTACGGACGTTCCTACAGTGTATCTATGAGTCACCCCTTACACTCTACCTGACCGTACACGCGGCCAACGAACCAAGTTTCTCTCTCGGAATTGAGACGAACACACCCACTGTGCACACATCGTTAACGCTAATGCTCCGGAGACGCTGAAAACGTCCCCCGGATATTGGCTTACCCACAGGTTGACTCGAGACCACACACTCGCGCCCGTTACGTGGCACGTGAACGTTTTAATGGATTCCAGAGTGGTGGAACATTTTCGAGAAAAAATGTGTATCAGAAGTTTCGAATTCGGAAGAAAAATGAAAAAAAATGGCAATCTCATAGTTACCTATGCTCAATAGGTAACTATTGCTATTATCACTACGATGAAAACCCTATGAAAAAATTGCAGAACGATACAAAAACCAAAACAGTAAAAATCTTTAAAAAACGTGAAACACGAAAACCATATTTCTCGATTTTTTGTAACTAATTACCATTGGTTCCATATCAATCTACTTCTAACTAATTTGTGGATCAAGTTTAATCTCCTAGAATGTTGATTCCTGCGTTTTTAAGATTACGATTCAGCCGTCCGGCATTACGAAACCGCGGAAAAATAAAAGTGACTCCCAAACGTGTTTCTTGTGTGATTTTTTAAAACATGGAGTTTTTTTTAAGCAGATTAAGACAAACTACGAATGTATTTTTTGTAATGTTTCCTTAGTAATGATCGGGTAGTGATAAAGAAGGACACTAAAAAAGTAGTCATATTTCTCTTGATTTCCCTCTGCGGAGGTTTTTTTCCTCGAATAGTAAAAATAAAATCCTTCTTGGAGTGAATATCACTCCCGGGGGATTAAATCAATTGGAGAACATTCACTCCGCAAATCGCTCCCGAAATTTCTGACAGTGCAGCCATTGGGAGGCGAATGGCAGGGGAATAGGGTGACGAGGGAAAAGCGGATGCGGAGAGATGAAAAGAGATCGTTTTCGCGAATCAAAGATACCAATAAAAGTGTCGACGTGGTCCGAATCGCGAGTCGACCTTGGCCTGACATTCGAACAAAGAAGTGTTAACGTGAAATAAGACGTTGATCGTGGTCGTTCGGTGTGGCCAATAAAAGTACTTGACGTCGTACGTCTTCGCGACGCGAAAGGTCGCGTTTGATAGTCCGTGAACGGGCGCGGTATAGCCACGCGAGAACGAGCGGGCGTGGGTGGTGTCCCCACGTACCTACGTAAGTTCACGAAGACGGTGGACAACGAAGAGAGAGAGAGAGAGAGGGGAAGAGATACCTACATACCTACTATGCCGCAGACGAATAAGAGAAGCGCGTGCGCGCGTAGGAAAATACCGGCCACGTCAGGGAATGTGGTAAAGTAGATGCTCGGGTTAAGCACGTCATTTGATCCTCTTGTGGCCGTCATCTCCTCGACGCGCGCCCTCCGCAACGACGCAACCCTCGGAAACGAGAAAGGGACCTGCCATCAACTGACGAGAAGCGAGTT
The DNA here is from genome assembly GCA_963969455.1 of Arge pagana. NCBI lineage: Eukaryota > Metazoa > Arthropoda > Insecta > Hymenoptera > Argidae > Arge > Arge pagana. Next base: position 12,383,249 of record OZ018315.1, on the reverse strand, counting down.
GATGTTGCCTAATCGCCAGAGACTTTCGAACCTCTCCTCTTCCTTTCACTCGCGATAATTATATTCCAACAAACAATTTTCCCCAAGAGGCAGTTTCCTCGACGAACAATTATCGCGATAAACATTCGACATCGATAAGCGAAGATGGAGATTCTCGTAGGGAGAATGTACAAGCTCCCTCGTCAACGCAGCGTTCGAGCTACGAGCTCGTCGAACTGTAACCCTCAATTTGTCCGAGGACCACACCCTATTCACGGTCAATTTCTCAGGGTTCGATCAGTTACCTGGTGACCTCGACGCTCGCACGAAATCTCTGTCGCAAAATTCTATTCGCATCTCGTCGTTCGCCAGGAATTTACCGAGGTAGAGAAACAGGTACGTTTCAATGATCGTCTACCTGCGCCGGGTTACCTTTTCGAGGCCAGAAAAAGGCGCATGCTCGCAGCGAATTCCAAAAAACTTCTCTCCTTCGCGCGAGGCAATGCGGTTTGGGGAAACGCTGTTCGGGGAAAAAAAATACCCGTTCAGGAAAAACGCTCGATATAAAAACGCATGTTTCGCACGTATCAGCAAAAATGTTCTCTTCCTCATTCACCGTGCGTACACATACACCGCGTCGATCGATATAACGTGATTCGTGTCGAAAATACCGTGGCCACGTCATTTTTTATTTCCTGCATAAAATGTACGAGCAATATAAATGTGAAAGACAAATAAATTGAAAAAAAACCATTATTATACACTGTCTGCTATATGTATAAAAATGAATCCCTTTTTCCCTTGGTCACGGCATCACGCGTGAACGACTGGACCAATTTCGCCAATTATTTTTGGTTGTTGCGTTTGTTACTGTCAGGAGAAAGTTCTTGTGAAAGAAAAGATTGAGAAAGTTGCACGGAACATTGGGAAATTTAAGAAAACGTAACGACCATATCAACTTTTCTAATGTTGACATTAGAATAATAGATATAACTGGCAGTTGTTGCGATTAAAAAAAATTGATTGATTTGTATAGATAGATAGATAGAGGGGAAGATCGATGGATAGATAGACACATAGATACCAATTTGAATTGGATATTCACAGTCAAGCCAGGACATTGTATGTCAGATCAGCTAGTTATATATAAAATTAGAAATAAAATTGTTAGTTGTATCTAAAATTGCAACGGCAAAATTCGTATAATTGTAAGTAGTATAAAGTATGTATAGTTGAGCAAAAAGAAATATGGATTCCACATTTCTTCGTAAAACATTCTCCAATATACAGTAGCGTCCCAACCCTGACTACATTTTTTATTCCTTTTGATTTGTTAATAACTTTTTTCCAATGGTGCGCATTAGTTCGTGGGACGCAAAACTTTCGTGCCGTCGTTCCAACTTTCAAATGAACCAGAAAAAACGTGCAATTTTTAATTTAAACAAAAGTTATAGAGCAAAGTCGAATAGTATGCGAACCCTGACAACATTGCCCTATGTATATATCTATTATAAGATAAATATATATAATTCTATAAATAGAACCATGTGTAATTATACATAATTAAACATAAATTGTACATGATTATATATAATCTTTTTTTCTCGGGCAGATTTGCAGATGTCGTGACCAAATGAACGTTAAATACGTCGAGTAATGAATATTTTCGAATGGGATTTGGAATCATCGTCATCCGGGCGATTTGCACCTGGTTTACCGTTACATCCTGCTTTTTATGCACACTAATTATCATTTCGTGAAAGTTCACCTCGCATTATTAATGTATTAATAATGTAACTTTCCACATTCATATTCTTTCTTATTTTGTCGATTACCCCATTTTAACGCTTCTCGTACCTACCCGAATACCTATACTTTTACTTTCGCGTTTGTTCGCTCCCATGCAAAATTTCATCCCTTCCCTCGCCATCGATCCCGCCATTATCAAACAATTTTTACGAATAATTCGAAAACTTAATTTTTTATAGTAACTTCTATCGCATGGCGGTCCATAATTTACGACCAATCACTTTCTTCGCGTTACACAACTGTCGTTTTTTTCCTCTCCGATATTCGATCGCCGTTTGGATGAAATTTCCGATCAATCGAAGGGAAACTCGATCTCGAATTGATTTATAGAGGAGAAAAAAAGTTTGAAAAAAGTCCAATATTCAGCGAAGGTTATCGAATTTGGTTCCTGGAAATTCTGTCCTCCGAACGCGTGTCGTATATCCAAATACCAAGAGACCAAGAAAAAAAGGAATTGAGAAAAAAATTAGGGTCGAATTTTCGTCGTCAATTTCTTTTCCAAATCTCGTTGACACCTTTTAAATATTGATGAAAGAAGCGTCGCGCTTAAATTATCAATTAAGATTCTTTTCTCTTGCTATTCCCAGTTTCTTCCTCGCTCTTTTTTTTCTTCCTAGCATCGACGAGAAAGTATAATTTAGAACGGTGGGAATTTCGGTACGTAAATGCCCGCGTATTAATTTATTTCCGAAAAAAATTGAAAAATTGAGATGCGCTCGGAAGAAAACGAAGGAAAGATCGAGCAGAAAACGTTTTTATTCGAATAACCAACCGACGTTCCAGAAACGAAATTTGACTGCTGTTTTTTTCGCTAATTTTTAATCCCAATCATCTTTGAGGCGTTCTCCACGGGTGACCTTGAAATATTTCATCCGGATGCTTTCCTCCGCCAGATTTTTTGCACGGCCGTTCGCCAAGCGGTACAAATTCGTAGCACGTTCGGTTCGAAATTTCAGTCACGATCGCTGTTTAATCGCCTTCGCCGAATCGTCGCTCGCGATTCGGTATAATCGCCGAAGCGATGACCGATTCATGAGCAATTCTCAAGGTGGGATTTCGCGAAATCGGTAGAAAGGCTTCCGCGAAGGAGAGAATTGAAAGAGCGACGCGAAACGAGAAAATGGGGGAAAAATAATGGGGGAAAAATAATGGGGAAAAAATCGTCTGGGCAGAAATACAAAAATGGAGATTTGGGAGGAAGCGAGAAAAAAAACACACGAATTATTCGTGAAATTGCATTTATAATGCGGCGAAAAAATCCCTGATACTGCGAAAAACGTGTCGAAAATTAACAACTCGTGGGAAAAAATAGAAAGGTGGATGAAAAAAATGAGTGGATGCGGAAGAAACATGGGAAAACGATGGAAACGGTTTTAGAAAAATGGTGGAGCGATGTAGTTGGGGGAAAAGAGGAAAATAACGGGATGAGAAAGAATGAAGTGAGATTTCCGGTGGAATATATTTATTTCGGAACGATTCCAATGAGTCATCTCTGATTTACATTGCAGCTTAGTCTCGAGTTCGATCGCGTGGGCGTAACAAGCGTAGACTTCGTTTTATTTCACGACGCGCGTCGCCACGTTACTTCCGCCTCGTACACCAAGCCAAGTCAATCTCGAATCACGAAAAAAAACCCGACTCGAAACGTTTTTCCCGACCGAAAAAAAAACGTGAATAACAGTTTTTTCTTCAAATTGAACAAAAAGACTGAAAATTTCGTGGCCAAACTATTTGTATTATTCTTTTCTTTTATTGGGCATAGAAAGAAAATAAATTTTGTCATTTCTCGACGAAAATGGAGTTTATTTGGCGCATTTTGGTGGGGAATCGAAATCGTTCTGTTGAAATTAACGGGACGTTTTTGCTTGTTCGTTGATTTTTATTGCGTGAAAAATGACGAAGATGGAGCGAGGGATGGAAATTTCAGGGTGTATGCAGGGCGATTCGCGGCGGTTGGAGGAATAAATAAATGAGCGTGGGAACAGCTATTAGGAATTTAAAAGGATCGATCGTTTTTCTCGCGGCGAGATGCTACTTCGCGAGGCTCGTGGCTACTAAGAAATCGTCGGGGCTCTTTTTATAATAAATTCAGAGCTAACTCGACGAGGAATAAGATCGGTTATTCGGAACGCGGCGCGTCAAATTGTTCGAAAATTCAAATGGAAACGGAGCCGCGAGTCGCGAGGCTCTCGACGAGACTCGAGGTGGTACGAATACTCATCAGCCCTGGTGATTACGTCGTTCCGAATTAATTGACAATCTGGTAGGATGACCCGTTAACCGGGTTGCCTCGAATTACACTGCTAAAACGACCGGACGAGATTGGACGATATTTTACGCATTTTTACAACACCAAAAACCCTGATCGCCGTTTTTACCCCAAACCTAAAAAAAAAACCACAAAATTTCCTTCCTGTTCTCGTTGCCCAATTATTTTTTTCCCCTCGCCTGCTTCCTCCATTTGCAATTTCGCTTTCCTACAGCTTTTTATTCCGTAGCTCAATTTCTCTCTTCTTTGTTCATCGACTCGTCTGGCAAATTTTTTCAAATCGCTTCGATTTTTCTTCCTGCTTCGTGCGTTTTTGAGTAGAATTTCGTTTATTCTACTTATTTCTCTCGCCTCGCTACGCGATTCTCGGGTCGTGGGAAATTTGGGGAAACAGAGAGAATTGGGAACCGCGTTTTCGCGAGGGGAGAGGTGAAATGTGGAGAAAAAAAAAGAATACGTAAAAAACGGACGACGAGAGACAGAAGCTCGGCGCGTCTCGCCGGATTTCATTTGTAATTCATTCGACGCTTTCCGAAACTTCCTCCTCGCGACACGTGACCAGCAACGGTACGCGACGACAAACCTGGGGGATCGAAGAAACGAATGAGAGAAAAATGTCGCGGAGGCTCGTTTCAACCGCTTGAATTTTTCTCGCCACGTGAAATTCATTTTCGTTCCTTGGCGGGAGACAAAAAGACGAACCGATGCGACGAACGAGTCGAGAAATTCTCGGCGTCGCGGGAATATACGGGGAAGAATGGGAAGAACGGCGAGGGAAAATGAATCGGCGATGGGAAGAGCACGACGATTATTGCGTACGCGGTGGGGTCTGATAAGATGCGGAATAATCGCGAGATGCTAGAACCGCTGAAGCATCTGTCGCGCGAGTTATCGCGGCGCGCAATTACGCTCGAGAATCACTTTCTTCGCTTTATCGCGGATCATCGGCTGCGGTACAATGGCTATTATTATCTGCTCAGACAGCGGAGATCAGCGGCTCCAGGCGTCTCTCTCTCGCGCGTGGAACAGCGAATACATCGACTAGTTTGTTGCGCTGGTCGAGCAACAGCCGCGGCTGATGAGAGTTTCAGCGACGTGATCCGCAGCAAAAACACGAGGAAAGAAATGGCACGAGAAATTAGCCATCCGTTTCGTAAACGCATCTATCGGAATTGCGGTGACCAAACATTTCCGCCCTCGCGCTAAAAAATCATGTCTGCGCCACTTTTTTCCAAGATCCGAAAATTAAAATCGTCAACAAATTTTTTTTTCACCCTTTTTGATATTCTTTTCCTCGAAATAATTGCTCTGTATCGAAAAACCCAGTTCGAGGAAGGTAATTTTAATTAAGTAAGAAATTTCTGACCAGAAATATCAATTTCCAAGGTCATTGAAGCTACTTTTCGTAGAAAGTAGTTAGTTTTTGCGTGAAAAAACACTAAACACCTTTTTCTATATGTGATAGGGATAGATTTACATTTCTCCTTATTATACGACACGTTGTAAGGATCGTAAAATTAAACTACTATTGTTTATTCAACGCCTCTAAAATCTGCCTCTAAAAAAATGTGGATAATTGGATTTTACGATTCTTACAACGTGTCGTATGATAAGTGGAGCTGTATCATTATCACGCGTAGGGAAAAGATTTTCGGGTTCTTTTCGGGCAAAAAACGAGTCTATTTCTATATAAAGTAGCTTCGATGACCTTGGAAGTTGATATTTTTGATCGGCAATTTTTTACTAAACGTAGAATCGTTATCCTCAAACTTTAACCAACGGTTTTTTCGATAATCCAATTATTTCGAGGGAAAAAAATCAGAAAGGGTGAGAAAAATTTGAAATCCTCGGGAAAAAAATTGGTCGAGATACGAATTTGTCATGCCTGTAGCATTGAAACGATATTGTCATTCGAAAAATGTCAACGGCATCGTCGGAGTGTTGGGTGCAGAAACGAAACGCGAGCGGCGATGAAACGTTGATAACGTTAAATCGACGACGATATCGATCGAATGTAAAAACGTATCGACGAAGATTTATCAATGCTAGACAGAATTTGAACACTGATTTCCCAATGATACGAGATCAGCGCGTACAATAAATTTCGAACTGTTTGAAAATGCCGGTGATATCGGCAAAACTGTAATAATAATCGTAAAATTCTCATCGATATCAATAAAATGTCAACACGAGAGATTGAATTTCTATGATAATCGAGACAATAAAGACGGAATGTTAATATCGTCGGGGAAATGTCAACGTTGATGATAGGAAACGAGGATGACAAATGAACGAACCAGGAATAATAGAATTTCACGATATCGATAAACTTCTGGAGCTATAAAAGTAGCGACGAGAAAAATTCCTCGATGCGTAATAAAATAACAAATTTGTTAGGTGAAAAATGTTATTATACATTTTTTTGTTATCACTATTTAAAATGCTTATTATAATTATTGAAAATTATTGATATTATTCGAAATTAATATTGTTATTGTTAAAAATGATGTACACGTTTTTTTTGGGAGAAGGTGAAGAAAAACGCGAGATTATCGTGGGCGGAGGAGAGAAGACGTCGAGCGCTCGGCGATATGAAAGGGACCTCGAAAGTTCGCGCGCATCGCGTTTTCTCATACGTTGCGTAAGATTTAATTCGTCGGTTGAAAGTTGTTAACGACACGTTCGTTGGGTAACGTTTAGGGATATCGAGCCGCGAAACCGAGCACTTTCCTTTTATTCTCAGCTGCCCTCGCGAAATTCTACATCTCGATCGCCGTCTCCTCGTTTCCGGTTGCGATTTGGTTCGCGATTAAATCCAGGCGGGAGGACGAATTCGGGACCAGACTACTCGATTCGATCGGGGGTTCGGGGATGGAACGTACTTAGTCCCGGGAAAATTAACCCCCTGATACGATTTATTATTACACCGAGAAGCGATGAAACAACATCCGACGCGCAGCATCCTTTCCTCGCTCCTTTCACTCCGCTGCGTTCGAATTTCACTCTCGATAAAACGCCGCCAGCGAAATATCAACGCTCGACGACGCATCGTCGGAAGAGACGGAAACAAAATCACACATCCGGTCGAATTTCCAACGCTTCTACAATTTTCGCCCCTATTTCCCCTTTCTTTCGTCATTTTCTTTCCAATTCCTTCGATTCGCTTGCGAATAATTCCTCATTTCTTGTCTCATTTTCAACTCGTTTATTCCTCATTTTTATCACATTTTCCATTTCGCTCTTACACCATTTTTTTTGTTGATATTCTTCGAGTCGCAGTTCTTATTTTAACTGTGCATTTTTTACTGCTATTCAATTCAAACTTTGCTCGAGTTTCGATTTCTGTTTTTATTCTAATTTTGTTGGCGCCGCAGTCATTCAATTTATTTATCTCAAATCGTGTTCTAGCTGCATTTTTCGTTGTTACTTGATTTCAATTTGCTTTTCATTTCATGCCAATCAAGTGTCTGTTCCAATTTTCATTCCCATTCCATTTTAATCCTGTTCCAGCCGCGCTTTTCTCTCTATTTCATTTTCATCTAGTTCCAGCTGACTTTTCCTCAACTTATTTCAAGCTTTGTTCGTACTAAAATTTTTGTTTTTGCGTCATCTAAATTTTTTTTTCCATTTTCATTTTCTTCCGCGTGCAATTTTTGTATTTATCTCGCGTAAATCTCGTTCGACCGACTGGGAAAAATGGCTGTATCGATCGCAAGTCTTCTAGCTAGCTATTTGGGAGGGCAGTGATCCGTTGTGAGCGGACATGCCCACCGGACACGCGTAGCTCCGTTGCAAGGTTGAATTGCGTCACGAAAGAAGGGGAAAGGAATCGGTCGGCGATCGATTAGAATCCTATTCCAATTATTCGCTCGCCGTCGACCGAAACCTCTCGCAACATTTCTCACGATAAACATAATCGAGCTATCACCTCCGTTTCTGCGTATCCCCCGCATTCCTCGCTTCGTCGCGCGTCCATCGTCTGACGGAGAAGAAGCGAAATAAATCGCGACAATTATCGTTTCCCAACGCGGAGCGAATTTTTGATTCCCATAATAATAAACGAGTTTGTTTTCAATAATTTCCAGCAATTTTATGTTGCCAATCATCGAATCGAATGCCAAACAAATATCGCAATTTCCGACGTCTCGAAGCTTTACGCAATCGCGATTCGAGAACGGCGTTCTAATTCGGCGGACCGCGGACTTCTCACTACTTTTTATCCGCTGATCTTTTTTTAAACAAATACAAATACGAGTAACACGCTCCTCGCGGATATTTGAGCGGAGCAAATATAAATATGTACGCACTTTCCGCAGTCTGCGGCACGAATATTCATTGAATAAAATCGTTTTCAGTCTGAAATTGCCCAAAATTCCATGAAACTTTACGCCACGTAAGTTGAGACCTGATCGACTATTATTTTCCAACGCTGAGATTGAATTCTACTCGAGTTTGGCTGCAGATTTATAAATAACGAGCCAAGAAAATGATAATTTTGTGAGGAAAAAAGGAACGAATTTCGCAGCTAAGAATTTTACGTTGTTAGCGCCAAAATTGAGTTTATACTTTAGTATTCGTAACAAACGAGGAAAGCAAACAGAAAATAGTTATGATATGAAAGTTACGTAAATAATATTTGATTGCGAGGAAAAGTTGAGATAATATCGAATATCGCTTTGTAATTTTGCGCGTATCGCGACCATGCAAATGTCACGTGCGTCGTCCGGGGTAGGTAGGCACTTCCTGCAGGCAACGAGCGAGAGGAAACGTCGAGAAGCGGAATTTCGTCTCTGCTCGCGAGGAGTGCGAACGGCGCGGTGAGGTTGTTGCGTAAGAGCGAGAACTTTCTCCGACAGTTTCGAGCTGATGCTGTAATCGTGTGAGAAGAGTGCGAAGGAGTGACGATAAGAGAAACGAGGCTTCGACCCAGTAGCGAGGTTGGGCCGAGCGAAAAACGAGGACAAAGCCGAGATCGAAGGCAAAGATTCGCGAAAGGCGCTGCGAAACGGCGGCTATGTGGAAATTTGCCATAGTTTTGCCGCGATTTGAAAAACCAAACACCGGAGAAAAAAATGATCGCGCGCGATTATTTATAATTATATGCGATTTCTGTGCGGTTTGCGGATAATTGCAAGTGATTCGTGTATACATATGTGGGACCAGTTTGTTAGGGATAATTATATGCAATCTTTTTGTTGTCGGCTCGAGAAAAAAAATAAAGTGGAAAATCAATCCTGATAATAACGGAGATAGGAGCACGCGGCGCGGAGATAAAAATGAACGGGGAACGCGCGGAGGAATTCGATGATGGCGAGAAGTTGGGAAACGAGAGGAGAGGAGCGGAGCAGAGTAGCCGACGTATCTCTGGCAAAGTGAGTCATCCGCGATGCGATTCTCGGTACGCATCATCAACCGGCGGCGTTCCTCGTCGATTGTTCATTCGATAATTCGGTTTAATTCGAGAAACAGGCAACAGAAAAACCGGAACTGGCGGCAGACTGCTTTCCAAGCTGCGAAACGATGTTGCATCGCCGAGAAATTAAAGTCGGTCGGGTTAAGCGTTGCTAATTGGATGCTCGTCGCGATGCAGCGAATATATCTCCGTTATTTCACTTATCAATTTTTCGCTCCAGTTCCGTTAATTTTCCCCAAATTCCGTTAATTTTCCCCAAATTGCACCGAAATTCGACTTTTTTTCTACTCAAAAAATTGCGAGAGCAACGAAATGCGGAGAATTATCTCGCGAATAAGCATTTTTCGGGTCCTTTTTTTCTCTAGTCGCAATTGATTCTCGGATGGAAATTCGTTGGAGAATTTATTCGAGGCAATCGAGGCGACAAAGGACGCGCGACGGTTAACGGTTCTCGTAAGAAAATTTGAATCGAGAATAAGGCGAGTTTCCGAGAAGGACCGCCCCGTACCTTTTTCTCCCGCGTTAGTATTTCCGTCCTTTTTCCTTCGGCGTCCTCGTTTTTCCACGGCGACCTGTCCAGAGAGATGCCGCCGCAACTCCCCTGACTACTGACGCACGAACGAGCGAACGAACGTTGGAAATAAAACGCTACGCGACGTTTGTGAGATGATGCCGGCCGCCGCGTGACCGTTCTCGTTGGAAAGATACGACGAGGACTTTTGGTTCTTCAAGTTTTTTTTACTGCTTTTTTTAGCGGTTTCTTTCCCTTGCCCTTTTGCCTCGACGGACCCGAGCATTTAGAGGAAGGGAAAAGAAAGAAAAAATTCGACGAGCTCCCCGTCTTTCTCACGCTTTCCGGAACGACGTTTGTCTTCCTGTGAAGAACCTGCGCGAGCGATTCCATGCAAATGAAACGGAAATTCGTATTCCGTATACGAAATATTCCCTCTCTTTTTTGGGATGTAGGCACGAGAACGCAAAAAGAGGGATTTTGCCATTAGAATTGTCGTTCGTATTCTTGAAATCAATTCGGGCGACGAGTAAACTTGGTAGTAAACTTGGTTTCGGAAAGTAAATAGTTTTGTACCGAGTCGAGGAAGAGATACAATTTTTTGCACGAAGTTCGAGAGTATGAAATTGTGTGGAACGTGGAAAGGAAAAGTTTGGCATCGATAGAGAGGAGGCGAGAAAACTGTTTTTCTACCATTTTCGGGAAATAGAGGGAGAAGTGGGATTGGAACGTAATTTTATGCAGGAATCGCGAGAAATAAGACGGATTAAGGAATACATTTCGTCAACGACGAGCAATTACGAGGGCTTTTAATTATCGCGAGACTTTTAATTCGAGGTCGTTGACCCGGGCGCCACGTACGTGAGGCTGGTAGTCAGCTAATAACAACGAACTGGCTGGTCGCACTGTTAGTCTCGTTAAAAAATCGTAAAACGTATCCAAGGCTTGTTAGAGTGATCCATGCCGTACGGCGCGTAGCAGCGAAGATATCTTCCTTCGCTCCTTACATTAATACTTTCCTCAAAATACACAACCGCGCCGTGAGGGAATGATCGTGGAAAGGCGAGGTAAATAAAATGAAAAACGAAGGGCAACCATAGCCTCGCCAGCTTTTTCAAACAAATGAGGGAAGGAAAGAGCGTCTGCTTGCCGCCGCCTACGCCGGAAAAAGTATTTTTGTATCCAGTCAATATTTTCTATTTGTAACCATTTATTTATTTTACAAGCCGAACGAACTTGTTCATGGGCGGTAAAAATCGTACGATTACTCCAAATTCCGTCGATTAATTCTCGATAATAGCTTTAAAACTGGTGCTTTTTTCCAGTTTTTTTTTCAACAAACCGTTTCAAATTTCCAGCAATTTCGACACGTTTTTCCATTTGGCAGAAATCGAGTTCCAAGACTTTTTCATTTGTTTTCACCTTTCGCGAGTATAGTTTCGAACGTAATTTGTTTATCGCCTCGTTAATACGAGTTCTCTGATGCGCGATCTTTCCACTACTTTTCAAACTTTTCTATTTTTCCTCGTTGGCAATATTAAATTTCCATTCTTCGAATTCTTCGTTTCGTAGAAATCTCGTCGTCAGATTGTCAATTCTCATTATTCTACGTCAATCGAAACGACCTTTTTTCACGGCTACCGAAGTTTCTTTTTGTTCATCGAAACTTCGTGACTAATTGTTCCGGAACTGCGGCGTCGATGAGTAAAAGTATTCGTGATGTTCGACCGTTCGAACGCCGGCGAGAGAAGCGATAACGAGACTTTGGAAAACGGACGAATCTCCCGTTCGGCGTGATATGCTACACGCGGCACGGTGCGTCCGAGTATAATATCATCTGGTTCGTCGCATTTCTGCCGGGTTCGTAGTTTTATATCGAGAAACGCTCCACGTGACGAATAAGACGTCGAGGAACCGCGCGCGAGATTCGCCCGTAAAACGTGTACTAAAAAAAAGGTGGTAGGTAGCGTACCTACGTGGGTAAAGATTGTGTCGTAGTTGCGTTAGCATGCGACAAAACAGCATTTACACCTGACACCGTCAAACGTTTCGTCTGGCTTCAGTCGACTCGAACAATGTCGACACGGATCATCGAGTTATTTACTTGCCGCAACATAACACAGAAACGTCGGTCAAAGTCACACGCCAAACGCGTCGTCGTAGTTTGATACGATTCGAAACCCGATCGATAATCCAAGAGTGGAATCAAAATCGTGGTAAAAACGACGATAAGTATCAATATCGCCGGATAAGGTCGCAGAAACGAACGAAAATAAACCCACCGAAGAAGGAACATTTCCAATAAAGTACAACCGAGCCGAGAGAGATGAACGCACAAAGAATCGAGTGGAAAATATGAAACGTGTCGAAAGAGAGTCGCGTTGCGTGGAAAAGGAGAAACGAACGAAGATAAATAATAATGATGATAATGAGCAGGAAGAGACGGAAAAAAACAGTCGATAGTATTGAGGAAGATCGCGAAGTTCGAGGAAATAACGAGAAAGGCTCGAATGTTCTCGAAGATCTGGATGAATAATTTCCATTGTGGAGTTATTTCCATGGAATTCTATGCATTCGGATGAAAGGACGATCGCGGAATTGATTAGGTTTAAATATTGAAAGTTCGTTGAATGCCTGCGTATTTGATTGGTACAAGAAAAGTTTATTAACTTGAATGAATACGCGATTGTAGACGACGAAGGTTAAGACTGGGTAAGAAGTCTGTGAGAAAGTAAAGATGACATTGAAACGGAGCACGAAGATGAAAAGATTGAAAATGGGTGAAAAAGTTGACGAAAAAGCGTAGTGGACGTTGATGAGGGAGGATAGGGTGAACGTTGATAGTACGCGTAGGAAGAGCAGAGAATATGAATCGCGAAGGGAAAATTTTGACCGTTTGCAGAAGGATTCGAACTTATTACGTGCATTCTACTCGATTTGTTATTGTCGTGAGAGATTGGGTAGATAGGTATTCTCTCGATATTCCTTTCTTTTCTTTCTCTTCTCTTATGTTAGGTGAGAGTTACCGCGGATAACCGTGGTCGTCGTTGAAGGTCGGGGATATTATTAGATAGACGATATTCGTTGCGTTAGCGAAGCATGTAGCGAAGCGAGGATGGGAAATATTCGAGAATAATGTTTGTACTCACCGTATGTACGAGGATAATCCGTAGCCAGGAACAAAGAAACACACACGTATATACGTATATATATATATAATAAACGAAGATAAAGGCGCGAATAACGCAACGAGATTCGCCTCTTCCCTCTCAACAAAACTCGTCGCACACAACACACTTGTATTGAAAGACCTTTTATCGATCCTCCGAATTTGCCCAACAAACAAACAAACAAACTTTATTTCACTCAAATAATTTATACGTAGATGCGTATCACGAAATACAGTCGACGCAAAACAGAAGCCTTTTAAGCGTGACCGTGTTCAAATTCACCGGATTGATAGAAACGATTACGAACGGTTTTAGTTTTCAGGTTATATCGCGCAGTTTTCTCTCGCTCTTCGTCGCGTACGTCGTACACGGACAACACACTGCGGCACGCGGCGTCGCGAGAGTTATACGATCGTCGTATGTTTCGCGGCTTCGACTATTTTTTTATTATTCTTCTACGTTTGTTTCCCTCTTTTTTTAGGGTTAGACGCACGACGTTGTTTAGCCGCCGGTAGTACGAAGTATTATTATTCACAGTCGTAGTTTATCGATTGGTCGTTGTCGAAGCGTCGAGAGAGACTGGAGCCGAGGGTTGATGGTCATTAAAACCGTTGGCGTGTTCGAATGTTACCAACTACAGTTGGCCCGCGTCGATGCGTAAACGCGATGATTAGAAAAGAAACAGTACGGAAGGAACGGCGATGAGAGGTATGGAAAAAGTGTGAAACGCGTATAAGAAGCGAAAATTGATGAAAATGGGAAGAGCAGCGATGGAAAAACGTGGAAAATAATCGTAGAGAGAGGTTCACTTTTGTTTTATACGCGACCGAGTATTATTCCGGCAAGATCCGTATTCGTAATTTACAATTTTATCCCTCTTTCTCGTTCACACTTTTCTTCATTGTCAGTTTTTCTCTCGGTCGGTTCCCGCGCGTGTATCTCGAGAACGCGCTCGCTGCAACTTCGTAGCGCTCGCTTCGGCGTTCTCGTTGGTTCCTTTGTCGTCGTCGTCGTCGTCGTCGTTGTCGTCGTCGTCGCCGTGTCAACTCGTTACTATTCGGAATGTTCCCGATGAACTGAGCAACGTGGATCCTCTGTTATCGTTGCAAGAGTTCTCGAAGCACGCAGTCTTTGTTCAGAGAACCTCGATGCAGGCTCGATTCATCTCTCTGTCCGTCTCTTTATCTCTCACGAGTGCGACGAGCAAACGGAGCCGCGGTCTGTTCGTAACTGAGAACGAGCGTTCTCAAACACGTTTACCAGCGTCGAGCGTTGCCGACCGGCGCCGTCTGGTGGGGGAAACCGAGACAGTCGGCCCCCCTCGTTGGCGTGTGTTTCATCCCCTCCTTTTCACCACGCTCGCTCTCTGTCTTCTATAAACCATTGGCGAGAACCACGCCATGTCACGCCAACCTAGGCCCGGCGCGTCGCTTGTACGCGCGTCGCGCGAAGATATCTATTGCTTATACGCGTTTCGTATACCTACAACTAGGTATAATATACGAAACGTAGCATAGACGTACGCCACGTTCGTAAATACATGGACCTACGTGTCGATGGCGTATCAATATACGTGCATACATATATATATATATATATATATATATATATTATTACCCCAATATCATCGCGGACCTGTAGCACGCCTCTTTGTCTCATTGTATCTATCATCATCAATGCTCGCGCGATGCGTACCGATCCCCGTAGTAACGCTGCGCGGTTTCAACCTCGATCAACTTATTTTTTCTAAAGTTAAACGTCTTATCGCGCGATAGGAGAGAATTCGTTTCAAACATTTCCCCGCGAAGAGTGGGGAGCGTGTATCGAAAAATACGACAGATAGGAGGCTCTACGACTATCTTTTTCGAACGCTGCCATATTTCTGATACACAATGAAATATCTCGCGAACCGTTGCGAAGCTATTGAGACATGCGGCGTAAAAAATTTAGATAATTTCACCAGGAATTCAACGGTTCATCATCCGTTTGTCTCCGACTCGTGGTTCTCGATATATCGTCGTTCGTATCTCGGAGCGCACTGCACCGCTCGTACGACTCGCACAGTCCGCGCGCGCGTCTATCTACGTTTGTTTTGCTCAACGAACATGAACAGAAGTCATTCGTTATCGGTATCGTTGGTGGTAAATTCAAGGCCGATCATTCTTGCGTGTACTTTTTCTCGATCTTCGTCATAGACTCTGCGCCCGTTTCTCCGCGCATCAAGTATGCAACGCGGCCTACCTGTGTAGACATACCCGGTAGCGGGGACTCGCGCTGCGCTTAAGCCTCGCGTGTCGACCACCCCTCAACGAATACGTTTAGTTCGCCCCTTTCGACGATAGCCTGGCACACCCTTCCCGAGCGACCGGGTTTCGCACTCCAACAGCATCGAAACGCTCCTTTCGCCACGTTTGTAGCTACGAATACGTTGTTTCAACAAGTTGGCGTCTAGACTAGCTACCCGCTACGAGTGGGCCAGAATCGCTCGCACCCCCCAAGCAAAATTTGAAACTACCAAATAATTAAGTCGGACGTAAACTCGAGCCAGATTTGGAAGATCCCCGATTTCAGATCTTACGCCAAGACGTTGAATTAGAAATACGTGATCCGAGACAGCAGAGAGAACGCTGAGGTATCATTATTGGTTAAGAATTTTAAAAAATTGAGAGTCATGGCGGATCTAACATGGCAGACACAATGTTACATCCCATGCCGAGACAGATTCGAGGGAACGGTCTTTCTCCTCGAAGCGAATGTATAAAACGTTAGGCGTTTTCGTAGAGACTTGGAATGTTGCGGTTGGCCCATTGTACGACGAGGTGGTTTCGAGTTTGAATATTTTACGAGGTTGCGGAAGTTTACCTGGGTTTCTCAAGTTCGAGCATCGCTGGTCGATCGGACACCAAGAACGGGGCGGTGCTCCGCGCTGCGATGCACCTTGTCGCCGCGTGAACATTTCCGTAATCCGCTTTGCGGTATCCACGAAACTGCCGATACGACACACCTCGCAAACGGCACGTTCCGCACGTGGTTGAGGTAAAATCGATGCTTCTCCGAAAAAGACCACGACGCGAACCCCCTGCGGAGCTGACTAACGGAAGCCGTGTTCTCTGCTACGCTTCCTTCCTGTCAGGCTGTCGCGCTTCATTCAACCCCCGAGATCACTTCCAGGGCGGCAGAATAAGCTCACGCTCGCCGATGGCACATATCTCCAATTTTAATAGGACGTAAACGCGGCGGATGTAAAAACCAGCGAGAACACAATATCCCCGCTGCAAAACTGCCTTTTCGTCACGGGTTGTAGAATTCCAAATTACCGTGCGCCGACGCGTATAATTCTGCAGTACAGACGACATTCGCAAGCCTGTTTGCAGGTATCTACGTCAAAATGGCGAGAGATGCAGCCTTTCTAAATTCGTAGATCCATTTTTTCCAGGCAAATCTCATTTTGTATTCGTCACATTCCCAAAGTTGAACAAAAAATTTTCTATTTTGTCGAACCGGCGTGTTACTCCGTTCCAAATGAACCAAAATAAATCGTTGGAAATTCTTTAAAAAGTAGACGCTTCAAGCTTTTATACGGATCTAAGCTGATCTCGATACGACCAATATTAACGAAATTGGAGAATTTTCCATTCGCACGATTTTTCTATGGACAATTCTCAATTCTTCTAGCAAAACTGTAGCCGAGACAATTCGGCGTAAAAACCTGGGTGAAAGATTTCTTTGCATCTGTTGTTCAGAATAAATCAGAAAAAGTATATTATTTCTTTCAAAATGCATGGAATCGTATTGTTTTCAAATAAGTAAAAAAATCACGAGCGATACGAATCAAAATGCATCGCGCCGGTAGTTTAACGAAAGGAAAAAGTTTTGTTCGAATGATTTATGCGAAACGCGGGGGGAAAGTTTTGCCTTCGAGTTACATGAAACGCGAAACTGTGGGTATACAATTTTTTCGTCGATTTATTTTTGTACCCGTCGTTTTTCAAAAGTCTTTTATTTTATATCGCGATGAAAGTTGTCGGCCAGATGAAACTTGGAAGGAAGGGGTTGAAATTAATTATAAATTAGTTATTCGCCTTCGTATTCCCAGTTGAAAAAAGTGAAAAGTTTGTACTTTACGACGGAAAAAAGGGGATGATAACGAAATCAAGGAGGATCGTAAATTGTTTGGAGTAACAATTTTCTGTTGGGATTTTCCATAGCTTCGAAGACTTCGGCGTGCCGACGGAAACTTTCATAAAACAGAAATATTGTTAGAACAAAGTTACTCGCTGTTCGAGAATGAGATTCCGATCGGAGTGGCGCACAATTGTACAAATCTTCCGATCGAATTGTTTGCCACGAATTGAACTTACGAAAGGAACTCGTTTGGGGAATTTTTCCAAAGAAAATTATGGGTCAATCTTTAGAAGGCTTCCACTCAAAAACAATTGGAGTTCGGCACCTGAAATTTCAGTACGTTATTTTTGACGGTATGTGCAAAAAATTGGAACTTTTTTTTCAAAATTTCACACGAAAGCGAACTGCACGAACCGCAGCAGACTGTTTCCATCGTTTCTTCCCGGAGAAAATACTCACCACCGTAAAAGTCATCTCGTAACGACGGAGCGAGGTTATAATGATGGAAGGGACTGTCGGCGGCGGAAAAGGACCGACGAACGAGGGTCGAAGGGACCGAACGCAGGGTAACCTTTGCGACGACCGTGCCGTAAGAACTCAACGGGGTAGACGGAATTGAAACTGGTATAGTAGCTAAAAACGGACGGGAAACTGACGCGAAGGGTTCTCGGTTCGCTTTGCCTCGCCGTGCTATATTAGTTGTAGAAATTACCTGTGGCACCGAGTATCGTCGAAATACCCGCCACCGAAGTCTGAATATCTTCTGCGATGCATACGTAACATAAATATCGCGAGCGACTCGTGAGAAAATAGCAACAAAATCCACCCCTCGAGACGAGGCAAGAAAAAAAATCACTCGGCATCCCGTTTTTTTCCCTCCAGCTAATGGGTTACGATAAATAATTCCGTAGAATCGTCTCACCGCTTGAGAAATAAAAAAATGTAGGAATTTATTTTCCGCAAATAATAATCTTTCATCCGATTCCCCGCGCCACTTTCAGGCACATCCTAATTCTCGCCCAGTTTTTTTTTCTACACGTTTCACCTCCCCTGGATCTATGCTCCTGGGATCTAAAATTCAGATGCAAGAGGATATTTTGGCAGACGAGATTTTTTTCATCTTTTTGAAATATCGAAGCTGGCCAATTTTTGCCCCGCTGTTCGGCAAATATTCGTGGCATTCGTTTGATTCGCGTGCTGGGCGTGATTCATTAGCCAGACGAATATATTCTGCCCACTGGTATTTGTCGAACTCATCGAATGGAGAGGAAAAAAATTGATCGATACCTTGTTTCGACGAGCGACGAGAGGACAAATTATTAACCAGCGATGTTTTTTGCCAACAACCGCGATTACGTGTCTCTTCTACCTCTAGCGATAAGAATCATGATAATAAGAAGGCGGAATATAATTTCTTTCTCCCGCGTCAATTAGCCAGGGCAACAGAAATTTTCGCTACTCCTGACGCGGAGAGAAAGCGAGTCGTAAAAAAACGTCTCGGCGAGGTGAAAAAATGAGATATTCGAACGTAAATCGGTGGGTATTTGACGGTTGCCGTTCTCCGCGGGATTGTTTAGCCTCGGCGCGGTAACTCGGAGCTCACGATCGAAAGAGAATAAATTCCGACCGATATTTCTCGCGGTTATGATATCCACTTCGCGGATTCTTTGATGTTGGGGCTCGGGCCTCGGCGCCGCCGACTCCCCGCGACTACACAGCGACGCTTCGTACCACTACGACTCTCGATTCTTATGCGATCCGATTTAATCCGAAACAGCTTTATGCATTATGGATAACTTCATATATTTCTTATTATGCCTCGCGCGATAACGGACCACCAAGCCGAGCCGTAAAACTTCGGCTCGATATTTCCTACCTAACGATTTCTGCCATCTCCTATCATATCAATCGATTCTTCGTTTATGCCACGTGATTGCGAGTACCAATTCGACGAATAACACGCCGTGACGTGATTCCTCGCGCTATCAGCCATGAAAAGCTTCTCCTCTCACCTTCGCGTCGAAAAAACCTACCCAATTACATACCCTATTACATATATGGAAAAAACTATTGAAAACTGCTCCAAAAAAAACCTAGTTCACCGTTCTCTCTACCAACCATCCGGAATTTGATGTCAAATTCCTTCAAAAACCCTCAGATCCGCAGCGAGAAGCTGCTTGCATCCGGGAAATGTCAATCTTCGATGATTTCCTAAACTCGTGGATTTTTTCCCCCAACGTGGGTTTTTTGCTCGATGTGCGCAATTTGTCGCTATGAGTTGCAAATTGATATCGTCCCAGTTTCGAATGGAACAATTGAACTTCGCGGGCTTAATTTTCGGGGGGAAATCCAGCCGTTGTCGATCGGAGGCGCTTTTATGTTGATCCGGTACAGCAAAAAGTTAGCATTCGTTGAATCATGCAACAGCATTGAAAATCGCAAGATTGGGATTGTTAATTAAACAACGTTCTCTCCCAGCGAGTTTTGACCTGCTCGTAAAGGAAACGATCCAACCTACGTTATTTACCATTGTAGATCGGTTTTTGTACAGATATGTTGATGCAGCGTTGCAGAAAGCATGAAAGTAGGAAATTTATGACGCACTTGTTCGGGTTTTTCCCTGACAAAGTGTCATACCCTTATTGTCACGGTCGACCGAGGTACACTTGACCACGGTCAACAACGGGCAGTTGGTCGGCGTTCGACGAATAGTGTTTCCGATAGGAAACACCGGTTCGCCGTTGGAGTGGGTGCCACTTGTAAAGAATTCATGTTCGATTCCACCACGGTAAAACGGAGTCAAACACGAATGTTTCACGCCAACGCTCCAGCCGCCTAAACGACCACGACTGGTGCGCCATTTCCTCAAGAAAACTCCTTTTTTAACGCGTTCCTAAAACGTGCAAAAAACGTACGAAGGTGGGTAAAAAATCCGAGGAAAACATCGCACGTTCCACGAGTCGTACAAAATCAGCGTTGGAAAATGTGAAAAGTTAGTCGCATATCGTCGTTTTTGGTCCAAAGCCCCGTAACTTCGTCGGAAATGATCGTAGAGAAAATTTTCGCCAGTCATTTTGAAGAGAAACGATCGAGCTTTCGAATACTGGAAGAATCATCGAGCTAACATTTTTATTTCGCGCGGTATCACTTCGCAAAGTTGGAGAGAAAATTGCGAGTTTGGTGAACGGCCGGTAATCGGCGTGTTGCTCCGTCCCAAACGAAGCGAAATGGATCGTTGAAGATGCTTCGGAAAGCACACGCTACGAGCTTTTTGCAGAGGTTGGTAGAATTTGTTGATGAAAATTTCGGCGCGAAGTTCTGTCCCGCGCGCTATCGCGCGGCTACCAGCTCGCGCGTCGCTCGTCCAACGATCGAGAATCAACACACGGCTCCACAGATCTCCGGTATCCAGACGAACGAAGGAGAGTAGACTCTCGACGCAACACGAGTAGGAGCCACGGAAATACGTACGTAGAGCAAGGCATCGCGGCTCGTGTAAGTTAAAAGATAAACCGAACCTCGCAACGCCGCTACCATTAATCTTGTCCGCAGGACTCCCATGAGGCAAGGAATACGTCTGCTCGTGTAGGCGAACGTTACGGTTGTATGCGACGTCTGTATACGAAGCTTCCGGCAACCCTCGGCATCTTGGATAAGAAGAGAGCTAGTAAGAAGGAGATAGAGCGAGAAAGAGCTGTCGGGATGGTTGCACGGTATGCGATGAAGGCCTGCGCCTCGGCACCGGATTCTTCCTTGCTTATGGTTAAACCGACGCGAAGATTCTCGCGTTTCCTTCGCTCCTCGGATTTTACGCTAGACGAATTCTCATGTCGGAATTACCTTTCCATGGATGGAAGCGATTTTCACTACGAGGCAGCGTTGCCACTTCGAGGATTTCGAGAAACGTGACTCTAGCCCAGAATTCGTTGCTGGATTCGTTGCCTCCCGTGACGACGCCAAGAATGGTAAAAATATCAAGGATCCCTCTCGTTCCATGCCAAAGGAACAGCTTCGATCTATCTCCTCATTTTCACATCTTCGTCTCATTTTATTTTATTTTCTCTCATCCTATTTAGTTTTATTTTATTTCATCTATTTATTTGATATTTGTATTTTTTTAAATAAATTTGTCGATGGGAACGTTGAAAAAATTGATCGAAATTAAGAACGAATTGTTGTAGCACCTTACGAGAGGTGTCGGTTCTACGTTATGCGTAGACACGACGAAAATATTTTCAGCATTTCGGAAAATATTTTTATCAGCTCCCGCGACACTCGTCATCATAGCAAACGCGTTACTCTGTTGTTTCGGACGAGAAGAATTGTGTTCTTCCCATTTCAGTCGAGGCTGATAATCGCCAGTGGAAAATTCTGTGGAGGCGCTAAGGCATTATTATCTTTTTTGATATCGCAGTCGACGTGCCAGCTTCTCGGAGGAATGTTACGCTTTTTTCAGGGTGGACAAGATAATCTCGCTATCTCGGGTCAATACACGTTATTTAACCAAGACTAATATGAATTTGGGGTAGTAACGTTACGTAAATTCATGCTATGTGAAAGATAATTAAAGAATCCTGGAGCTGATCGTCTTGAAAGAAACTTCGAAGACCTTCCACCTGTTCCTCTGAGCAGCGAGCCTAATAGGAGGTTTTTTCCAATTTGTTTTGTCTCTCATCAACGCGTGGAAGGAAACGTGGAACGGATTGGAACGAGTCCAGGTGGATAAAATTCCGAGGCATATTGGTTTTCCACAACTCGATGGCGAACGAATGTTGACTGGATTAAAAAAACTGACAAATATTTATTCGCTGTTCGAGTCTCGAGCAAAAGGTTAGTGTGACTCACAAGGAAACCTTGCGAACCCGAACTCACCGATTTCAATGATTTTGATATATGTTGTAGAACATCGAAAAATAAGAGACACGTATTTTTTTATACGTGCTCTTAAGCCCATTTAGGGGTGAAATCTACCCTCAAAGCTCACCCTCAAAAAGTCTTTTTTCGAAATATCTCTGCTTCTAATTGGTATTTCGCGACGGAACAAAATGGAAAATGCTCTTTGCGGCAAGGCGGAGCTACTAGACATTGTTATGCCCACGAGGGTTGCAACCCCTATTTTTTATACCGGAAAAACCACATTTTTCGAAGATATTTTCGTTGTACTGATTCTAATATTGACTTGAAAATTGAAAAATAAATATTCTGAGTTGTGAAATAAAGTAAATAAGTTTACGTGTTCGAGGATTTCGCGTTAACTACCCCCAAACACGGTTACTACCCCTTCAAACATTGGTCATCTGCAATAATGAAAAAAATGTTTTTCTCAAGAGAAATACGAATGAGATATGTTTTGAGAGACACGTATTTTGTTATACGTGCTCTTAAGCCCGTTTAGGGGGTGAAATCTACCCTCAAAGTTCACTCTTAAAGTCTTTTTTCGAAATATCTCTGCTTCTAATTGGTATTCCGCGACGGAACAAAATGAAAAATGCTCTTTGCGGCAAGGCGGAGCTACTAGACATTGTTATGCCCACGAGGGTTGCAACCCCTATTTTTTATACCAGAAAAACCACATTTTTCGAAGATATTTTCGTTGTACTGATTCGAATATTGACTTGAAAATTGAAAAGTAAATATTCTGAGTTGTGAAATGAAGTAAATAAGTTGACGTGTTCGAGGATTTCGCGTTAACCCTCCCCAAACACGGTTACTACCCCTTCAGACATTGGTCATCTGCAATAATGAAGAAAATGTTTTTCTCAAGAGAAATACGAATAAGATATGAATTGAGATATCGAATATCTTATATTTAAAGTCATTTATCACGAGGCAATAATTTCTTCATAAAATGAATCATCTTGGTCAAGATAAACTATGATTCGCGAGTGATTTTTTATTCCATCAATTCGTCTTTTCGTCCGATAATTTTTTACGATACTGCTTATCAGTTTCGATTATTCGTTTCGTTACTCATCGGTCGGGTATATATGTCGTAAAACTCCATGCTCGGGAATAAGTGTAGTCTTTTAGAAGCATTGAGTAGGTTTGTTCCTCCATCCGGACTCAACAATGAGAATCAATCCTTTGACTGTTATACATTTATTATCCGCGTTTTTTCAAAATATTCAAATACAAGATGGAACGGCCAATCATAGAGAAATGGAGTTAGCAGAATCGATTAAAGATATACTGTTAAGTGCCACAAATGATTTCAATGACGTAGATATGATTATCGAAGAGACATTACATTTTCAAGAACAGTACAAAGATCACGCAGCAAAAATAGTTGAAGATACAATACAGCATCATTTTCCTGATTCTGTTGAAGCACCAACGAATCATTGTACAGAATGCTGTTCGTGGTAATCAGAAGTTATCAACTTCGGAAAATCGTATTCATATTATGTACATATAAAAATACTCAAATATTCGAAATCAATTTGGTTTTTTCAAAGTAAAGTGCTCACAGGTCTCATTTTTGATTTTTTATTTCAACAATTATGGAAATCAGGTTCAGCTGCACATGTACTGACCCAGAAAACTTCAATACAAAAAACTAGAACTAATTCTATTGCGAATGAATATTTTTCAAATTCTTAATTGAAAGTGTATTATTCTATAAATTCATGACAATAATGGTAATCTTCATAGAAATGTTTGAAACATAATGATTTCTTACACCAGCCGCATCGTATCATAGCAATATTCTCACATCCGCTTATTCCGCATCGTATGTCGCACGAATCCCCGAAACTAAAATCTACGGGATTAACGAATTCCTGTGGTTTTTCATCAATATAACCACTTTTGTACCAGGAATATTTAAAAAGATTTTCATATCGTGGTGAAGATAGCTGATTGTGGGCTAAAGATTGGAGTTTGATAATGTTATTCCTCAAATGCAGATTTAAATCGTAATTCATTAAAATTACATTATCAGAAATACGTCGAACATAATTTTTCCATATGCGAAACCCAAACACATCAAGTGGTTGTATTTTTCCTGTTGTACCGGTTGGTATTTTTTTTATAGTTATTATTTTGTTTTCCGGCATTGTTTCCTGTATTACTGCATCGCAGTGTCCACTCCATGAATCAAGTAACAATACAGAGTGATGACCCACATTCGGATAAAATACTTGTTCTAACCAAATCTTAAAAAGGTCTGAAATTACAAGATATTCTTATAAAATCATTCAATTAATCATAGTTTGGTGATAATAATTATTGTGAGTGTGCTTACTTGTAGTTAACTTTCCAGATGTAGATGCCTCCGCATGTACATTATCTGCACGGAATAATGTTGTTTGTACGATAGGGCCGAATCGACCACTTGGCTCCTTTAACACCAGAAAAAGAGGTGATAGGAGTTTTCCTGTAGCTGATATAAGTGGTTGAATGGTATAACTGTGAGTTGTCGACGAAACTGACTGTACTAAACATTGCACTTGCTTCTCTCCTTCAACAGCTAACGTTCTTCCAGAGTGCATTTCCAATTGGAATCCACTTTGATCTGAATTATATAAATTCTCAACTCCAATTATAGGTATAGTTGTTTTAATGTCAGTTACAAACTGATTTGCTTTACTTTTGAGTTCTGACTCACTGTCCAAAGTTTTTCTAGTGACAAATTTATTTATTTTTCTTGATACTATTCGATGGGCTTTTTTAAACTTCAAAAGCCAACTTTCAGAAGCCTTGAATCTGAAATCTTCAGAGCCAATTTCTTTTTGAGCGTGCAAAGCCCATCGCCGTAAATCTCGATCATGAATAATTGAACCACCTTCAAGAGCAGCATTGAAATTATCTAATACATGTTGACAAATTCGTGCAATTTTTTCCCTGTAGGTACCACCCTTATTTATCTTGTTAGCCCAACGATGTAGTTGAGTTTTAGATTTGACTTTTCTGAATCTTCTTTGTACAGTTTCGATTTTCAAGTTTTTATTTTTCCCACTTCTCCAATAATCCAGTGCTCTCTGTTTATAGTCAAAACTCACTTCTTCTTCATCATCTGTACAATGATTTGTTGGTGCTTCAACAGGATCAGGAAAATGATGCTGTATTGTATCTTCAACTATTTTTGCTGCGTGATCTTTGTACTGTTC